>CM042417.1:26943178-27483178 GCA_023634145.1 Thymallus thymallus | reverse complement strand
TTTATTTAGTCACGGTAATAATAATAACTTTCTGGGGAAAAGGGGAGGGCTGGACGGACCAAAGCAAAGAAATAAACAAAATTGCCCCACCCCTAATCTGTACTAACCCGGCCCCAAATAGAATATACAATCCCTACACTGGCACACAGTCGAGGCGCCCTAACCATTAATAAATATGAATCTAAAATGTAATTGGTACAAGCAGTTTCCCTATTAATCACAATTACCTAATGTATTATCTGTTGCATTATGGGTAGACATAGTCATTATAAGTATTTGGGAAAATGTAGATTATATTTGCCTGTAAATAAAAAAAAAGCAAATAAGTATTTGTGGGCACTGGGACCACCTCAGAACCAAAACACTAGTGTGGCATCTGCTCAACAATACCCGTTAAACAACTCATAAAAGACCAGAATTTGTCTAGGATCCATTAAAGACAATAACTAATGCTGCCTATTTATACAAATAATGACATGGGAAAAAAAGAGAGAATGCATTGCTTTTTTATTGAAGAGGATGCAAAACATAATGAGTGATTGTGTTCTCCTCCTCCTTTGTCTTGTGTCCAGTGTCCTTAGTCGAAAGAGTCCATGTTAGTTTCCATTGTTTTACAATGGGCTGCATTCAGGCAGGTCATGGCTGCTACACCTCTCCTCTGGTCTGGCTGCTCCACTGTCCTGGTCCTAATTTGCCTCCCAGGCTTACTGTAGCACTCAGCAATCGAGCCACCCTATTTCCTATATAGTGCATAGAGTTCTGGTCAAAAGTAGCGCACTACATAGGGTAAAGGGTGCTATTTGGGGCACACCCACTGAGACTACTGACTCCTCCTGACTCCCATAAAACATTTCAAGGGACTTTCATCATTAATACTATCAGCCTGGCTGAGCTAATATTGAAAATTAGCAAAACATCTCAAATATGTGGTCGACAAATCTTCATCACTCTTGTGATGTTTTAAGCAGTACCAGCTGTCACCGAGGGTTACTGTAGGAGCACGGAGGCAGAGAGGAGAGGAGGAACTCCTTCCATTGTATCGAAACGATTCAAAACAAATAAATACCCCAGTGATTAATGGCACTTTTATTGCTCATACAGATGCACTTTACGACCTTTCGAAAAACATGCCGAATCTGAAAACAGATTTTTAGGAAACGTTTAAATCAAAAAGCATTTGGTAACCTAAATAAGCAGATGCTTGAGCAAGTCCCTCATCTTGTGTTGTCTCTCTGTTTCTCTGTATTTCTCTCCCTCCCTCTGTTTCTCTCTCTGTTTCTCTCTCTCTCTCTGTTAAGGTCGCTGACTGGAAGGATATGCACAACTAACATCGTTAAACAAAGGTTGCATGTTCCACTGAAGGAAAGGAATTTATGTACAACTCCACTACATATTGTAGCCATCAGTGAGGAGGGGCAGAGACGTCAGAGGCAGATGCACTGCTGCCTGGGAGTTCAAGGTGCTTAGCATTATCCACAGTGCTTAAAAAGAAAACAAAAATATTCCTCTTTTTCACAATGTCTTCCCAATGTCTGGATGACTGATTTACCATTTTAAAGCAGCCTTCTTGTTATCGTAAAGAAATACTGCGTTTCTTGTCTTGACTGTGTTGCACTTTGAAGAACATCAGGGTAAGGTAAGGAAAGTAGTAACTAGTATGATGGTTTCTCTGAGCTCTGGTCCTCTGGCCCATCAGTTCAGTTGAATGTATTAGCGGAACCCTAATCCCTCTGAGAAAGGAAACTGCCGGCACAGGTACATTATTCATGGAAAATTAGAGGTTGTGTCTCCACGCCTTGGCGTCCGGTCGGTCCCTTTCCTTTAGTCGCCATCACTGGAGATTCCATCCTTCTCATGGCTTTGAATCCCGACTGTATCACAACCGGACGTGATTGGGAGTCCCATAGGGTGGCGCACAATTGGCCCAGCATCGTCAGAGTTTGGCCGGTGTAGGCCGTCATTGTAAATAAGAATTTGTTCTTAACTGACTTGCCTGGTTAAATAAAGGTGACATTACAAGGGGACAGACATAGTGAAGGGACTGTTGTTGACCTATCTATTATCCCCAGGTTTAGGGAAATGTGAAGGCCTGGCTGCCACACCCTCTAGTCTAGACTGACCAGTACCTCTGACCGATGGCATGACCCTACTGTACAGTTCACGCACAGTCCAGACTTCATACTACTGTAATTCTTTATAGGTCAGGTGATGGGCTTAACCAAGGTTCAAAGGCCATATTGACTGTTTAATATACAATACAATAAAATACATTTAGTAGGAACTGGTACTGAAATATTGAGATACGAGTTGCTCAACTGTTTCTGAATGGAACTCTTCTTTTTAAGTTTCTGAAAACTTCCCACATCTCCCCATGCAACCGGCATTTCAGAAATAAACTTATGAACAGTAAAAGTCCTTATCTGAAATACACAGCCATTATAAACATGCAGCAGTGTTCAGAGCCATTATAAACATGCAGCAGTGTACACAGCCATTATAAACATGCAGCAGTGTTCACAGCCATTATAAACACGCAGCAGCCATTATAAACATGCAGCAGTGTTCACAGCCATTATAAACATGCAGCAGTGTACACAGCCATTATAAACATGCAGCAGCCATTATAAACATGCAGCAGTGTTCACAGCCATTATAAACATGCAGCAGTGTACACAGCCATTATAAACATGCAGCAGCCATTATAAACATGCAGCAGTGTACACAGCCATTATAAACATGCAGCAGTGTACACAGCCATTATAAACACGCAGCAGCCATTATAAACATGCAGCAGTGTTCACAGCCATTATAAACATGCAGCAGTGTACACAGCCATTATAAACACGCAGCAGCCATTATAAACATGCAGCAGTGTTCACAGCCATTATAAACATGCAGCAGTGTACACAGCCATTATAAACACGCAGCAGCCATTATAAACATGCAGCAGTGTACACAGCCATTATAAACATGCAGCAGTGTGCACAGCCATTATAAACACGCAGCAGCCATTATAAACATGCAGCAGTGTACACAGCCATTATAAACATGCAGCAGTGTACACAAGGGCCACATCCAAACAGGGAGAAAAACCTAAAGCCCACAGTAGCGGCAGGAACAGGTCTTGGGAGTAGGACTCAACATAGCTGTGGAAAGTAGTTGTGCTGAGGGTGCTGCAGCATCCCCTGAAAAATTAGAATAAAAAATATTTAAGTAAAAAATAATAATTATATATATATATAAAATATATATATTTTTTGTATAATATTTTTTTTGTATTATTATTTTTTTTTTTTACAAAAGTTGTACATTGGGCTTTTACTAGTATAGACATCTGTAGCGAGGGCTACAGATGTCTATGCTACAGATGTCAGCATATCAGCGTTGGCAAAAAGGTAGTTGTATAATTAAGAACAGTGCAATAGTGCACTGGGCCTTTACTAGTCCTGTATTAGCAGACAATATAGACCTCTTCAGCGCAGGCAAAAATTTTAATCTGCAAATAAATTGCAGCACACCCACCCTAAAACTACTTCCTGAGGCTATGGGCTTCAATCCGTAAATTGGGCTTAATATCATTACAGCTCTCTCACACAAACCGCTAGGGCCAGCCAGGCCTGTTTGCTGGTTGGTCTGTAGTGTGGTAGCGTGTCATAGCTCTCCTACTGTTTGCACAGCGGGCTGCAAGGGGTGTGTCAGTTTCCCTCACCGCGGATCATGTGACCTCAGAATGTAATATTTCTTAAAAAGGTTAAATGCGTCTTGTAATCTGCATTATCGGGTGGTTTCAAGACGTTTTTAGAAGGTTTCATTGCCATAATGAATCCTGACGTTCCCATCCATAAAGTGTAAATAACTAGCTGGCCTGACAATAAACACACAGAGAAATGAGTCGGCAAATACCACAGAGTCTGGGTCATGTTTCATGGCTAGTAGAGTAATGTCTCCATAAAGGTCTCAACAATATTTAAGGTAATTAGTATTATTACCCTAAATGATATCACACACACATTTAGCTATTTAAGTATCTCTTCCTGTCATTTACCTGTACAGTTAATTTATTACATTCATTTACCTGTACATTTAACCAGACTGTATATTAAGTAAACTATTATTACCCTCACTTATATCATACGCTCATTTACCTATTTAAGTATCTTTCTCTGCCATCGACCTGTATAGTTAACCATGCAAATATTTGTTTATTTATATCAACGTGCAATAATTGTTTTTTTCACCTAAAACTATGAGAATGTATAGTGTACATATTCAGTCATTCCCTCATACTATGCAATTACTTTTTATAGCTTTTTGCACTCCAGACTTTGTGTATTTTTATACTTTTTCATACTGCCGCACTATGTATCATGTATCGTGTATCTGTCTTTTGTGTATTTCGTTCTGGCATTTTGCACCTGCCCTGTGTTTTTCTATCTATCTATCTATCTATCTATCTATCTATCTATCTATCTATCTATCTATCTATCTATCTATCTATCTATCTATCTATCTATCTATCTATCTATCTATCTATCTATCTATCTATCTATCTATCTATCTATCTATCTATCTATCTATCTATCTATCTATCTATCTATCTATCTATCTATCTATCTATCTATCTATCTATCTATCTATCTATCTATCTATCTATCTATCTATCTATCTATCTATCTATCTATATTAATAAATAATACCTACATTGGTAATGACAGCCCATGTATTATAGGGCTTCGAGGTTTGCTCAAAGAGGAAACTTACCTGTGGTTCTGACAGACCAAGGAGAGCATAGCTGTGATGGTTACGGCATTAGGAAATATTTTCATAAAAGGGCAAGAGATAAAGATAATTAATACTCAGCCGTTACCTGTGGTGTTTTATCAATAAAACTGCCATTACCATTGTGTTCACAATTTTTTATTTATTTACTAACATAAAGCCAGTATATACTATGATAAACCCAGTCTTTACACCACAAGCTGGAATGGTCTAGCTGTGACATACACTGTATACCTTTTGGGAAACACGGATATACTGTAGGCTGCTACTGCACATACTGTACACGTACCTTGTAAAGCTGCTCAGAAACATGCATAGCCACACACACGTACTGAGACAGAGATTCATTGGCATAGACACACACCCACACAGCTGTGAGCCATAAGCCATCCAGATTTTCCTCAGTGTTCGGAACCAACCTGAGAGCTCCTTGTGGCTCCACACCAAAAATTATATTATCCCTGAGCTTTCATCAGGGGGTTTTCATCAAGCTATCACAGCTCAGCTCTGGACTACAGAGGTAGAAACATGCAACACAGAGGAATGATACCCAATCAACACATCAACTGTGAGGTATAACAGAGCTTCCTACTGAGTATGTGTAACACATTATTTCTTCAATTTTAAAGACACATGTACACTTGAAATGAGGAGACTCTCAGAAGATGATGTTTCAGAGGTATCTACTCAAAGCTAAATAACTGTACTGTACTCAAGGTTTCTACTGAAAAGCTATATGAGGGCCATTAGTTTGTCAATCAACCTGTCAATCAACCTACCTGTCTCTATTCCACCAATCATCTCCAGCTATGTTTCTAACAATTAATTTCCTTCCCCTCAGTGCCAGTGTAACCGGTGTGAAATGGCTAGCTAGTTAGCAGGGTGTGCGCTAGTGGCATTTTAATCGGTGACGTCACTCGCTCTGAGACCTTTGAATTAGCTCTGCAAGGGGCCGCAGCTTTTGTGGAGCGACGGGTAACGATGCTTCGAGAGTGACTGTCGACGATGTGTGTAGAGGGTCCCTGGTTCGAGCCCAGGAAGGGGCGAGGAGAGGGACAGAAGCAAGACTGTTCTGCTGTCAGTCTGCCGGGAACTAGCATAAGCCAAAGCACTCGCGAATACTTCAACTGTCTACTCAAAAAGAAAAACACACGCACAAAGAGAGTGAGCGGCACTAAAAGTTTAGAGTCAACGACAAAGATATGAAACAATAAAAAGCACACGTGCAATGCATAAAACCTGGAGATTCAGGAGGCATTGGTGTATTTTTTGAAGGCCATACAGTATATGTAAAGGGAAACTGAAGTAGGAAAGAAGTGCCCAAACATTTACAATATTCCTTAAGACACAGTAATTGCCAGAACTGCAAGCCTCAAGGCCACTAATTGCATCTAGAATGTGTCCCAAATGGCCCCTTATTCCCTATATAGTGCACTATGTAGGGAATAGAGGCACATTTAGGATATTGCCTTAACAGTCCTGGGTCTACAAAAGTATGTGGACACCCTTTCAAATGAGTGAATTCAGCAATTTCAGCCACACCTGTTGGTGTATAAAATCGAGCACACAGCCATGCAATTTCCATAGACAAACATTAGCAGTACTGAAGAGCTTAGTGACTTTCAACGTGGCACCGTCATAGGATGTCACCTTTCCAAAAAGTCAAATTTGGTAGATGCCAAGAGAACGCTACCTGCCTGAATACACAGTGGTGGAGTGCTGCAGAGATGGTTGTCCTTCTGGAAGATTCTTCCATCTCCACAGAGGAACTCTGGAGCTCTGTCAGAGTGATCATCAGGTTCTTGACCATTTCCCCCTTAGTTCCACTGAATGGAAATCTTAAAGCTACAGCATACAATACATATATTCGATTCTGTGCTTCCAACTTTGTGGCTACAGTTTGGGGAAGGCCCGTTCATGTTTCAGCATGACAATGCCCACGTGCACAAAGCGAGGTCCATACAGAAATGGTTTGTTGAGATCGGTGTGGAAGAACTTGACTGGCTTGCATAGAGCCCTGACCTCAACCCTATCGAACAAGTTTGGGATTAATTGGAATGCTGCGAGCCAGGCCTAATTGCCCAACATCAGTGCCGACCTCACTGATGCTCTTGTGGCTGAATGGAAGCAAGTCCATACAGCAATGTTCCAATATCTAGTGAAAAGCCTTCCCAGAAGAGTGGAGGCTGTTATAGCAGCAAAGGGGGGACCAACTCCATATTAATGACCATGATTTTGGAATGAGATGTTTGACCAGCAGGTGTCCACATACTTTTGGTCATGTAGTGTACATGTGGAAAAATAGTGCATCTATATGTTCTGATTAGTGTCCCAAATGTTTAAAGTTGCTTAAAAAACACTGATTGAATTGTTTTAAACAATCCAAAAATAAGTAATTGTTCCACAAACCATCAGGCATTCATATTTTCCACAAAAAAGGGGTGATGATTTTAACAAATATGTCTGTGGGTTTTAAGGTGGAGGCCTAGCTATATAACTCTTACTCAGTTTATATGGACAAATGAAAGCCAGTTTAAATGAGGGACAGATTAGGGTTTGCCAGAGGGTTGTAGACTGGGGTTTAAAAAGGAATTTTAGAGTTTAATGGTATAAGGTGTTGATGTAATGGCTACCTTTCAAACCAAATACCCTGATACACACTGAATGATGGATGCCATGATTATATCCCCCAGCAATAAGGGTGTCAGGCTGCTTTTGTGATTTTCTGATGTGAAATAAATGTTTGTTTTTAACATATGGAATAAGTGCCCTCAAATAAAGTATAGATATCATCCTGTTTCACTGTTTCTCAGTGGAATAGTGTGAACATTGTGTATTTTTCAAGCTCCTCCCAGGCCTTGTGCATCTGTCAGTTTGACGCCCCAAATGGCACCCTATTCCCTATATAGTGCACCACTTTTGACCAGAACCCATAGGGTAGTGCACTATATCGTGAATAGAGTGCCATTTGGGATTCACACTCTGTCTTTCCTGTAAGTTAAATGGTATTTTATTTATAATGCATAAACACTTCATTGTGTCTTTAAGAAGAGCAACAGTTGGCATTAAAGCTGAGCTCTTGTGTTCCAGGGAGGAAAACACACTAAATGTATTGAACACAAGAGACATAAAAACCTAATGACAAACACTCCTCAGTATCCAGCCGTGCCAAAACCACAGCCAGTCACATTCATTTGAGTGGATGATTGATGGATCAACAAGCCAATCAGAGTGTCCTTTTATACATCACGATTGTCGCCGAGAGTGTGCAAATGTACACTTCAGATGTACACTTCAAATGTACACTTCAGATGTGCACTTCAAAATGTACACTTCAGGAGGAAGGTGGAGAATCGAGACACAGCTCCCCCACCCTAGAGAAAGGGCCTTCAACTAAAGTGTAACATCTCACCCCCTTTGCCTTCCCTTATCTGCTTGCCTTGGCCTTGGTTAAGTTAAACTCAAGTGAGTCCATTTTCTGTGCTAGATAATATAAAAGTCTCCAAGACATTGGCTTTAAGGAAGGTCAGACAGTGTAATGGCAAAGGTTCAACTGGGTCAAATAATGGGTGCTTTTTGGACATCTTCATTTTTTGGGAAAAAGTATATATTTTTGTATTCTATCAGAAAAAGGACATGTTTGACTTTCAAAAAAACATATTGGTCAAGTTCAGGCATTTACAGTGCATTCAGAAAGTAATCAGACCCCTTGACTTTTTCCTAATTTTGTTATGTTACAGCCTTATTCTAAAATTGATTAAATAGTTTTGTTTTCTCATCAATCTACACACAAAGCAAAAGCAGGTTTTTAGAAATGTTTGCAAATGTATTGAAGCAACACCTCAATAAAATACGTAAATATCATATTTACAGTCGGGAGAACAAGTATTTGATACACTGCCGATTTAGCAGGTTTTCCCACTTACAAAGCATGTAGAAGTCTGTAATTTTTTATCATAGGTACTCTTCAACTGTGAGTGACGGAATCTAAAACAAAAATCCAGAAAATCACATTGTATGATTTTTAAGTAATTAATTTGCATTTTATTGCATGACATAAATATTTGATACATCAGAAAAGCAAAACTTAATATTTGGTACAGAAACCTTTGTTTGCAATTACAGAGATCATACGTTTCCTGTAGTTCTTGACCAGGTTTGCACACACTGCAGCAGGGATTTTGGCCCACTCCTCCATACATACCTTCTCCAGATCCTTCAGGTTTAGGGGCTGTCGCTGGGCATTACGGATTTTCAGCTCCCTCCAAAGATTTTCTATTGGGTTCAGGTCTGGAGACTGGCTAGGCCACTCCAGGACCTTGAGATGCTTCTTACGGAGCCACTCCTTAGCTGCCCTGGCTGTGTGTTTCGGGTCGTTGTCATGCTGGAAGACCCAGCCACGACCCATCTTCAATGCTCTTACTGAGGGAAGGAGGTTGTTGGCCAAGATCTTGCGATACATGGCCCCATCCATCCTCCCCTCAATACGGTGCAGTCGTCCTGTCCCCTTTGCAGAAAAGCATCCCAAATAATGATGTTTCCACCTCCATGCTTCACGGTTGGGATGGTGTTCTTGGGGTTGTACTCATCCTTCTTCTTCCTCCAAACATGGCGAGTGGAGTTTAGACCAAAAAGCTCTATTTTTGTTTCATCAGACCACATGACCTACTCCCATTCCTCCTCTGGATCAGCCAGATGGTCATTGGCAAACTTCAGACGGGCCTGGACATGCACTGGCTTGAGCAGGGGGACCTTGCGTGTGCTGCAGGATTTTAATCCATGACGGCGTAGTGTGTTACTAATGGTTTTCTTTGAGACTGTGGTCCCAGCTCTCTTCAGTTCATTGACCAGGTCCTGCCGTGTAGTTCTGGGCTGATCCCTCACCTTCCTCATGATCATTGATGCCCCACGAGGTGAGATCTTGCATGGTGCCCCAGACTGAGGGAGATTGACCGTCATCTTGAACTTCTTCCATTTTCTAATAATTGCACCAACAGTTGTTGGTGATCAAATACTTATGTCATGCAATAAAATGCAAATTAATTATTTAAAAATCATACAATGTGATTTTCTGAATTTTTCTTTTAGATTCCGTCTCTCACAGTTGAAGTGTACCTATGATAAGAATTACAGACCTCTACATGCTTTGTAAGTAGGAAAACCTGCAAAATCGGCATTGTATCAAATACTTGTTCTCCCCACTGTATGTAAGTATTCAAACCCTTTACTCAATACTTTGTTGAAGAACCTTTGGCAAAGATTACAGCCTCGAGTCTTCTTGGGTATGACGCTACAAGCTTGGCACACCTGTATTTGGGGAGTTTCTCCCGTTCTTCTCTGCAGATCCTCTCAAGCAGATGTCAGATTGTAGGGGGAGCGTAACTGCACAGTCCTAACTGCTCTGAAGCAGGAATTCATCAAGGATCTCTCTGTACTTTTCTCCGTTCATCTTTCCCTCGATGCTGACTGGTCTCACAGTCCCTGCTGCTGAAAAACATTCCCACAGCATGATGCTGCCACCACCATGCTTCATCGTAGGGATGGTGCCAGGTTTCCTCCAGACGTGACGCTTGGCATTCAGGCCAGAGAGTTTAACCTTGGTTTCATCAGACCAGAGAATCTTGTTTCTCATTGTCTGAGAGTCCATTAGGTGGTTTTTGTCAAACTCCAAGCAGGCTGTCATGTGCCTTTTACTGAGGAGTGGCTTCCGTCTGGCCACTCTACCATAAAGGCCAAATTGGTGGAGAGATGCAGAGATGGTTGTCCTTCTGGAAGATTCTCCCATCTCCACAGAGGAACTCTGGAGCTTTGTCAGAGTGACCATCGGGTTCTTGGTCACCTCACTGAACAAGGCCCTTCTCCCCCAATTGCTCAGTTTGGCCGTGCGGACAGCTCTAGGAAGAGTCTTGGTGGTTCCAAACTTCTTCAATTTAAGAATGATGGAGGCCACTGTGTCTTGGGGACCTCCAACGCTGCAAAAAATGTTTTGGTACCCTTCCCCAGATCTGTGCCTCGACACAATCCTGTCTCGGAGCACTACAGACAATTCCTTCGACCTCATAGCTTGGTTTTTGCTCTGACATGCACTGTCAACTGTGGAACCTTATATAGACAGGTGTGTGCCTTTCCCAATCATGTCTATTCAATTGAATTTACCAAATGTGGACTCCAATCAAGTTGTAGAAACATCTCAAGGATGATCAATGGAAAACGGATGCACCTGAGCTCAATTTCAAGTCTCATAGCAAAGTGTTAATACTAAATAAGGTATTTCTGTTTTTTAATTGTAATGCATTTGCAAAAATGTCTAAAAACCTGTTTTTACCTTTTCATTATGGGGTATTGTGTGTAAATTGATGAGGAAAAAAATAATTACAGTATATACATATTAGAATAAATGTCTGAATACTTTCAGAATGCACTAAATCCATTTTAGGTGCATAATCCTATAGTTATTGCAGAAACCTAACTAACAGGTTGGAAATTTGGAGCCTAAATTAGCAATAGCTCTCTGGGTGATTGAGATGAAGATAGCATGATCGTATATACTTGAAGAGGATTTTAACTTCTACAGTGGGGAGAACAAGTATTTGATACACTGCCGATTTTGCAGGTTTTCCCACATACAAAGCATGTAGAGGTCTGTCATTTTTATCATAGGTACACTTCAACAGTGAGAGACGTAATCCTATGATGAAGAGTACCTATGATAAAAATTACAGACTTCTACATGCTTTGTAAGTGGGAAAACCTGCAAAATCGGCAGTGTATCAAATACTTGTTCTCCCCACTGTATATGAAATGTATTTTAACATTTTGAAATTTTATACATTTTCTCTATAATTGAGTCAAATAACAGACTAACATCGTAAAACATGGAAAATAGATTCAACTTTGTGTTTATATTTATTTAGCTTTGCACCAAACACTTCCTGAAGGAGATGTCATTGTGGCAATGGGCCTGTTTTCTTAAAGGAGGATTACTACAGTACAAGTTGACAGACAAAGTTAAATACAATAATAATAAATGCAATAAAATTTAGTTTTTAACTAGGACTAAGAAATAATTAAAATATACTATTATTTTATGGCTAATATGTATTGTAAAAGATGCAGAATAACACCCAGAGACATTGCAAAAGACATTTCATCCACACAAAAAAAGTTTTCAAAATGGATAAAATTCCCTTTCAAGATCCATATTTTAGTTTTAAGGTAAAGGACACCTGACATTATATTTAAAGCCGTTTGGAATCCACATTTTACATGAAATAAGAAGTGAAGTGATATTTATTTCCTTTGGACAGAAAAGGCACCATGTGGTAAAATGACCCAACTGGTAGATTTACAGTTGAAGTCGGAAGTTTACATACACTTAGGTTGAAGTCATTAAAACTCATTTTTCAACCACTCCACAGATTTCATGTTAACAAACTATAGTTTTGGCAAGTCGGTTAGGACATCTACTTTGTGCATGACACAAGTAATTCTTCCAACAATTGTTTACAAATTCACTTATAATTCACTATATCACAATTCCAGTGGGTCAGAAGTTTACATACACTTAGTTGACTGTGCCTTTAAACAGCTTGGAAAACTCCAGAAAATTATGTCATGGCTTTAGAAGCTTCTGATAGGCTAATGGACATAATTTGAGTCAATTGGAGGTGTACCTGTGGATGTATTTCAAGGCCTACTTTCAAACTCAGTTCCTCTTTGCTCGACATCATGGGAAAATCAAATGAAATCAGCCAAGACCTCAGATTGTAGACCTCCAAGTCTGGTTCATCCTTGGGAGCAATTTCCAAACGCCTGAAGGTACCATGTTCATCTGTACAAAAAATAGTATGCAAGTATAAACACCATGGGACCACGCAGCCACCATACCACTCAGGAAGGAGACGCATTCTGTCTCCTAGAGATGAACATACTTTGGTGTGAAAAGTGCAAATCAATCCCAGAACAACAGCAAAGGTCCTTCTGAAGATCATGGAGGAAACAGGTACAAAAGTATCTATATCCACAGTAAAACGAGTCCTATATCGACATAACCTGAAAGGCCGCTCAGCAAGGAAGAAGCCACTGCTCTAAAACTGCCATAAAAAAGCCAGACTATGGTTTGCAACTGCACATGGGGACAAAGATCATACTTTTTGGAGAAATGTCCTCTGGTCTGATGAAACAAAAATAGAACTGTGAGGCCATAATGACCATCATTATGTTTGGAGGAAAACAGGGGAGGCTTGCAAGCCAAAGACCACCATCCCAACCGTGAAGCACGGGGGTGGCAGCATCATGTTGTGGGGGTGCTTTGGTGCAGGAGGGATTGGTGCACTTCACAAAATAGATGGCATCATGAGGAAGGAAAATGATGTGGATATATTGAAGCATCACCTCAAGACATCAGTCAGGAAGTTAAAGCTTGGTCGCAAATGAATCTTCCAAATGGACATTGACCCCAAGCATACTTCCAAAGTTGTGGCAAAATTGTTTAAGGACAACAAAGTCAAGGTATTGGAGTGGCCATCACAAAGCCCTGACCTCAATCCTATAGAACATGTGTGGGCATAACTGAAAAAGCGTGTGTGAGCAAGGAGGCCTACAAACCTGACTCAGTTACACCAGTTCTGTCAGGAGGAATGAGCCAAAATTCAACCAACTTATTGTGGGAAGCTTGTGGAAGGCTACCCGAAACGTTTGACCCAAGTTAAACAATTTAAAGGCAATGCTACCAAATACTAATTGAGTGTTTGTAAACTTCTGACCCACTGGGAATGTGATGAAAGAAATAAAAGCTGAAATAAATCATTATTTCTACTATTATTCTGACATTTCACATTCATAAAATAAAGTGGTGATCCTAACTGACCTAAGACAGGGAATTTTTACTAGGATTAAATGTCAGGAATGGTAAAAAACTGAGTTTAAATGTATTTGGCTATGGTGTATGTAATCTTCCGACTTCAACTGTATATATCTCAGGGGGGATATGTTGACCCTTTAAGGTGACCCTAAAGGTTATAGATCATATCAGGAGCAGGTGAAGTGTGTTACTTTCAGAAGGGGCATAGGCCGCAAATTTAGATATCACACATAGCTAGCTTATTGAGTAAATAAACTGACTAAAATCTTAATTACAGTTATTACATGACAGACTCATTCATAGCCTGTTTGCCCCCCCCATTAAATGAAAATAAATAATTACACTTGTCTCTAAACCTGCATATACAGTAGATCTGCTGCTTAGTCACATACAGAGAATCACTACCTTGGATAAACCCGAAAAGGAAAAACCTCAAGAGCACAGCATTTCTGACTCGGGCAGAATGGCCTTGAAGGAGCAATCTGGGATTCAAAAATGCACAAAACGGTCAACTGGTTCCAAAGTAAAAAAATGGATGTACCAATCCCAGATCGCCCCTTTTAAAAAACTTGCGCAATTACAGTAAATGAAAGGGTTCATCAGTGGTAATCAGTGGTAGTTGCCTATCTATAAAAGCACAACATATTTCCTGAATGCCACCGCAAATTAGTCCAAACAGAGAACTCTACATATGCTATTTCAATTAACTGATCTGTTTTCATACAGCAGGGCTGCATTGATGACCTTCTAAAAACCAAGGAACATGTTAGCTCAACAAAATATAAAGTGTTGTCAGAAGTCATAAAGTAAGGTTAAAGTTATATTTTAGCATAGGCAAATGCTATATAGTTGTGTTTCTTAATAGGACAAAACCTTTTAAACTAGGCCTACTTTTAAACGTTAGCCTTTGATAGGCTAGGCTACACTCAAAACATAAACACTGGCGGATTGTGGATAAAATAGAAAATGCTCAATAAGAACTGATGTCTGGAATAACACTTACATTTCAAGGCCCTGATTGTAAATTTCCTCGCATTTTACACGCTCCAATTGACTGCGACCTATCACTGAAACTCATGAGCACCTGCACAGATGCAGTTGACCGAGCCGGGGACCGTTATTTGGTGAGAATGTGTTGCATCACGCCAGACTATCCCTGCTACCTTGTCAAGAAAATGTAGAATGAAACAAAAAATATCAGTGATATATACATTATTGCATAGAAATGTGACATCGAGTGCAATAATAGACCGATGGAAAAAGTCTAGACGCGAACTAGCAGCGGAACACTGCAGCGCTGTATCCCCGGTGCCTTAAGGCTATGCGAGACGCGGAACAGGCATAGAGCATTAACTTTATGTTCGCATGCTGGGGCTCTGTGCTAGGAAACATGAGAAGGGTGACATATTCAGATTCCCGGGCTGAGAATCGGAGGCCACTGAATAAAGCAGAGAGGCGACCGCGGTTAATGTGGTTTCAGCTCAGGAACTTAGAACGGGAACATGTGAGCAGGGAATGGACAACTGGAAGCAGGATTACTTCACACTACACAGAGACGCAGGCGGGCTGCCGTACAGGTAACTGGGAACGAGACACCGTTTGATGGAGTTTCTTATGTGTGACTACAATGGAAAAACGTCTGCCTCAACTTTAAAGCGATTTAACTTATCCACGGAATGGGATATATATGGCAACATTGTTCAATGAGTATAACCCTCCCGTGACTGGAGTCATGCTCATGTTAAGACAGAAATATTTAGCGGCATGATAGTAGGCTACTCTAGCTGTAAAGCATAAACCTTAACGGTTTCAAATAAAACAGAAAACATCTCAAATTTATAGCTGAACTTTTTTGTGTGTCAGATCAAATGCACCTCTGAAATTTCTGTCGACGATAGCGAGGTTTCATGGCAACATGCAGTGGTGTGGAATGCATTGTATCTCTAAAATCGGGGGAATAAAGGCGATGGAATTATGCAGGAATGAGCCCGTGCGGCTGTGGACCCATTTAGCTAATTTCATGGACCGTATTTCTTCTCAATGTGTTGAGATTTTCTGTATGTATGCGGAGGTTGTGTTGACATTTTAGTAATTTTAATAGCTTAGTGAGCATATTTTAGTGAGTAAAATCTGAAAATATGGCTCACAGGAATGCGTAATGGATGCATGCACCGCACCGCACCGCACCGCACTGCAGACTGGGATGCGTTTTATTTAGATTTATTGAGATGGTCTTTGAGTAGCCTACAGTCAATAACACTACTGTCTTTGTGGTTTCATTCAGGCTTTCGCTTTTTGCGTAAATTGACCCAGCATGAATTAATATCAAATACAATACACCTTGATTTTTGCTCATTTATTCATAGATTCAAAATCAGAAACCCAACTTTAGTAAATGATGCCAATCTGAATCTGATAACCCCAGCTGCATGACTTTTGAATCCCCATATTCCACTTGCTTCACAGGGGACTCACCGCGACACTGAGGCAGCAGCTTCAATAAGAAGTGAAGTGCAAAAATATATATTATTTTACGAAGCAGAGATAACGGAGGAATACCGAACCAAAGATGAATACTATTGTGTTTAACAAATTGAGTAACCAGGTCCTCTTTGATGAGAAGGCGAAGGAGGTCGAGAGGAGCAGCATAAATTATTTAGAGGTAATAGATGGACAGCATCCGGACTTTCATCCAGACCTTCTATCAAGCAATCATCAAGTTATCAAAGACAACAACGGCATAAGACACAGGAGGTATGTATCTCATTCAGACTTCTCATAAACAAAGTAGACAACAAAACTTTTCAACAGTGTTTAGATGTTGTTATTATTGTACTTCAGTTTATATTTGGGTAAGGGAACCTTTCTGGTGGCGCAAATGAATAAGGAATGAGTGAAAGGTGTAAGAAGTCGATCCTGCAAATGTAAATTGTGCAGATTAGTTTTTTTTAATGATGTTGACCCCAGGTAACGAAGTGTGCTTGATGCGTAATTACGCAATAATAATGCAAGAGGTGGGCTTTTGGAAAGCAATGTCATCTAATAATGTTTTGGGGTATGTTCCAAACAGTCATCTCAATTATAAATTCAGACAAAAAGTTATCTAAAGTGAAAATCTTAGCAAATTATTACAAAATCATTTCACGTCATGTAGCCAAAAAATATTAACCACATCAGAATGTTTTACATGCATATTCCATTTTTCCATCAGTGCAATATAATCTTATTGTTTTAAGGAAATTGCAGGAAATTAATATTTACTATTACAACCTGGTTAGCATTTTTATGTTGATATTCACAGATAACCTACAAATTAATATCTAGGCCATCTGTGTTCAGCAGCTTGTATAAAACACATTTTCGTCTGTTTCCAATATATGAATGTGCCCTTCAACTCTATGTGGGGTGTTGTCAATCATGGCAAAAACTGTTTAGAGAGAGAGAGAGAGTAAAAAAGGATTCATGTCATGCGTTATTTTCGTCTAATCGGAACTCAGAGTCCAAATCCTCTGATTGACCCGTGGGCTGTTTACACTCAAGACGCAATTTATTTACCAACATGTACAGTAGTCCCTTATATGCTTCGATGGGCACCATTATCATATAAAACGTGATGCTGCGTGAAACACGAGTCAATTTAAGCAAACATCCTACACCGACGGTCTCCGTCAGCGCCGGAGTTACTGAACTACCTCTGAGAGACCGAGGGATAGATAACGCAATGGCGGTGAGGTGCCGCTTGGGGGAATACCATTACTAATGAAGATTATTAATACAAATACGAGGTGTGTGTTGCCAAAATTCAGTACAGGAAAGTAAAATGTGCTTTAGTTGTTCATACAGATCTAGATTACAAGGGAAATATGTGTAGAACATGAATTTCAGGCAGACTTGACATTAATAGAAAATATGTCTGCAGTGGAGCTTCCGAGACAGAACATAAAGCAGGAATATAACAGGGCCATAGTGACATCTACAGGTTTAAAAACCATATGCAGCACATTCGAAGCATCAATAACAAATTGGAGTTCCTATAATGATCAAAGTCTGAGAATGTTTCGATACCAAAATGCGTAGGCTATTGCTCGATTTGGAAGTAGCCTATTTTGCACTTGGTTGAAATGTAGCAGTTACACAGACAGCATCACACACGGACTACTGTATAAAACTTAGCCCTACTTGAGACACGTCTAGCTGCTGCCATGGGTGTCAGATAGAATGTTATTTTTTGTTTTATTGTGACGTTTTCGTTCTTTTCGGGAGGAGAAGCACAGCAAATAAAACAAGCAACCATAAAACGCTTCTCTGCTCCAGCTTAATTATAGCACACTTTGGTTAGAAAATGACACACTCTTCAAGTAAGAATACAACATGAGCGTAACATCCACTTTAGGTCGTGTGTAAATAAACAACAATATTCTCTCTCCATATAGGCATAAAGTACCACTCTTCCACGAATTAAATTTAAGATCATGTCACTTGTTTTTTTGTGGGTTTTTTTCCCACCCAAAATGCATTAAGATGTAGGTCTAATTATATGAAATTGATTTGTTTCTAATGATAGCCTATTCCTTTATCGTTGTTTTTCAAACATTTTTGAATGATAATTAATTGATTAGCTAAATTGTATTTTGGCCTATATTAGAACTAATATAGCCTACCTCAAGTATAATTAATTTATGCACAGCGAATTAAACCATGAATTAGACCTAGGCTAAATATAATCGATATCCTCGATTATAAACCCAGGGTCGTTACAATATTATCCAATTAGTCTACTCTTGAGTGTAACGGTTGTGCGTCACTGATCAAGTCTTGGCCAACAACTTGTACGAAGGAAAAATACGGTTCTAGTCTACAAAGGGAAAGAGCAAAAATACATTTTCTTTAAATGCAATATTGTTTCATCATGTCTATTCCTTATAGGCCTACAGTCTGCGACCTTGACAACTACGTTCTGAAAACAAAATCAGAAAAGTATGTGCCACTATTCCCCAGAAATCACATATCAATAATATATATATATATAGAGAGAGATTTGTTTCATAACTAACATTTTAATTGACAAGGGCCTCAATTAAATTCTTAGGCCTATTTTCTCTAGAGCAGTGATTGACGCACTTGTTGCTCTCTCTCTCTCTCTCTCTCTCTCTCTCCCTCTCTCTCTCTCTCTCTCTCTCTCTCTCTCTCTCTCTCTCTCTCTCTCTCTCTCTCTCTCTCTCTCTCTCTCTCTCTCTCCTTCTCTCTCTCTCTCTCTCGCTCTCTCTCCCTTGTGCAGGGGCCGTCAGAACAGTGGGAAGGTGCGACACAAGCGTCAGGCCCTTCAGGACATGGCGCGGCCCTTGAAGCAGTGGCTCTACAAACACAGGGACAATCCCTACCCCACTAAGACGGAGAAAATCCTGCTAGCCCTTGGTTCTCAAATGACTTTGGTCCAGGTGGGTTTTTCTCTTCTTAGATTTCAGGACAGTTCATTCAGAACAACAGTTTAATGACAATGTAATTTGATTGTTGTTGATATGATATTGTATTGAAATGAAAACACAAACAGTATACAGATAGATAATTAGCAATAATTGTCATAGTGAAAAGGCCTAATTACAATACATTCTAGTGTAGCCTACATTTTAATTTGTCAACAAAAACGGTCAATATTAAAATTATTCATAGATTGTCTGAATACTCCATCTTTATTTAACCTCATGGTTTTCATTATGGACATTATGATCTTGTCCTTATCTCTTTTTATAGCTCGTTTATTCTTATTTGAAAATATAGCCTTGTTATAGCCTACTTGTCTTTGTAAATATAGGCAGCTTGTACTTAGGTGACCTTTTAGTGTTGTGAGTCATAGAGCATGGTGTTCCTCTAGATAACGGTTCCCATCATAATGTGACAAAGAAAAAGAGAGAAAGAGAGAGAAGGGGGAGACCGAGAGAGAGAGAGTGAGATAGAGAGAAAGAGATCGTGTTCGATAGAGACAGAGAGTGTGTGTGTGAGAGAGAGAGAGAAAGAGAGAAAGAGATCGTGTTCGATAGAGACAGAGAGTGTGTGTGTGAGAGAGAGAGAGAAAGAGACAGAGAGTGTGTGATAGAGACAGAGAGTGTGTGTGAGAGAGAGAGAGAAAGAGACAGAGAGTGTGAGATTGAGACAGAGAGTGTGTGTGTGAGAGAGAGAGAGAGAGAAAGAGACAGAGAGTGTGAGATAGAGACAGAGAGTGTGTGTGTGAGAGAGAGAGAGAAAGAGACAGAGAGTGTGAGATAGAGAGAGATAGTGTGTGTGTGAGAGAGAGAGAGAGAGAGAGAGAGAGAGAGAAAGAGACAGAGAGTGTGAGATAGAGACAGAGAGTGTGTGTGTGTGAGAGAGAGAGAAAGAGACAGAGAGTGTGAGAAAGAGACAGAGAGTGTGAGATAGAGACAGAGAGTATGAGATAGAGACAGAGAGTGTGTGTGTGTGAGAGAGAGAAAGAGACAGAGAGTGTGAGATAGAGACAGAGAGTGTGAGATAGAGACAGAGAGTGTGTGTGTGAGAGAGAGAGAAAGAGAGAGTGTGAGATAGAGAGAGCAGCAACAGAAGGCTTCAACTGAGCTCCTCCCTATGTTATGTTCTGTGAGGCTTGTACAGACCTAGGATCTTAATTTGAGCCAGTTTGCTACAGCGGGAAAATAATCCTGCAGCAACAGGAAATGTGAATTATGATGTGGATTATAATTAATGGACATTTTAAAGTGAAATTTCCACTTTAAGGAAGTAAAAAAACTTGAGGCCTTTTTAAACCTTGAATATGCTACAAATTTGCATTTACTCAGCAGCAAAAGAGTGATCAAAATGAGATCCTACATCTGTATGTTGCTGTATCATCTGCACACAACACAAGGTCATAAATTTAGGAGAGAGGGAGAGATCGAAGGCTGTCATGGCTATTTCTGGAGTGAGTGACCCCGTCCCTGCGTCGGTCTGTTTTTAATTTGGGTCCTAATGAAGCCGTTTGTTTTGGGGAGTGTGAGCACATCACAGAAGAATACTTTACGTGGACATACACACAGGTCCATACGGGGGTGCAAGGTTATGTTCTGTCTGTCTGTCTGTCTGTCTGTCTGTCTGTCTGTCTGTCTGTCTGTCTGTCTGTCTGTCTGTCTGTCTGTCTGTCTGTCTGTCTGTCTGTCTGTCTGTCTGTCTGTATGTCTGTCTGTCTGTCTGTCTGTCTGTCTGTCTGTCTGTCTCTGTCTCTGTCTGTCTGTATGTCTGTCTGTCTGTCTGTCTGTCTGTCTGTCTGTCTGTCTGTCTGTCTGTCAGCCACAGGGTAGGAACAAGGTGATGAACCATGTGGTGTCATAACACTGTGTAATGTCAAGCACTGTGCTTGATGTCTGTTGGTGGTAACCCATCATTGTGACCAGGTGTGCGTTCCAAATGGCATCCTAATCCCTACATAGTGGGCCCTGGTTAAAAGTAGTGCACTATATAGGGGAATATGGTGCTATTTTGGATGTAGGCCAGGCGTTCCACACATCCATCCTCTTGCAGTCTCAGTCTTAATAACATATTTTCTTACAGGCTCATTAGCAAATTGCCTCAGTCCTCTCAGTCTGTCTCAGTCTGTCTCAGCCTTCTCCAAGCCACATGTTGACACCTCAGCTAAGGCCCCTCGTGTGACATGCCCTCAGTCAGAGACAAAGGGACGTGGAACTCTCTTCGTTAATGAGAAACATGATACTGAAACAATGGAATGATCCAAAAATAAGTACTCTAACATATGGCCAGTCAATCCCTTTCATAAGTTGCTTGAATTCTATTGAGCATGAACAGTTATTCTAGTATAACATCTTATGGTCTCTGATTCTTGTGAAATGGAGAAGGCAGGGTTGGGTATCATTTTATTGCATTAAAGAAGACAGTGTTTGGAGAAAAAAAATTATTATTAGAAGGAGAGCAGAATAAGCACATAGGACTGGGTACATTGGGTTGGAAATAAGTTAATGCAACGTTACATTCACTGGTCCTGTCAAGCATTTAGGGTGTTAAATGGTTGTGAATGGCATTTTGAAAGCTTTTTATATAGACTAAAGATGACTAGACTGGACTGCTGCAGTGTTTTATCGCTGCTCCGACCCGTTTCCCCAGTGTGTCTGCGATGTCTCGGAGACTCTGGTTCAGCGGTATTATGGGTATCAGGGTCCGCCGTACTGCAACCTCACTCTCTCTCAGTCTCTCTCATGCCCAGGGTACACTCTTAGAAGTAAAGGTGCTATCTATAACCTAAAATGGTTATTTGGCTGTGCCCATAGGAGAACCCTTTTAAAAACCCTGGCCAGAGGGAGGGAGGCGCAGCAGAAATTTCCCTAAAGGATAGTCTGTGTTATGTCAGGGATGAGGGGGCGGGGTTTGAAACCAAACAATAATAGTCATTTCTGTTTTCTTTCTCCTTATTCTTCTTCCTGTTTCTCTCTCTTACTCTCCTCGTATCTCTCTGACTCTCCTCGTACCTCTCTGACTCTCCTCGTACCTCTCTGACTCTCCTCGTACCTCTCTGACTCTCCTCGTACTTCTCTGACTCTCCTCGTACCTTTCTGACTCTCCTTGTACCTTGCTCTCTGTCTGTTTCTCTGACATCTCGGTCTCTCTTTCTTCTTTCTCTCTCCTCTCCCTCCATCTCTCAGGTGTCTAACTGGTTTGCCAACGCCAGACGGAGGCTGAAGAACACAGTGAGACAGCCAGACCTGAGCTGGGCCCTGCGCATCAAACTCTACAACAAATACGTCCAAGGCAACGCAGAGAGACTGAGCGTCAGCAGTGATGACACCTGCTCAGAAGGTAATCCCTAACCCTCCCCTCACTGCCAACCTATCATATTATAACATCATATGTCTATCTCATAAAGATAACCCTCACCGCCAGTGCCGACCTATAACATTACACCTCATACATCGTATATTTCAGAAGGTAAACCACCCCTCACTGCCAAAGTATCAGCTCATAACACCTCATAACATCCTTTGTCGAATCCTTCATATCATATCTCTATCTCAGAAAATGAGGTCAGCCAAACACAACCATCTTCCTCCTCCGATTTGCCTCGTATCCGACAGCTCCAGCTCCAAAGTAAGGATCCAGTTATGCAGGGCCATGTGCTGGTGTTATAAAGGGCCTGTCTGTGGCTGTGTCCTAAATGGCTCCCTACTCCCAATATAGTGCACTACTTTTGACAAGAACCCTATGGGGTCTGGTCAAAAGTAGTGCACTATATAGGGAATAGGGTTATATGTGGGACGCACACTGTGTGTCCTGGTAGACAGAAGCTGAGGCTCAGAGGCTGTGACACGCTGTCATTAAGACAGCCTACTGGGCTAGCAGGGCTGAGGACTGGCTTCCTAGCCTGCAATTGGAAATGAGAGGCTCTGTGAGCTGTGTATTTATCTCTCTCTCTCTCTCTCTCTCTCTCTCTCTCTCTTTTGCTCTCTCTTTTCGGTGACACAGAAAAACACCCATGCACTGTACTGTGGTATCACTCAGTCTCTTAAACCCTAATTAGTTTTGTTGAGGAGGAGAGACACACAATGCGGGCAGGGTGGAATGTTTGCATGGTGTTCTCTAGTGCCCAGAGACTTGCTTCTCTTGTCATAATACAACTATTCACTTTTTCTCATCTCTCATACTGCAGGCCAAGTCCCTCTATCAGATCACACACTGATAACTGATAGAGAGTTAGTTATGTGACTGAGGAGACAATAATCCCATTGACCCTGTAGCTATTCAGTCTAACTGTCAAGGTCTCGCTGTTAGATATTTCACCTCAGTGTCAACGGGGTTGCCGTGGCAATGCCTCAACAGGAGAGGTCAGTTGTCAGACCAAGGGAGGTTAAAGGTCGCATGTAGCTCAGGTTTATGTCCGACTTGAGGAAAGGCTTAAAAAAGGATCCTTTGGCTAGCTTGTTTTACATGTCGCCTGAGGATTTCAACCTCACTCTCGGATGTGCAATGTGTGCCTCGAATATACGCCTCAGAAAGCAGGGGTAGAAAAGCAAATATGTCCATGTGGTTCTGATATGTAGAAGCTATAATTATAATTTGGCCCAGACTAAATCAAAACTCAGATCTGCCGAAATTACCCAATTACAGTCTTGGCACTATCTAGAGTGGTGCTCTCTCGATTTCCCTCGTCCCGAGAGGGTATTTGTTTTTCAGAACCATGTTTTATCTTCTGTAATTACATCAGGGGAGGCCAATATTTTAATTCAATCTCAGCCGCAAAAAGAGCTCCGTGGAAATGATTTATTTCTGCAAAGAATAACAGTAATGTGCTTTTCCGTTATGGTTTGGTAATGCCTTGGTTCAAGCTGAAAGCCGAGGTCTTTTTTCACTGTAGTTGGTTGAAGCCCTGCCAACTGGAGGGCATACAGACAGAGGAACTAAATGTCAGATTTGACTTTTTTTCTCTCTCTACTTTGTCTGTTTGCTCCCTGATGGCCCCCCCTGGTGTTGTAGACGGGGACAACACTCAGCGGACGCAGACGAGTGGCGGTGAGTTTAGCAAACCCATGTACCAGAGCGTCATCAAGAAAGAGGGCGCCGCCATGATGGGGGTGGGGCTCCGGGCCGCCGCCTCATTGGCCGAGGACTATGTGACTCCCCCTCCCAAGTACAAGAGCAGCTTGCTCCACCGGTACCTCAACGATTCGCTGCGACACGTGATGGTAGCCAACGCCGTCATGGATGCCAGGAAGAGGAACCACTCGGGATCCTTCAGCTCCATTGAGTACGACGACGATCTCCTCTCCCCGTCATCCTCAGAAACCGAGGCAAACTTTGTTTATCGAGCTGGTAAGAGTCCTACATTCTTTCTCACATTCTTTCCTTAAGATTTAGCAGCTCCTCTTTTCTCTTTCTCTCTTTCTGTCCCCATCTGGCCCGTTCGTTGTGAGGAGGGCGTTCTTGGGCGCTGTGATGATGTTCCACTGCTGTTACACTCTCTGTTGTCCAGTTTCAACAGCCTGGTTCTGGTTCTGGTTCTCTGTACTCCCTGTTCTCATACTCTCATTTTCATTTCAGATGTGTGAAAGTTAATATGATACTTGTGGCTACTGAAATGGACCTCCTGTGTACCTATAGGAAAGGATTGCCTGCTCAGAGCCTTAAATGAGTCTATTATTAGATGAAGTCTGTGTCCCAAATGTCACCCTATTCCCAACTTAATGCACTACTTTTGACCTGAGCCCTAAGGGCCCTGGTAAAAAGTAGTGCACTATGTAGGGAATAGGGTGACATTTGGGACCTAGCTAAGTCTAATATAAATCTCTCGGTGTGTTCTGTTCACACCAACAGAGAGACCCTGGTTTCGCCCTGTCTTAGGTTTGCCCCCTAATGCCAAGTACACTGTGGAATTCCCCCTCACTCCCTCGCCCTCTAACTGTGGTTTAGGGTTTAACACTAGAGACACAATAAGACCATGTGTAACTTACTCACACTCCTGACTACTGTTTGGCATGTCTTTGATCCTTCCATGAGGCCTTACTGAAATAGAGAGACCAGGGAAGACATGGGAGGGAAACGTGTGTGTGCCAGCGTCTGTGAGCGTGAGCATGTAGCTTTCCCCTAGGCAGAGCAGGAGCTCAGTGCAAATAAAACAAAACCTGAAGCTAAAGTAATACAAAACAATGGATATATTTGAGCGAGGCACATGAAACAAAGTGTGTGCGTGTGAGTTTGAATTTCTCACAGTGTAGTGCCCCTTAACCCCTGGTTTTAGTGCATGTGGGCTGGCCTTGGATATCAGAACGGCTTTACGTGCTGTGTCTTATAAAGGCTTCATGATTTCATGATGTTTCACCCACAGGTTGCAGGTGCCGTTACCAATCAGACCTAATCTCACAGAGTGAGAGTCTTACAGTTCTTCTTCAGTTCTAGAACAGCTGGGCCTTTGTTCCAAAGAAGCCTTCATAACTGATAATAATATTTTCACTCTAAAGTTCAGTATTAAAAAGTGCCTGTAGGGAATTCAGACTGAGGTGGAGGAGGGGCAGGGTGAGGGGTATTATTCTATTTTATTCAAACTTGATCTTATGGCTAAACGTGTTTTACAGTACATTGTCTGTACGAAGGAAGAGAGAGGAATTTGAAGTGATGTTTATGCCAGATAGGAGAGGCTGTCCAATGAAATGCTCCAGCGATCTCGACTGTTACAATCTCCCATCTCCATCAAATCTCTTAAACTCCCTGACCCAAAAAACTATGCTTCTCTCACTGAGACACCTCAATCACCAGCCAGACACAGACAGAGAGAGAGAGAGAGAGAGATAGAGAGAGAGAGAGAGAGAGAGAGATAGAGAGAGATAGAGAGAGAGAGCAAGAGAGAGAGAGAGCGAGAGAGAGAGAGAGCGAGAGAGAGAGAGAGAGAGAGAGATAGAGAGAAAGATAGAGAGAGAGATAGAGAGAGAGAGAGAGAGAGAGAGAGAGAGAGAGAGAGAGAGAGAGAGAGAGAGAGAGAGAGAGAGAGAGAGAGAGAGAGAGAGAGAGAGAGAGAGAGAGAGCGAGAGAGAGAGAGAGCGAGAGAGTGGAAGAGAGAAAGAGACAGAGATACTTTTTTTATTGTTTATTTCACTTTTGTTTATTATATATTTCACTTGCTTAGGCAATGTAAACATATGTTTCCCATGCCAATAAATTATGTTGAGAGAGAGAGAGAGAGAGAGAGAGGGAGAGGGAGGGAGAGGGAGGGAGAGGGAGGGAGAGGGAGGGAGTCTTAGCTAAGGCCGATTTAATAAGAACAATATATAAGGAATGATTTACCTGGCCCACATAATGTTTTAATAGAAAGTAACTATTTTATCTCCATGGTAGTTATGATGTCTTGGCTATGACTTCTCCATCTTGTGTTTCTGGACTGGCCAGCCAGGCATTATTGGGAGCTTGAATCCCGATGCACGGAAAGTTATCCAAGGCTTGGGCTCACAAGAAAGTTCACACGAACACCTGCTAGCCCCTCATCATCGAATCTTAGCAAAAAAGGAAAACATATTAAATTAAAGTTTAATTCTATAATCCTACATCTGATCTTGTTGTCAGAGAGAGAGAAACAGAAAGAGAGAGAGAGCAAGAGAGAGTTAGAGGGAGAGAGAGGGAGAGGGAGAGAGAGAGAGAGAGAGTTAGAGAGAGTTAGAGGGAGAGAGAGGGAGAGAGAGAGAGAGAGAGTTAGAGGGAGAGAGAGGAAGAGAGAGGGAGAGGGAGAGAGAGGAAGAGAGAGAGAGAGTTAGAGGGAGAGAGAGGGAGAGAGAGGAAGAGAGAGGGAGAGAGAGGAAGAGAGAGTAAGAAAGAACGAATTAGAGGGATAGAGAGAATGGTTAAGCTCCAATTTGCATCATTTCCTCTGGAGATTTTTTCTCCTGTCTGAACATTTCAGATATTTTAGTAGTGAAATAATTCCTGAGCCTTTTGACAATTACAGAATGTCTGAAATTTCAGGCCTGAGCTGAGCTTCCCGGACTGGAAGTGTGTGTGTGTGTCTGAGCATGTGCGTGTGTGTGTGGGTGAGTGTGTTCGTGCTTGCCTGCATGCCTTGGCTGTAGGAGATCGAGAGACTGAGCTCTCAGAACTCTCAGAGTTCTTGGCACTGGCACATTCATTATAAGCCCTTACCTCTGCCTCACTTCTGATTCGCTTAAGCCAGAGTGGCGTGCCCGCTGATCAGAGCCCATTGGTTAAATGTCCATTAATGGGACAATTGGTGGATGTCTGCCTTGGGTGTTATCTCTGACTTCAGAGAGCAGTCAGATGTGGCAGGAGATGGTCAGTGTAGTTTTACTCTGGCAGCGTCTCAAATGGCACCCTATTCCCTACACCCTATTCTCAGTGGGAAAACCAAAAGCCTTTTTTTTTATTTTGCTTGATGAAAATAAAACTGAACTCTGAAAAATCCTGTTGGGAATTTCATTGAAAACAAGGAGCAGAAGAATTCCAATGCCAGTGGTTTCCTGCCAAATTACCATTTAATGGCTAATTAAATGGTAGGAATCTCACTGAATGTTTTTCTTCTTGCTCACTACCAGATTTTGCACCGTCCCATATGATATAGATCATTACACGCCAAATAATTCTCTACATTTCTGTGAAAGGGGAGAGATGGAGAGAGAGTGAGAGATCTTACGGCGTTAGCTAATGGAGATGCACAAATCTTTGGCAGAGGTTTTTCAGAGGTTTGACTGGTACATTTTCTGTTCTGCATAGTGTAATGTACTGTATAGCTAAGCACAACTGATATATCATCAATACGTGACTTAGGGCTCTGTTCAAGCCACATCGCGGAAGTTCAGCTTTATAGCGTGATTGAAATTTAAAGGCAATGTTCCTGCTTTAGCAGAGACTGCATTCATGGTAGACGCTGCATATGTCGGCTCAATCAGAAATTACTTTGACATTTCTATGGCGGAATCTTGAATAGCGCGCTTAATTTGTGATTTCTTGCTAGTTTTTCATATTAAGTTAATGGTGCTCTTTTTGAAATTTACTGAACAGTTGGTTTGTTCAGCCAAGTTTCCACAAAAAGCTTTTATAGGTTCTGTTTAGATTGAAGTAGATTAATCAAGAAGAAGAAAATGATCAATAATTGTCTATTTCCCTAATTGTCTCAATTTATTTTAAATCTATTATTGTTTTGTCGTTTTTATTACCATGACAGCATGGTTTCTAGTTCTACTAAATAGTGATAAATATAGTTGATGTGTTCGTGATATTTTGGCCCAAAACGTCTCAGTAATTTCAACACTCTTTTTCCATTCAGCCATTTTCTCAGACAGACAGGGCCATGTGTTTGTTGCTCAAGACATTCAGGGACAACCAACACGTTATGATTAAAGACCACCTGTAAAATAAATTGTAAAATACATTGGCATTAAAGTTACTTTTTACGAATGCAGGGAGGCAACATTTAACACATAGTTGAGTCTGAAATATGTTAAATGAAAACAGTAGTGTTTGACAGGGCCTTTGAGACTCATAAGGGTCTGTTGAATTAGGTCACAGCAAGTGCCAGACAGTTATTGAATCCTAGAGAATTGTAGTCTAAAAGGCTGTTTAAAAAGCACCTAAAAATCCTATCTACCTGAATGGAAATGTTTAGTAGTTTAATAGCTACCCGGCTGACTCGGTAGGTGCCTTGGAACAATGACAGAGCGAGAATGGCCACCGTCCGTACCGTTTCAGTGTTCCATGTTGCTTCTATCAGGCTGCCGTCGCATACAGGTGGAAAGAAAAAGGAAACGTCTTGAACACTCGTCATTATCAGTGGAGCTGGTCTGCTTTTCATCTAGTCTAATAAGCTATAGTATACTGTATGCAGCTGGATATGTATTCCCCATGATCAATGAATCCTCCATTCTGATATGTTGCCCAATTATTGTAGAAAGAGCTGATCTGATTGGTCAAAAGATCAATAAGTGGAGAAAAAAATCATAACTGGGCTGCCTGTGTAAACGCAGCCTTTTACTCTCAGCGCGTTCAGAAAGTAAACGGTGTACTGTCATGATTCATACAGCAGCAGTACAATTCCGTTGCAAAACGTCCGATTTTAGAAAAGAGAAATGTCTCAGACAGTAGCGTTCGTTGAGTGATGTGTCATTTAGTGAAGCTGGCTTTTAGGCGGCCACAGCGAGCTGAGAGGACAATACTTTACTGGGTCTGTATGGTGACAATAAGCCTCTGAGGCTGCGTTTATACAGACAGCCCAATTCTGATATTTTTCTACCACTAATCAGAATTGGTTTTCCTGTGTAAACACAGCCTTTGTGACATTGATGGAAACTGACTCCTCTTGCAGTGAATGAGGCTCATCTTAGGAATCCAACTAGCCAGGCAGGGACGGGCTGGGACGGGAGGACTGGCTACAGAGCCCTCTTTCCACCCTTTCATAATAATAAAGGAGAAGGGAGAGGAGGGAGGGAGGGAGGGAGGGAGGGAGGGAGGGAGGGAGGGAGAAGGACAGAGGCTGTTCCAAGAGAACAACCCAGCAGCCAAGACTCCAGTGTGTGTGTGTCTGTGTGTGTGTGTCTGTGTGTGTGTGTCTGTGTGTGTGTGTATGTGTGTGTGTCTGTGTGTGTGTGTGCACTTGCCTGCATGTTTGCGTGTGTCTGTGTGAAGGATCTTGACTTTTAGAATAATTATAAAGGGGATCCCATCCTTCCATCCCTGGCCAGATGATGGCTGTATTTCTCAGAGAGTGCAGGGCTGTCGGGAGAAGAAAGTGAGAAAGACAGAGAGAGTGTGGCGTACACTGACCTTTCTCGCTTTCTCTTCGTCAGTATATTTAGTTGAAAGGCTGGAATGAGTGAGTGTGTGTGTCCGGTAGAACTAAGACTTTTTAACACAAAGACAAAGCCATCTATTGTAGAAGTATATCAGGTATTTTCCACAAAGCGAGTGAAGTAAAGTAGAAACCCCATTGTGTCTCTTTGGGTGTGGTGGGTACTGCTGATGGTGGCAGACAGAAGTGGAATCCTGCCTTGATTCTGATCTTGATCTTGGCTTGATGTTGTGGTGCAGAGTACGAAGTGTGCTAGTGAGTGGTTAGGTACATGGAAAGAAAAGGAGTGCTGAGTTCAGTTGGGCTGGTTTTATATTCATAAGATAAGTGTTGGCCACCACCTACCTGACAGATATTGGGGTATGATGCTATCCTATGATGCTACCCTCACACACACACACACACACACACACACACACACACACACACACACACACACACACACACACACACACACACACACACACACACACACACACACACACACACACGGAAGTGCAACATATGATATTAAGTCTGCAGCACAAACATATCATTTGGGTTCCAAATTGAAACTTCCAACTCCAGAATGAGGTATTTTTAGTCCAAGAAAACACTTAAAAATCCCAAGCAAATTGTGTTTACACAAGAGTTGGGTGTACATCGTTTCTTCAGGGCTTTTTGTGTACTGCAAACAACTTCCATTTGTCTCAGAGGACCAGGGTTATTGAGAAAGGCTGGGAGTTCTGGTTCAGATTCAGAGCAGCGTGTTGTTTTGTCTGTGCCTGTTCAATGAAACAGAGGATAATGATAAAGTATCTGTTGAATAGTTTAACCATGGGGCCTGTTCTGAAGCTCACTTCGACTACTTGGTCTACGTCATCGGGTGACCGTTACCATATTAACACGTCCCCGGTGACCCATACACCTCTGTGGTCGTTAGGTCTGTGTTTGATGTATGCACGTACTGGTCCCCAGATATGAGACAAGGCTCTGATTTGGAGCTTTTGTCCAACTCTCCTTAATCTCTAACCGCAGGAGGAGCAGAGCTCGCTGTCATAATGACAGTTTTTTTTTTCGTGCCAATTATCTGCGACAAACAGACGTGTGAATCTCTGTCACGCTCATCTCTACCGAGGTTCTGATCTTCCTCTGAGATGTTGATGTGCGGTGGTGGTCGAGGTCATACACACACACACACACACACACACACACACACACACACACACACACACACACACACACACACACACACACACACACACACACACACACACACACACACACACACACACACACACACACACACACACACACATAAAAGGTATTCCTCCAGCCCACTCATTTGGCTGACGATGTATTAGCTAGTATTTGTTGCCACTCGTAAACACACAGACTCTCTGAGACTCAACCATGTTTAAACGCCCAAACCCTATTATGTTTAATTTCCAAAAACAAAGTGTGATTCCCATTTTGGGATTGTTATCTTTTCCCCCTATTACTGACTGATGCATTGTGGTCTGAGAATGTCATGGTCTGTGTCATCTGCCTCCACGTCGTAGAAAAAGTTGCCATTTTAAAACAGTTATACACAGTGTGCAGACTTAATATTCATGCATCTGGGGTTCTTAATATCTATTATAACATAGTCTGGATGTTATTACTATTACTATGTCATTACTAGCTACAGTAATATCTGGGGTTCTTAATATCTATTATAACATAGCCTGGATGTTATTACTATTACTATGTCATTACTAGCTACAGTAATATCTGGGGTTCTTAATATCTATTATAACATAGTCTGGATGTTATTACTATTACTATGTCATTACTAGCTACAGTAATATCTGGGGTTCTTAATATCTATTATAACATAGTCTGGATGTTATTACTATTACTATGTCATTACTAGCTACAGTAATATCTGGGGTTCTTAATATCTATTATAACATAGTCTGGATGTTATTACTATTACTATGTCATTACTAGCTACAGTAATATCTGGGGTTCTTAATATCTATTATAACATAGCCTGGATGTTATTACTATTACTATGTAATTACTAGCTACAGTAATATCTGGGGTTCTTAATATCTATTATAACATAGCCTGGATGTTATTACTATTACTATGTAATTACTAGCTACAGTAATATCTGGGGTTCTTAATATCTATTATAACATAGCCTGGATGTTATTACTATTACTATGTCATTACTAGCTACAGTAATATCTGGGGTTCTTAATATCTATTATAACATAGTCTGGATGTTATTACTATTACTATGTCATTACTAGCTACAGTAATATCTGGGGTTCTTAATATCTATTATAACATAGCCTGGATGTTATTACTATTACTATGTAATTACTAGCTACAGTAATATCTGGGGTTCTTAATATCTATTATAACATAGCCTGGATGTTATTACTATTACTATGTAATTACTAGCTACAGTAATATCTGGGGTTCTTAATATCTATTATAACATAGCCTGGATGTTATTACTATTACTATGTCATTACTAGCTACAGTAATATCTGGGGTTCTTAATATCTATTATAACATAGCCTGGATGTTATTACTATTACTATGTCATTACTAGCTACAGTAATATCTGGGGTTCTTAATATCTATTATAACATAGCCTGGATGTTATTACTATTACTATGTCATTACTAGCTACAGTAATATCTGGGGTTCTTAATATCTATTATAACATAGCCTGGATGTTATTACTATTACTATGTCATTACTAGCTACAGTAATATCTGGGGTTCTTAATATCTATTATAACATAGCCTGGATGTTATTACTATTACTATGTCATTACTAGCTACAGTAATATCTGGGGTTCTTAATATCTATTATAACATAGCCTGGATGTTATTACTATTACTATGTCATTACTAGCTACAGTAATATCTGGGGTTCTTAATATCTATTATAACATAGCCTGGATGTTATTACTATTACTATGTCATTACTAGCTACAGTAATATCTGGGGTTCTTAATATCTATTATAACATAGCCTGGATGTTATTACTATTACTATGTCATTACTAGCTACAGTAATATCTGGGGTTCTTAATATCTATTATAACATAGCCTGGATGTTATTACTATTACTATGTCATTACTAGCTACAGTAATATCTGGGGTTCTTAATATCTATTATAACATAGCCTGGATGTTATTACTATTACTATGTCATTACTAGCTACAGTAATATCTGGGGTTCTTAATATCTATTATAACATAGCCTGGATGTTATTACTATTACTATGTCATTACTAGCTACAGTAATATCTGGGGTTCTTAATATCTATTATAACATAGCCTGGATGTTATTACTATTACTATGTCATTACTAGCTACAGTAATATCTGGGGTTCTTAATATCTATTATAACATAGTCTGGATGTTATTACTATTACTATGTCATTACTAGCTACAGTAATATCTGGGGTTCTTAATATCTATTATAACATAGCCTGGATGTTATTACTATTACTATGTAATTACTAGCTACAGTAATATCTGGGGTTCTTAATATCTATTATAACATAGCCTGGATGTTATTACTATTACTATGTCATTACTAGCTACAGTAATATCTGGGGTTCTTACCAGAAAGAGGACAATAATGTAATATTTCTAGCAGGAATAGAGACTGCTGACCTGAATCCATGGTTGTGTCCCAAATGGCACCCTATTCCTTATATATTTACCTACTTTTTACTAGAGCTCTGGTCAAAAGTATTGCACTACATAGGAAATAGGGTGCCATTTGGGAGGCAGACTATTACTCCCAGTACAATGGCTCCTCTGTGGCCGAAAAGTTCCGATTTATTAGAGGATTATCCAACTCAGCAACGTGCTGCAGCACTCAGTCAAGTCAAAGCCATGATAGATTTACGGACTGAAAACCTGAAACCTAGTTTGCATCCCAAATGGCAACCTATTCCCTATAGTGCCCTATGTAGGTAATAGGGTGTCATTTGGGACGCATTCCTAGAAAGGTGAAACGTTCTGGACTGGTTTGAATGTTAATAATCTGTAATAGCGCATGCTAGTTTGGATTCATGTACTGTACTTGACTGGATTATAATAGTTAATGCAAATTGGCAATGTAATAGAATGCCATGTTGTTTTATACCTATTTTGTAATAGAATACCATGTTGTTTTATACATATTTAGTAATAGAATGCCATGTTGTTTCATACCTATTTTGTAATAGAATGCCATGTTGTTTTATACATATTTAGTAATAGAATGCCATGTTGTTTTATACCTATTTTGTAATAGAATGCCATGTTGTTTTATACCTAATAGAATGCCATGTTGTTTTATACCTAGTTTGTAATAGAATACCATGTTGTTTTATACCTATTTTGTAATAGAATGACATGTTGTTTTATACCTATTTTGTAATAGAATGCCATGTTGTTTTATACCTATTTTGTAATAGAATGCCATGTTGTTTTATACATAATAGAATGCCATGTTGTTTTATACCTATTTTGTAATAGAATGCCATGTTGTTTTATACCTATTTTGTAATAGAATGCCATGTTGTTTTATACCTAAAAGAATGCCATGTTGTTTTATACCTATTTTGTAATAGAATGCCATGTTGTTTTATACCTATTTTGTAATAGAATGCCATGTTGTTTTATACCTATTTTGTAATAGAATGCCATGTTGTTTTATACCTAATAGAATGCCATGTTGTTTTATACCTATTTTGTAATAGAATGCCATGTTGTTTTATACCTATTTTGTAATAGAATGACATGTTGTTTTATACCTATTTTGTAATAGAATGCCATGTTGTTTTATACCTATTTTGTAATAGAATGCCATGTTGTTTTATACATATTTTGTAATAGAATGCCATGTTGTTTTATACCTTTTTAGTAATAGAATGCCATGTTGTTTTATACCTATTTTGTAATAAAATGCCATGTTGTTTTATACCTATTTTGTAATAGAATGCCATGTTGTTTTATACCTAGTTTGTAATAGAATACCATGTTGTTTTATACCTATTTTGTAATAGAATGCCATGTTGTTTTATACCTATTTTGTAATAGAATGCCATGTTGTTTTATACATATTTTGTAATAGAATGCCATGTTGTTTTATACCTTTTTAGTAATAGAATACCATGTTGTTTTATACCTATTTTGTAATAGAATGCCATGTTGTTTTATACCTATTTAGTAATAGAATGCCATGTTGTTTTATACCTAGTTTGTAATAGAATACCATGTTGTTTTATACCTAGTTTGTAATAGAATACCATGTTGTTTTATACCTAGTTTGTAATAGAATACCATGTTGTTTTATACCTATTTTGTAATAGAATGCCATGTTATTTTATACCTATTTTGTAATAGAATGCCATGTTGTTTTATACATATTTTGTAATAGAATGCCATGTTGTTTTATACCTTTTTAGTAATAGAATGCCATGTTGTTTTATACCTATTTTGTAATAGAATGCCATGTTGTTTTATACCTATTTAGTAATAGAATGCCATGTTGTTTTATACCTAGTTTGTAATAGAATACCATGTTGTTTTATACCTAGTTTGTAATAGAATACCATGTTGTTTTATACCTAGTTTGTAATAGAATACCATGTTGTTTTATACCTATTTTGTAATAGAATGCCATGTTGTTTTATACATATTTTGTAATAGAATGCCATGTTGTTTTATACCTTTTTAGTAATAGAATGCCATGTTGTTTTATACCTATTTTGTAATAGAATGCCATGTTGTTTTATACCTATTTTGTAATAGAATGCCATGTTGTTTTATACCTATTTAGTAATAGAATGCCATGTTGTTTTATACCTATTTTGTAATAGAATGCCATGTTGTTTTATACCTTTTTAGTAATAGAATGCCATGTTGTTTTATACCTATTTTGTAATAGAATGCCATGTTGTTTTATACCTATTTTGTAATAGAATGCCATGTTGTTTTATACCTATTTTGCGTTTACTCACTCACTGGTTTTGTGAACTTCCTTTTTCAATGTAAAATGTATGAGCTCAAAGACGTGTCATTGTAAGTAAGGCACATTTTCCATAAGTTCTCTGTCTCTGTCTTTCTCAATGTCTGAGTTTGACTGGCTTATATTGTGGCCATGGGCCCTGGCAGGCCAGTATGTGCCAGTGAGGGCCCATGGAGCCCCAGACTCCGAGTGGCTGCTCAAGAGAGAGGCAGGGCATCTGGGCAGGGAGGGAGGAGGGGCGGGAGGGAGGAGGGGCGGGAGGGCCCAGGGATGGGTTGGCAGTCCCGGGGCCAGAGGAGTGCCAAGGCATCCCTAACTTCATTTACAGACTCCCCTTGACATTATAAAAAAGTGAGGACCATTTAAAACCACCAGGAAAATAAGAGGAAAAAAACCAAGCCCTTCATCATGTCACTAGTGACAGTCTGGTACAATATGTATCGCTGCCTCACTCTTTTCTCTCTTTTGTTTGTTTATTTGTTTGAGAAGAAATATAGGGCCCTTACAGGGTTTTTAATGTATAGATAGAGGCAAATGTATTTTCCAACTGTCATGACTGGATAAAGGACTTGGTGAATGATTATCTGATGTGCAAGTACTCTTAGGCGCTATACTTGTGAACATTAGAAAAAGTTTAAACGGTCTCAATGCCAAATCAGCCAATGAATGTCGTCAATTTACTTGCACGGGATAGAACGCTACATTGTAGCTGTTCCCATCAGATAACCTGGCACACGTTAGCCCTATGTTAACCTCACCAGCTGACAGTGATTATTTCCTGTAACAAATTTCGCATCAAAGATCTTAGACTTTATATCCACTTTATATATGACCGAATCCCACGTTTTTGCCTATCCGTTTCACACACATTCATGTGCTTTCACAGCAATAAAGACATTGTTTATGCAAAACTTGAATATGTTTGTAGTCTTGTCAAATAGCGCTTGTGGTCTAGACATTTAGGTGTACATGACTATGTAATATGACTAATAGGCCATGTCTGCAAGGCTGATGAAAGACGTAGCCACTTATTAAATTAATGATTTTCAAGCTGTTGGTTGCACACACTAACACAATAAACATAATTCTAGATTCTAGAAAAAACACATATCTGGAACAATTATGAGGAGCTAGACGCTCTACACTGATAGCTACTGTATGTGACAAGTCAGTCAAGTGCATGTGATCTAGTTGATTTGATTATCATAATGTGCTGTTGGCCTGTTAAGTACGCTTTTACAGGGAGGAAGAGGCAAATCTTTGGCTTCATGAACAATCAGATTTTTTTGGAGGTCATCTGTTTCCCCACATTTATTGATCAATTTCCCACCATGAAAATGTTTCCCTGTTCCCCAATCAAATATATTCATACAGTGCATTTGACTTTTCCTACATTTTGTTATGTTACAGCCTAATTCTAAAATGTATGAAATAAAAAAAAATCCTCAACAATCTAAACACAATGCTTCATAATGACAAAGAGAAAACAGGTTGTTAGAATATTTTGCAAATGTATAAAAAATAAAAAACAGAAATACCTTATTTACATAAGTATTAACACTTTGCTATGAGACTCGAAATTGAGCTCAGGTGCATCCTGTTTCCATTGATTGGAGTCCACTTCTGGTAAATTCAATTGATTGGACATGATTTGGAAGGCACACACCTGTCTATAGGTGCCACAGTTGACAGTGCATGTCAGAGCAAAAACCAAGAAATGAGGTCGAAGGAATTGTCCGTAGAGCTCTGAGACAGGTGTCGAGGTCAGAACTGGGGATGGGTACAAAATAATGTCTGCAGCATTGAAGGTCCCCAAGAACACAGTGGCCTCCATCATTCTTAAATTGACGAAGGTTGGAACTACCAAGACTCTTCCTAGAGCTGGCCACCTTGCCAAACTGAGCAATCAGGGAGAAGGGCCTTGGTCAGGAAGGTGACCAAGAACCCGATGGTCACACTGACAGGCCTTTATGTTAGAGTGGCCAGACGGAAGCCACTCCTCAGTAAAAGGCACATGACAGTCTACTTGGAGTTAGCCAAAAAAGGCACTTAAAGGACTCTCCGACCGATTCACTGGTCTGATGAAACCAAGATTGAACGTTTTGGCCTGAATGCCAAGCGCCACATCTGGAGGAAATCTGGCACCATCCCTATGGTGAAGCATGGAGGTGGCAGCATCAAGCTGTGGGGATGTTTTTCAACGGAAGGGACTGGGAGACTTGCTCCAGAGCACTCAGGACCTCTTGTGTAAACACTCAGGACCTCAGACTGGGGCGAAGGTTCATCTTCCAACAGAACAACGACCCTAAGCACACAGCCAAGACAATGCAGAAGTGGCTTCAGGATAAGTCTCTGAATGTCCTTCGGTTGCCCAGCCAGAGCCCGGACTTGAACATCTCTGGAGAGACCTGAAGTAGCTGTCCAGCGACGCTCCCCAATCAACCTGACAGAGAAGAATGAGAGAAACTCCCCAAATACAGATGTGCCAGGCATGCCCAAGAAGACTCAAGGCTGTAATCGCTGCCAAAGGTGCTTCAACAAAGTACTGAGTAAAGGGTCTGAATACTTTTGTATGTTTAATACATTTGCAAACATGTCTAAAAACCTGTTTTTGCTTTGTCATTATGGGGTATTGTGTGTAGATTTATGAGGGGAAACAACTATTTCATCAATTTAAAAATAAAGCTGTAACGTAACAAAATGTTGAAAAAGTCAAGGGGTCTGAATACTTTCCAAAAGCACTGTAGATACCGCCCCCTTTTATACCCCAATCGACATAAAACATGCATTCACTGCACAGGAGGCTGCTGAGGGGAGGATGGCTCATAATAATGGCCAGAAAGGAGCAAATGGAATGGCATCAAACACCTGGAAACCACATGTTTGATGTATTTGATACCGTCCACCTATTCCGCTCCAGAGCCCGTTCTCCCAAATTAAGGTGCCACCAACCTCCTGTGATTCACTGTAAACGCTGCATATGTCGGCTCAATGGGAAATTACCTTTAAATTCCTATTGCGCGATCTGTAACGCTTCAGCGATACAGATTGAATAGAGCCCTAACCCTTTTATCACGTACAGTTAAATCAAGTATGGCCCGTTATAGTATTTTGTTTTTGTTGAAAAAGTTGTGCTGAAAGCTTGGTTGTGGACTGAACGGCCTCCTCTCTGTTAGAGATGGCAGAAGTCAGGATTACTCATCTCTAAGGATGCTTCCCAAATAGCATCCTATTCCATATATAGTGCACTACTTTTGACCAGGACCCATTTGGGACAGAAGCTGTAACTCCTGAGTCTTAACTCACTGACTGACCTCCAGTAAGCGGATGATCACAGCGCTGTCCAGCTCTCCATTGGTCGGTTGACCTCTGGCCTATCAGTGGGGTGTCTGTGATTGCGTCCGTCCCATCTGTGATGTACGTTTTTCCTCTTTTGACTGGCTTTCAGGAGCCGAGCGGGTAATAGGCTGAGCTCACTGATCGCTAATCTATCGCAGACTTTGGTTTGGTTTGTGCATCAGGGGCTGGTGTGGTGTGTTTAGATGGTTGTGATAATACATACCCATCCTCTCTAAGCAGGTGTACTCTATTCCCTCTCTCATTGGTCAGTTCGTTGTTGCTTGTTTTCTGCGCCAACATCGTTCTTCGCTGTGTTCACCCTCCTCTATTACCCGGGGGGATGTTAAGTGAACAAATATTTTTGGACTTTCCCCGGCACGCCAGAAACCATCAAACTTCTTTGCTTTCCCCTCGACGATCTTTAAAAAAAGTCTATGAAATCCGTCTGTCAGTATAACAGAAAGGCAACTGCAAAGTTAACTGCATGACTTTCAGTTCAGTAGCAAATCAAAAAAGAACAGAGAAATAATAAAAGGTCCCGCTATGGTTTATTGACAATTTATAGTTTGTTTGGCACGGTCATTGTTTTTAAAATCCGAGTTTTAGATGTTTTAGGCAAAGGAGGTTGGAAATTGAGTTTTAGTATGAGATGGTCCATTTCCAGCTCAGCGCTCCAGTCTATCGTCTATCCTTCCTGGGGGTGGTGGGCCTGCTGGGCTCTGGCCTGGGTCTGTGTCGGAAGGGGTCTCATGGGGGGATTCTGGATAAACGACGCGTGTGACCCCGCCCTCTTCTCCGATCTGCTCCTAACATGCAGGAGGCAGCACACAAACATTGCTTTTATGGGACTTTGAGGGGATTGAATGGCATCTGGACACTGGACTGGAACCCACAGCGGCTTTTCAGCCTCGCTGCACAGAGAGATTTCTGCAGACCAGATCTGGGTCCAAATGCTACTTGAAATATATATATATTTTCAATCTGTGCTTGATTGAGCTTGCCTATTGCAATTGATCCAATATAAAAGTATTTGAAAGATTTCAAGTAGTGTTTGGACACAAGCCAGCTGCAGATATTCTCTTTTAGCCTACTAAACAGTCAGGCTCTGTGCTCGCCTTATCAGGAACAAATCAAAACAGATTGTAGTAACTAAAAGACAAAAGATGCAAAAGAGTGTGTTGTGGCACTACCATAATCCCTTGTAGGGTATTGTTTTGATATCTTGGTTGTCTTTTGTTGTCTGCTGTATGGCTTGTCGTCATTGTACCTGCTCGACAAAGAAATTTCCCCCTCGGGGATCAATAAAGTACCTATCTATCTATCTATCTATCTATCTATCTATCTATCTATCTATCTATCTATCTATCTATCTATCTATCTATCTATCTATCTATCTATCTATCTATCTATCTATCTATCTATCTATCTATCTATCTATCTATCTATCTATCTATCTATCTATCTATCTATCTATCTATCTATCTATCTATCTATCTATCTATCTATCTATCTATCTATCAGCAACCAATCCATACCCTTCCTGATACAATAGTAAACACTGAGCTAATATATCCATGTAGGAACATGAGAACATAACAACACATACAGCACATAAAAACAATGTAATTGGGATGTAATGACATAGCTGTTATGAATGAGTGGAGCATATTTTAAATCAGTACCAATCCTGTCTCTAGCACTGGTATTAATCAGGGTGACTAGATGAAGATACATGTACAGGAAATATGCTGGAGCAGACTGAACCATTGTCACCTGAGTCACCACTGCAAATTCCTGTGAAGTTTTACAGCAGCCTAACAAAGTAGAAGAAGGAGTCCTAATATTCGATTTTTCACCTAATGTTGTGAGATAAAGAAAAAATAGGTAAATTCAATCAATAGTCAGCGAGCAAAGCTGGAAAGGGAGAGGAAGGGGATGAGAAAAAAACATTGGAATAATTCAAGGCTATTAAATGGCCTGTGAAGCCGTGGAAGAAATGCTTTTTCTTGACAATATTAACAATATTAACAGATATAGTAATTCCTCGCAAAAGCAAAGAGAGAAACATAATTGCATTTGTTTTGTCTGGACTGCCTGAGAACGGTCAATCTGAAGCACCTTAAACACAGCGTGTTACGGTACATCAGTACAGTCAGAGGAAGACAGAGAGAGAGAGAATTGGTGAGACTGATAAAGAGAGAAGGAGAGAGCAAAGCCAAAGAAGGAGAGAAGGAGAGGAGAGAAGGAGAGAAGGAGAGAGATAAGAACCGAAAGAAAAAGGAAATGAGGAAGAGAGAGATGTGGCCAGACAAGTATTCTGGAATGAATACCCAAGTTGAAACCCAAGATGTGGTTTGATCTCTTTGTAATCACCTCACAACTTTCTCTCTCTATCGCTTCATCTCTCTATCCCTCTCTTTACTTATATCGCTCTCTCCCCTCTCTCTCTCTGCCCCCCCCCCCTCTCTAAGAATCCCAAACAAGGTGAGGTGAGTTTTTCCCCCTAAAGACCATCTCTCTCTCTGTGGAGTTAAACTGTTACTGAGAGAAACGGGAAACAACAGGAAATGTCATAATCAGCCTCGTATCAGCCTGGGGTTGTGCAGGTCAGTGCGGGTCACGGCACATGTGAACGTTTTCAGAAAACAAGCAGCCAGCGAGGATAGAAAAACGTTTGGAATGATTAGGTGTTTTGCTGTTTGGCACTGCAGGAGTCTGTATTCCCGGATTTAGGTTTATGGAAAACTGAACGGGTGAGGTGAAAGGCGGAGGCGCGCAGCGGTGAAATCCGTCTGTCCATTCTCCGGTGTCGGAGGGGTTCCGGGACCCTTGCAGGAGTGAGCGAGGATATGGTTTTTCAGCTCCACGGTTGTGTAGGAGAAGTGACTGTAACCCCCCCGACCCTCCTTACCCACTAGTTAGAAGTTTGGAACCAGATTCCAGCTCAAATAAGCGATGGATTTTTCATTAGTGTAAAAAAACTTGCGGTGTTGTCGGTACAAGTGGCTGCTCGTTAAAGGGACTCATACGTGATACGAACATTTTCTTTACAGGACAATGCGGTGCGAGGCGAGCTTCTGTCTCTCCCCCGTGTCACTGAGTCTATGGGGCGATCTGGGAGGGCAATCATTATAAATGAAAGCAGCTGGCGTCCACGAGAGAGAGAGAGAGAGAGAGAGAGAGAGAGAGAGAGAGAGAGAGAGAGAGAGAGAGAGAACCTAAGATTACAAAGAAATTTCCCCATCAATAAAGTACCTATCTATCTATCTCTATCAAAGAATGCTGGGTATTACTGTACAAATTCTTCAGAGAAAGGCACAATTATCCACATCTAAACTGACAGACCTGAAGCCTTGTGGTAGTGTTAACTTTAGCTCAGACACTCACAGGTTCCCTCTTAGTTTCGTCTCTCTCCGCTCACACCATCCCTCCTTAAAAGCAGCTCATTGGCCTTAGCCATGTATTTTGTTAACTCAAAGTGTGTGCCTGGAGGCTTCATGAGCAGGAAATCCAGATGCACTGGTCTCTTTTAATGGGCTTGGAGGGTGCCAAGCCAGTGTCATCATCCTCACTGGCTATAACTCGCCGCTAGGCAGAGGTTAGCCCTGGACCCAAACACTGCCCCCTCACACACCACCCAACCCTTCTTCCTACCCTCTCTTGAAGCTCTCTACAGCTTCGCAGCTAGTGAGAGTACATGAAGCCTGCTGCGGCTGTGCCACCATTACCCAACACACACACATGCACACACACACACATACGCATATACGAGCACACGCATGCACACACACATACACACAGAATCACACACACCATCGTAACAGCCCTTCTACCATAGAGTCTGTCTGGTAATTTCACAGTGAGAACTCAGAACATTAGATTACACATACCTCACCAGACTTCATGAATTGCCTTAATTAAGCCTCATTGACCTCTGTGTGTGCTCCATTAAATGAACCTCTTTTACTGTTGTGATTTCAGAAACCATGGATCGTGGATCAAGTAAATGTGACAAGTGAGTGTATTTTACAGACACCTTCTGTATGTTTTGGTACTCCTTCTGACGTTGTTCTCTCTCTATGATGATTAATTACTCCTCCTTCCTCAAACTCTGCGTTCAATCCTCTGTATTGTTTCCCTTCTTCTAACTCTGTGTATGTTGTGAGAGAGAATGCAGAGCAGAGTTACAGGACCACATACAGGCAGACGTAGGCACTCTGTGTTCTCTCTCTCTCTCTCTCTCTCTCTACTCTCTCTCTCTTTCTCTCTCTCTCTCTCTCTCTCTCTCTACTCTCTCTCTCTACTCTCTCTACTCTCGCTATTCTCTCTCTCTCTCTCTCTCTCTCTCTCTCTCTCTCTCTCTCTCTCTTTCTCTCTCTCTACTCTCTCTCTCTCTCTCACTCTCTCTCTCTCTCTACTCTCTCTCTCTTTCTCTCTCTCTCTCTCTTCTCTCTCTCTCTCTCTCTCTACTCTCTCTTTCTCTCTCTCTACTCTCTCTCTCTCTCTCTACTCTCTCTACTCTCTCTCTCTCTACTCTCTCTCTCTCTACTCTCTCTACTCTCTCTCTCTACTCTCTCTCTCTCTCTTTCTCTCTCTCTCTACTCTCTCTCTCTCTCTCTCTCTCTCTCTGTCTGTAATGTTTTCCCTCCTCTAAATCTGTGTTCTCCCTCTGTGTTCTTTAGTGTCCCTCTCCTCTAACTGTGTTCGCCTCCTCTGTGTGTTCTGTTCAGGGGTGGCGCTCTGAATGAGAAGGTACGGGGCAAAGACGAGACATACTGGAAAGAGATCAACGCAGCCATGGCCTTGACGAACCTGGCGCATGGAAAGGACAGCAATACATCAGGGACGACCAGCTGCATCATCCAGAAGTCCTCTCATATATCAGAAGTAAAGACTGTCAAAGTGCCTCTGGTGCAGAAGTACTAGCGCCTATCACAGAGTCTTCTGTCTAAAATTCAGCTTCCCTTCCACTCTCTATGGAACACCAACCTTCCCTCTAAAAACTCACTCGGGAGAGTCAGTCAAAAAACGAAACAAGAAAGTACGCTTTTCTTTTGTTCTGTTTGTTTGTTCTGTTTCTTTGTTCTGTTTGTTTTATGTCGGGATAAATGCAACAGAACTGAAGACAACCTACTTTGTGTGTCGGTCGATGTGTTTTTTTTTTTCACCTGCAGTACATGCATTAGCCAAGTGTTGATATGATCGTCTTTAACTGCATTATTCTGTTCTGAACGAGACACTTTTGTAATGTTAACTTATTCGTTTTTTTATACTCCGAAATCTGTATTGTACTTGTGCCAAAGTGCCTTTTGGAAGCAGAGCAACGCACCCTGTGTGTTAAATGATGTACAGACAGAGTGTCTCTGGGAACAAAAAGGACTATCTGAAGTGGCTAGATGAGTGAAGTAGAAATATATGGTCATATAAGCTTCTTCTGAAGCAGTCTCTTTATTCCTCATATGTGCCTTACAACGTGGATGAATTTAGCTCATCATTGAGGCATTGCTGTTATATAACATCTGGACTGATCTAATTTATCAAGACACACACACACCATGTTAAGCCACATCTCCATGATGGCATTGTGTATGTTTTTTCTGAGTCCTCATTGTGACTGTAAATTGAACACTGTTATGTCTCAGTCAGCATACAACAGACCTGCCAACAATAACTGAGAATATATATAAAGTTCACTGACGTGAAGCCCTCGAGGGTTAGAATCGATACGATAGCAGCAGATCCACTGTGCTGTTGACCACCACCACCATGTTTTCCACAGCTCAGCCTTGGGGTTTTTATTTTCCAAAGTGGAAGGATTCTTATCAAGGCTTTAGCCTGGAAAGCCCAAGCAAATGTTGAACTAGCACCATCATACAGGCACGCTCACGTGCTCACACACACACACAAACACGCAGGCAGGCGCACACAGTCACACACACACACACACACACACACACACACACACACACACACACACACACACACACACACACACACACACACACACACACACTCACTCACACACACACACACCTGGTCGAAGGTTTGGTCGGCAAAGTGCTGTATCTGTTTAAACAAAGAGGGTCATGAACTAAAGAGTTTTTGTTTCTGTTATCAGTGTTGTATTATATGAACTACAGTGTCGCTGCCTTCTCTTCTCACATGTTTCCGTTCAGAACAAGGTACTTCAACAGTGAAAAAAGGACTAGCTCACCAGGCCGTTTGATCCTACACTCCTCAGCTGTTTAGAATCACATTCAAATGGCTGTTTACAAGAAGAGAGAGAGAGAGAGAGAGAGAGAGAGAGAGAGAGAGAGGGAGAGACTTACTGTTTGACTTGCCTTTTCATTATTATCTCTTTGTCAGAAGGCAAAGCAAGTGTTCAAGTATTTGTTATTATGAGTTTGTTTATTGCAGCGGTTGTTCTGTTTCTATCAAAGTTTTAGTTGGTTTTACTTAGCCATACCGCTTTTTTTGGGGACCGAATGGAAAGAATCCTCCTTAAATACTTATAAAGTATGTACAGTGCATATATTATTTACATTGTAGCAACCCAATGCCAAGTACGCAACTGAGAGAAATTAAGTTGGACTGTTTCAGTAACTGTAGTCGGTCATTTTCTGCCGACATATTAATTGTATGTATATCTTCAAGGTATTGTTTATGTGTCAAAATGTACACTTCTTTATTCTGTCTGCTGTTTGGGTCTTTTGTTTGACAACCTAGACTGTGCTTGTGATCAAGGGGTGATTGAGAAAAGCTGCACAAAGTTACTTTTAGAAACAACTCTTAATCTTGAATGTGCAAACCGTTATAAGCTGCACTTAGCTCTCTGTTCTCCACTAGAAATAAACAGAAGAAAAGCTGTCACTCAGAATTTATGGGATTGAGTTAAGGGGGAAAACAATATGTTGATGATACATATCTTGTTAAACCACGCACACACACACACATACACACACACACACACTTATTTTTGTTAGCGTGCCTATGGTAGCAGCGCAATAATATAAGGAATCACACTAGCCAATCCCCAAGCACTATATTCTTATGCGGGAGACTGTGGTCCACGTGTTTTTTATACACCTGATCCTGTAAGAGGCGCTCTAGGGTAACCCTCGCTGAGTGTGTTAATAATCCATCCATATTTTTAGCTGGGGCACAACCCTCACACCTCACACGGAATACAGCCCATTCCATATGGAACACAGTTGCCAGAGAGACTAAGGCTTCAAAAGCACAGTACAGAACAGCCATTGTTTTACCTGCAGTCACTCAGTAACTACGCTGAGTGTACAACACATTAAGAACATCTCGTCTGTGGGCAAAGGGGTGTGGGGGGGTGTTCCTAATATTCGCTATACTCAATGTATAACTGTACCCCAAAGCTTCGGTTCGGTATGATACATCTTTTCTTGTGCACAAACTCATGCTTTCGAACAAATACTGACAAACGGAGAGCAATTTACTTTTGTCATATTTTAGAACATTTATAAATTATTAAGGTTTGTAAAAAAAAAAGAAGCTGGTGACAATAGTCTTTTTTTTTATTGTTAAGTTATATGAGTTCCAATTTTTTGATAGAGACTGGATTGTTATCCAATGACCAAATGCATAATATCTCATTGTATTGTCTGATTTTGCTTTTATGTAAAATTGTTTTGTTATACTATGGTTACTTCCACAAAACAATGAATAAACCCTTGAAGAAATTGTATGATATTGCCTTATTGCTCAATTTGAGATTCTGAGGAAAATATATTTTAACAGAAAATATGTAAACTTTTACAAATATACACTGGGGGCCAAAAGTTTGGAATATTACTCATTCAAGAGTTCTTCTTTATTTGCACATTTTTTTACATTGTAGAATAAAAGTGAAGACATCAAAACTATGACATAACACATATGGAATAATGTATTAACCAAATAATGTATTTAATATTTGAGATTCTTCAAAGTAGCCACCCTTTGCCTTGATGACAGCTTTGCACACTCTTGGCATTCTCTCAACCAGCTTCACCTGTGTGCTTTTCCATCCGTCTTGAATGAGTTCCCACATATGCTGAGCACTTGTTGGCTGCTTTTCCTTCACTGGGGTCCGACTCATCCCAAACCATCTAAATTTGGTTGAGGTTGGAACCAAAAATCTCAAATTTGGACTCCAGACCAAAGGACACATTTCCACCGGTCTAATGTCCATTGCTCATGTTTCTTGGCCGAAGCAAGTCTCTTCTTCTTATTGGTGTCCTTTAGTAGTGGTTTCTTTGCAGCAATTCGACCATGAAGGCCTGATTCACTCAGTCTCCTCTGAACAGTTGATGTTGAGATGTGTCTGTTACTTGAACTCTGTGAAGCATTTATTTGGGCTGGTAACTCTAATGAACTTATCCTCTGCAGCAGAGATATTTCTGGGTCTTCCATTCCTGTGGCGGTCCTCAGGAAGCTGGGTGGGAGAATGCCATTAGTGTGCAAAGCTGTCATCAAGGCAAAAATGGCTACTTTGAAGAATCTCAAATATAAAATATATTTTGATTTGTTTAACACTTTTTTAGTTACTACATGATTCCATATGTGTTATTTCATAGTTTTGATGTCTTCACTTTTATTCTACAATGTAAAAAAAATTGCAAATAAAGAAAAACTAGGTGTTTCCTTGTCCTCAGGGTGAGGCGCTAGGTGTTTACTTGTCCTCAGAGGTGAGGCGCTATGTGTTTCCTTGTCCTCAGAGGCGAAGCGCTAGGTGTGTCCTTTTTCTCAGAGGCGATGAGCTAGGTATGTCATTGTCTCAGAGGCGAGGCGCTAGGTTTTTCCTTGTCTCAGGGTAAGGCGCTAGGTGTTTCCTTGTCCTCAGAGGCGAGGCGCTAGGTCTTTCCTTGTCCTCAGAGGCGAGGCACTAGGTGTTTCCTTGTCCTCAGAGGCGAGGCACTAGGTGTTTCCTTGTCATCAAAGGCGAGGCACTAGGCGTTTCCTTGTCCTCAGAGTCGAGGCGCTAGGTGTTTCCGTGTCCTCAGAGGTGAGGCGCTAAGTGTTTCCTTGTCCTCAGAGGCGAAGTGCTAGGTGTGTCCTTGTCCTCAGAGGCGATGAGCTAGGTATGTCATTGTCTCAGAGGCGAGGCGCTAGGTGTTTCCTTGTCCTCAGAAGCAAAGCACTTGGTGTTTCCTTGTCCTCAGAGGCGAGGCGCTAGGTGTTTCTATGTCCTCAGAGGCGAGGCGCTAGGTGTGGCCTTGTCCTCAGAGGCAAAGCGCTAGGTGTGTCATTGTCCTCAGAGGCAAAGCGCTAGGTGTGTCATTGTCTCGGAGGCGAGGCGCTAGGTGTTTCCTTGTCCTCAGGGTGAGGCGCTAGGTGTTTCCTTGTCCTCAGAGGCGAGGCGCTAGGCGTTTCCTTGTCTCAGGGTAAGGTGCTAGGTGTTTCCTTGTCCTCAGAGGTGAGGCGCTAGTTGTTTACTTGTCCTCAGAGGTGAGGCGCTAGGTGTTTCCTTGTCCTCAGAGGCGAGGCACTAGGTGTTTCCTTGTCCTCAGAGGCGAGGCACTAGGTGTTTCCTTGTCCTCAGAGGCGAGGCACTAGGTGTTTCCTTGTCCTCAGAGGCAAGGCGCAAGGTGTTTCCTTGTCCTCAGAAGCGAGGCGCTAGGTGTTTCCGTGTCCTCAGAGGCGAGGCGCTAGGTGTGTCCTTGTCCTCAAGAGCGAGGCGCTAGGTGTTTCCTTGTCTCAGGGTAAGGTAATAGGTTTTTCCTTGTCTCAGGGTAAGGCGCTAGGTGTTTCCTTGTCCTCAGAGGCGAGGTAATAGGTTTTTCCTTGTCTCAGGGTAAGGCGCTAGGTGTTTCCTTGTCTTCAGAGGCGAAGCGCTTGGTGTTTCCTTGTCTCAGGGCGAGGCGCTAGGTGTGTCCTTGTCATCAGGGCGAGGTGCTAGGTGTGTCCTTGTCATCAGGGCGAGGTGCTAGGTGTTTCCTTGTCCTCAGAGGCGAGGCGCTAGGTGTTTCCTTGTCTCAGGGTAAGGCACTAGGTGTTTCCTTGTCCTCAGAGGCGAGGCTCTAGGTGTTTACTTGTCCTCAGAGGTGAGGCGCTAGGTGTTTACTTGTCCTCAGAGGCGAGGCGCTAAGTGTTTCCTTGTCCTCAGAGGCGAAGCACTAGGTGTGTCCTTGTCCTCAGAGGCGAAGCGCTAGGTGTGTCCTTGTCTCAGAGGCGAGGCACTAGGTGTTTCCTTGTCCTCAGAGGCAAGGCGCAAGGTGTTTCCTTGTCCTCAGAAGCGAGGCGCTAGGTGTTTCCGTGTCCTCAGAGGCGAGGCGCTAGGTGTGTCCTTGTCCTCAAGAGCGAGGCGCTAGGTGTTTCCTTGTCCTCAGAGGCGAGGCGCTAGTTGTTTACTTGTCCTCAGAGGTGAGGCGCTAGGTGTTTCCTTGTCTCAGGGCGAGGCGCTAGGTGTGTCCTTGTCATCAGGGCGAGGTGCTAGGTGTGTCCTTGTCATCAGGGCGAGGTGCTAGGTGTTTCCTTGTCCTCAGAGGCGAGGCGCTAGGTGTTTCCTTGTCTCAGGGCGAGGCGCTAGGTGTGTCCTTGTCATCAGGGCGAGGTGCTAGGTGTGTCCTTGTCATCAGGGCGAGGTGCTAGGTGTTTCCTTGTCCTCAGAGGCGAGGCGCTAGGTGTTTCCTTGTCTCAGGGTAAGGCACTAGGTGTTTCCTTGTCCTCAGAGGCGAGGCTCTAGGTGTGTCCTTGTCCTCAGAGGCGAAGCGCTAGGTGTGTCCTTGTCTCAGAGGCGAGGCACTAGGTGTTTCCTTGTCCTCAGAGGCAAGGCGCAAGGTGTTTCCTTGTCCTCAGAAGCGAGGCGCTAGGTGTTTCCGTGTCCTCAGAGGCGAGGCGCTAGGTGTGTCCTTGTCCTCAAGAGCGAGGCGCTAGGTGTTTCCTTGTCCTCAGAGGCGAGGCGCTAGTTGTTTACTTGTCCTCAGAGGTGAGGCGCTAGGTGTTTCCTTGTCTTCAGAGGCGAAGCGCTTGGTGTTTCCTTGTCTCAGGGCGAGGCGCTAGGTGTTTCCTTGTCTCAGGGTAAGGCACTAGGTGTTTCCTTGTCCTCAGAGGCGAGGCTCTAGGTGTTTACTTGTCCTCAGAGGTGAGGCGCTATGTGTTTCCTTGTCCTCAGAGGCGAGGCCCTAAGTGTTTCCTTGTCCTCAGAGGCGAAGCACTAGGTGTGTCCTTGTCCTCAGAGGCGAAGTGCTAGGTGTGTCCTTGTCTCAGAGGCGAGGCACTAGGTGTTTCCTTGTCCTCAGAGGCAAGGCGCAAGGTGTTTCCTTGTCCTCAGAAGCGAGGCGCTAGGTGTTTCCGTGTCCTCAGAGGCGAGGCGCTAGGTGTGTCCTTGTCCTCAAGAGCGAGGCGCTAGGTGTTTCCGTGTCCTCAGAGGCGAGGCGCTAGGTGTGTCCTTGTCCTCAAGAGCGAGGCGCTAGGTGTTTCCGTGTCCTCAGAGGCGAGGCGCTAGGTGTGTCCTTGTCCTCAAGAGCGAGGCGCTAGGTGTTTCCTTGTCTTCAGAGGCGAAGCGCTTGGTGTTTCCTTGTCTCAGGGCGAGGCGCTAGGTGTGTCCTTGTCATCAGGGCGAGGTGCTAGGTGTGTCCTTGTCATCAGGGCGAGGTGCTAGGTGTTTCCTTGTCCTCAGAGGCGAGGCGCTAGGTGTTTCCTTGTCTAAGGGTAAGGCACTAGGTGTTTCCTTGTCCTCAGAGGCGAGGCGCTAGTTGTTTACTTGTCCTCAGAGGTGAGGCGCTAGGTGTTTCCTTGTCCTCAGAGGCGAGGCGCTAGTTGTTTACTTGTCCTCAGAGTTGAGGCGCTAGGTGTTTCCTTGTCCTCAGAGGCGAGGCTCTAGGTGTTTACTTGTCCTCAGAGGTTAGGCGCTATGTGTTTCCTTGTCCTCAGAGGCGAGGCGCTAAGTGTTTCCTTGTCCTCAGAGGCGAAGCACTAGGTGTGTCCTTGTCCTCAGAGGCGAAGTGCTAGGTGTGTCCTTGTCTCAGAGGCGAGGCACTAGGTGTTTCCTTGTCCTCAGAGGCAAGGCGCAAGGTGTTTCCTTGTCCTCAGAAGCGAGGCGCTAGGTGTTTCCGTGTCCTCAGAGGCGAGGCGCTAGGTGTGTCCTTGTCCTCAAGAGCGAGGCGCTAGGTGTTTCCTTGTCTTCAGAGGCGAAGCGCTTGGTGTTTCCTTGTCTCAGGGCGAGGCGCTAGGTGTGTCCTTGTCATCAGGGCGAGGTGCTAGGTGTTTCCTTGTCCTCAGAGGCGAGGCGCTAGGTGTTTCCTTGTCTAAGGGTAAGGCACTAGGTGTTTCCTTGTCCTCAGAGGCGAGGCGCTAGTTGTTTACTTGTCCTCAGAGGTGAGGCGCTAGGTGTTTCCTTGTCCTCAGAGGCGAGGCGCTAGTTGTTTACTTGTCCTCAGAGTTGAGGCGCTAGGTGTTTCCTTGTCCTCAGAGGCGAGGCACTAGGTGTTTCCTTGTCCTCAGAGGCGAGGCACTAGGTGTTTCCTTGTCCTCAGAGGCGAGGCACTAGGTGTTTCCTTGTCCTCAGAGGCGAGGCACTAGGTGTTTCCTTGTCCTCAGAAGCGAGGCGCTAGGTGTTTCCGTGTCCTCAGAGGCGAGGCGCTAGGTGTGTCCTTGTCCTCAAGAGCGAGGCGCTAGGTGTTTCCTTGTCTTCAGAGGCGAAGCGCTTGGTGTTTCCTTGTCTCAGGGTAAGGCACTAGGTGTTTCCGTGTCCTCAGAGGCGAGGCGCTAGGTGTGTCCTTGTCCTCAAGAGCGAGGCGCTAGGTGTTTCCTTGTCTTCAGAGGCGAAGCGCTTGGTGTTTCCTTGTCTCAGAGGCGAGGCGCTAGGTGTGTCCTTGTCATCAGGGCGAGGTGCTAGGTGTGTCCTTGTCATCAGGGCGAGGTGCTAGGTGTTTCCTTGTCCTCAGAGGCGAGGCGCTAGGTGTTTCCTTGTCTCAGGGTAAGGCACTAGGTGTTTCCTTGTCCTCAGAGGCGAGGCTCTAGGTGTTTACTTGTCCTCAGAGGTGAGGCGCTATGTGTTTCCTTGTCCTCAGAGGCGAGGCGCTAAGTGTTTCCTTGTCTTCAGAGGCGAAGCGCTAGGTGTGTCCTTGTCCTCAGAGGCGATGAGCTAGGTATGTTATTGTCTCAGAGGCGAGGCGCTAGGTTTTTCCTTGTCCTCAGAGGCGAGGCGCTAGGTGTTTCCTTGTCCTCAGAGGCGAGGCGCTAGGTTTTTCCTTGTCTCAGGGTAAGGCGCTAGGTGTTTCCTTGTCGTCAGAGATGAGGTGCTAGGTGTTTCCTTGTATCAGGGCGAGGCGCTAGGTGTTTCCTTGTCCTCAGAGTTGAGGCGCTAGGTGTTTCCTTGTCCTCAGGGCGAGGCACTAGGTGTTTCCTTGTCCTCAGAGTTGAGGCGCTAGGTGTTTCCTTGTCCTCAGGGCGAGGCATTAGGTGTTTCCTTGTCCTCAGAGGCGAGCCGCTAGGTAAATCCTTGTCTCAGGGTGAGGTGCTAGGTGTTTCCGTGTCCTCATTGGTGAGGCGCTAGGTGTTACCTTATCTTCAAAGACGAGGCGCTAGGTGTTTCCTTGTCTAAGGGTGTGGTGCTAGGTATTTCGTTGTCTAAGGGTGTGGTGCTAGGTGTTTCCCTGTTTCACGGTGAGGGGATCCACTGGATATACATGATCCCGGACACAAAGCCAACTGGGCCAACCTCTGCCTCTCTCTTTCCCTCCTCCTCTCTCTCTCTCTCTCTCTCTCTCCTCCTTCCCTCTATCCGTCTCTCAGATGGCTATCCTGGACACTTCCCAAAATAATGATATCAGGTGTTTTGACCCGTCTCTCTGTTCTCATCTCTCATTAAGTGACCTGGCAAAACACCCACATCTGAGCAATAGTTTCCATCGAAAATACTAAGCGATACTCCATCATGTTTTCTTTTTTTCGTTTGCATCACAAATGGCACCCTATTCCCTATACAGTACACCTCTTTTGAACAGGGCAAACGGATCTGTAGTCAAAAGTAGTGCACTATGTATAGAATAGGGTGTCATTTGGGACACACATTTTGTTTGTCTGGAGGGCTTGAAGTTGAAGAATCCCATTTGCTGAAAGATTTGAAAAGCGGTGCGGAACTAAGAGCTGTTATCTCAGAGCAGGAGACGGACAAGTTGCTCTCTAGGCCACCTTGTTTTTACCCCGGCCAGAAAATAAATGCAACTCAGATACCGTAAGAGGAAAACCACACAGGATTGAATCCAAGAACCAAATACGTTATTCCTGAAAATCAATTAAATTAAAAATAGTAAAATATTTCCTATTTTTTGATGAGGGAATCTAACATCTTCACCATACTGAAGTAATTAGTTACCTTGCAGAGGAGAGGATGCTCCAACATTAAGTTCATTCGAGCCAGTCCTCTCTGTTCCAAATGGCACCCCATTCCCTATGTAGTGCACTACTTTAAACCAAGACTCATAGGGCTCTGGTAGTGCAGTTGTAATGCACTATGCAGGGAATAGAGTGCCATTTAGGACACAGCCCTGGTTGTGCATCCACTCATTACGCTTGGGGACAAATATAAACAGAAAAATACATTCAGCTTGTAATTAATTAATTCCTCAATTCATTTATTGATTACAACTGTGTCCGGCTTTGCAATCATCTCAGCAATGTGTATTTTTTATATACAGTGGGGAGAAAAAGTATTTGATACACTGCCGATTTTGCAGGTTTTTCTACATACAAAGCATGTAGAGGTCTGTAATTTTTATCATAGGTACACTTCAACTGTGAGAGACGGAATCTAAAATAAAAACAGGCTCTCACAGACCTGTTAGTTTTTCTTTAAGAAGCCCTACTGTTCTCCACTCATTACCTGTATTAACTGCACCTGTTTGAACTTGTTACTTGTATAAAAGACACCTGTCCACACACTCAATCAAACAGACTCCAACCTCTCCACAATGGCCAAGACCAGAGAGCTGTGTAAGGACATCAGGGATAAAATTGTAGACCTGCACAAGGCTGGGATGGGCTACAGGACAATAGGCAAGCAGCTTGGTGAGAAGGCAACAATTGTTGGCGCAATTATTTGAAAATGGAAGAAGTTCAAGATGACGGTCAATCTCCCTCAGTCTGGGGCACCATGCAAAATCTCACCTCGTGGGGCATCAATGATCATGAGGAAGGTGAGGGATCATCCCAGAACTACACGGCAGGACCTGGTCAATGACCTGAAGAGAGCTGGGACCACAGTCTCAAAGAAAACCATTAGTAACACACTACGCCGTCATGGATTAAAATCCTGCAGCGCACGCAAGGTCCCCCTGCTCAAGCCAGCGCATGTCCAGGCCCGTCTGAAGTTTGCCAATGACCATCTGGATGATCCAGAGGAGGAATGGGAGAAGGTCATGTGGTCTGATGAGACAAAAATAGAGCTTTTTGGTCTAAACTCCACTCGCCGTGTTTGGAGGAAGAAGAAAGATGAGTACAACCCCAAGAACACCATCCCAACCGTGAAGCATGGAGGTGGAAACATCATTCTTTGGGGATGCCTTTCTGCAAAGGGGACAGGACGACTGCACCGTATTGAGGGGAGGATGGATGGGGCCATGTATCGCGAGCTCTTGGCCAACAACCTCCTTCCCTCAGTAAGAGCATTGAAGATGGGTCGTGGCTGGGTCTTCCAGCATGACAACGACCTGAAACACACAGCCAGGGCAACTAAGGAGTGGCTCCGTAAGAAGCATCTCAAGGTCCTGGAGTGGCCTAGCCAGTCTCCAGACCTGAACCCAATAGAAAATCTTTGGAGGGAGCTGAAAGTCCGTATTGCCCAGCGACAGCCCCGAAACCTGAAGGATCTGTATGGAGGAGTGGGCCAAAATCCCTGCTGCAGTGTGTGCAAACCTGGTCAAGAACTACAGGAAACGTATGATCTCTGTAATTGCAAACAAAGGTTTCTGTACCAAATATTAAGTTCTGCTTTTCTGATGTATCAAATACTTATGTCATGCAATAAAATGCAAATTAAGTACTTAAAAATCATACAATGTGATTTTCTGGATTTTTGTTTTAGATTCCGTCACTCACAGTTGAAGAGTACCTATGATAAAAATTACAGACTTACATGCTTTGTAAGTGGGAAAACCTGCAAAATCGGCAGTGTATCAAATACTTGTTCTCCCCACTGTATCATAAAGTTGAGGAGGCTTTTAAATTATACAAAGGCGGGGAGGCTTTCAAAGCCACACGAATACTGCTGTAGGAGTCTCAACTCTCATGATAAGGAGTGTCGACAAGACACACAGGAGTCAATGGACAAGACACACAGTAGTCAATGGACAAGACACACAGGAGTCAATGGACAAGACACACAGGAGTCAATGGACAAGACACACAGGAGTCAATGGACAAGACACACAGGAGTCAATGGACAAGACACACAGGAGTCAATGGACAAGACACACAGGAGTCAATGGACAAGACACACAGGAGTCAATGGACAAGACACACAGGAGTCAATGGACAAGACACACAGGAGTCAATGGACAAGAAACACGGGAGTCAATGGACAAGACACACAGGAGTCAATGGACAAGACACACAGGAGTCAATGGACAAGACACACAGGAGTCAATGGGTCAAAAAGAGTGACGACAGTTAAAATCTTAGAACTGTTGAGACCTAAAGACAATTTTACAAATAAGACTAAATCAAAACACTCAAATCAGAGGTTCATTTATAATCATAAAGGAATTATGTAATACAGGAATTGTTATCCAAGTATGATATGTGATACTGCAGTTATGATATGTGATACTGCAGTTATGATATGTGATACTGCAGTTATGATATGTGATACTGCAGTTATGATATGTGATACTGCAGTTATGATATGTGATACTGCAGTTATGCATGTCTGTAGAAAGTTCAACTCTTTTAATTGAAATTCAGAACTTCATAGAATTTCTTAGACTAAGACCAGGATGATTCTTGTTCAGAGTCACACTGAGAAGGCTTATTTATATTACACTTCTTAATGGATTATTTCTCCCAGATATTTTGTATTGGTCTGAGAGATGAATACTGGAGTTGTTTTCTCCATGTTGTTATTGCATTAAATCCACAGATGTTTAACTCTCCTCTTGTTTTCATTATTTAGATTCATAGGATTCTATGGTACATATTTAAATTCATTAATTGGTTATTGGGGTTTCTAGATTATCCAAATACATTTTATATACTGTTTACCAATGTATTTGTCTATCAGCAAGTGTAAAATCCTTTTCCCAAACAGTGGATAGAGTCAATGGTTTTTGTGCTGCTAGAATTAATTGACTATAGATATCAGAAACAACTACTTATGAGGGGCGTCTGTCCATTAGAAGTTTGACCAATGGGTGTACTGCTAATTATATTCCCCAGGGGACCTCATAGGCTCACATAGATAGGCGGAGTTAAAGGGAAAGACAAAATTATGAACCTGGGACATTAAAACACTGGCGGATTTCCTGGAAACTGAGGAGTCCATTCACATTGAATATGTATAAATACCCTTCCTAGACCAAGATTCTGATATAAATGGTTTCTTACACACTAAGAATGATTTATTACACCTTATTGGAGAGTATGAATGCCATTTAAGATTAGATCTCATGTGGTTCTCCATAGATTTCCACACATTTACTCAGTATGCTATAATGGGTCCAAACAATAATGCACATGTTTTAGGACTCCATCCAGAAAACACTACATCTTGTAATCTAATTGGTGAAACTTCCAGAGCACGCCAAGGAACAGACGCCTCTGGGTTTAACCAGGAAATTCATTTGGATTGATAGGCGGTACAATTTTTGATTTGGAACGGGATGTCCACCTGATGCTTTTGTTCTCTGTAGTGTTGCATATTTAATATGTGGTCTCTTTCTCCCCAAAATGAAAATCTTTATGACAGAGTCAAGTTTAGACCAATAGTCTATAGGAGGAGGCAGTGGTAACATGGAACTCTTAAAATTGATACGAGGGAGGACTTTAATTTTAATAATTAAGATTCTAGCATGCAAGTGGCCATAGCAGACCATGTTCTTATGTCTTTTTGGATCTTTTGAAAGGTTTCTAAGTAGTTCTTCCCGAGAGTAGTGTGAATAGAGTGGCATATGGACCTAAGCAGGGGACTTGTTTCTTCACTGGGATCATGGGTGCTAGTTCCATGCTTCTCATAGCTGAGTTAAGAGGTAGTAGAGCTGATTTAGACCAGTTGATCTCGTAACCAGACCATGAGCTGAATGGTGTGAAAATAGGTTTTAAGAATTGTTAAGTATCAGAAGTAAATGTAATCACTAAAATGTACTTATTATCAAAAGTAAAACTATAAATAATTAGATACCAAATGGCAAGATGTTCTTATTTTTTGTATTTATAGATTTACACTTCAACACTCAGACATAATTTACAAATGAAGAATTTATGTTTAGTGAGTCTGCCAGATCAGAGGCAGTAGGGAGGACCAGGGATGTTCTATTGATAAGTGTGTAAATTGGACCATTTTCCTGTCCTGCTAAACATTCAAAATGTAACGAGTACTTTTGGGTGTCAGGGTAAATGTTTTACTTAAGTACTTTACACCACTAGAAGATAGACATTATTGGCTGGAGGGATTTCTGAGCGTTTACGATGTAGAGCAGTATGTCCTCTGCATCCAGAGAAATTGCTTGTTCTTGTGTCAACTCAATCGGAAATTACCTTAAAATTTCAAGTGCGCCATAGCGCTGAACTTCGGCGATAATGACTGAATCCAACCCTTAGTTTCCACTACAAAGACCATAAAACGTAGTGATGCAATTGTCCTTCATCTACCCTCACCTTCCTCAACGCCCCAGTGAATACTTTGAGATGATCATTATAAAATTGCATCCAAAACGCAAAACAGATCTGTTATGCACAGCCACATGCAGTGGGATGCCTTGAGTGTTTATTTCAGGATAATGCCTGTGAATTTCCTCCGCTGTATCCCAGGTCTTAGTCCAGCCAGGAGTCACACATAGCCTGCAGCTATAGGAGAAATGTAACACACACACGCACACACACGCACATGCACGCACACACACACACACACACACACACACACACACACACACACACACACACACACACACACACACACACACACACACACACACACACACACACACACACACACACACACACACACACACACACACACACACACACACACACACACACACACACAGGGTTGTAACACTGCAAGAAAAAGGCAGGTTCAGCTTTTTCCTAACGTTCATAATCCTCTCTTCATAATTGACTTGTTGTTGTTCTCCTGAGATGGACCTGGCGAAACAGCTGCTACACAGACACACACGCACACACACACACACGCACGCACGCACGCACGCACACACACACACACACACACACACACACACACACACACACACACACACACACACACACACACACACACACAAACACACAAACACACACACTTGCCAAAAATGAGGTAAAGCGAACCAGATTACCAGTAGATACAAGTAGCAGATGGCCAAATCCACATTATTGATAGTTTGACTTGAAACAGCCTGAAGATCCCTACTGAGAGAAAACATAAGACTCTTACCAACATGACTTGGCTGCTCTTACAGTATCTCCTTTCATAAATGATGATCACTTAGGCCCAGTTATTGTCTTCACCTCACCATGCTGGCCCAAGGTCCTAAGAGTATGTATAAAAACATCTATAACTCAGTATAAATCAGTTTCTGAATGTCATCATCTAAGGAATAATATAACCCATGCCATCAGCAAGAGCCATGATTTAGTTCAGTGTACTTTCCTCATTCTCACAACTTCCCTTGGATTAGGTATTCTCTGTTCTGTCTATTCTACAGGATTAAATATTCTCAGTATGTTATTCTGGATTTGGTATTCTCTGTCTATTCCTCAGAAACAGTCTTGTTACCATAGTATAGCGGAATTCACTAAAATCTACTCTAGTTTCCAAAAATATTTGCCATTCCATGTCCACGGACAGTGAAGGTTGGGTCAGGTCAGAAATGTCCCACATGCACCAGTTTAGCAGAAGCAGTAACATTGGGCAAGCATCTGAACAGGAGCTATAACCACTCATAATATAATGACAGCTTCCAATTAAGGAAGAGAAGAGGAAAAAACGTTTGGACCTATGTTTCTGTTCTGTGTGTAGTATTTGTTAAAGGGATACTTTGGAATGTTGGCAATGAGGCCCTTTATCTACTTCCCCATAGTCACATGAACTCATAGATACCATTTGATATCTCTGTGTCCAGTATGAAGGAAGTTAGAGTTAGTTTTGCAAGCCAGTGCTAACTATTGTTGACTGGAAGTAGACTGCCAGCAGCATACCACCCTGCATCCCACTGCTGGAGTGCATCTCAAGGTAAGCAGGGTTGGTCCCTGGATGGGAGACTAGATGCTGCTGGAAGTAGTGTTGGAGGGCCAGTAAGAGGAACTCTTTCCAATGATCTAAAAAAAAAGATCCCAATGTCCAGGGGCAGTGATTGGGGCCATTACCCTGCGTAGGGTGCAGTCCTTCGGATCGGATGTTAAACGGGCGCCCTTACCCATAGTACTTATAGTAAGAGTAGGGGTGTTAACCCCGGTGTCCTGGCTAAATCCCCAATCTGGCATCATGGTCACCTAATCATCCCCAGCTTTCAATTACCTCATTTATCCCCTCTCCTCTTCCCTGTAACTATTCCACAGGTCATTGGTGTAAATGGTCTCAATCAACTTATCTGGTAAAACCGCCAGTTAGCAACTTCCTTCAAACTGCACGCATAGATATAAAAATGGTATCCATGAATTTGGGGAAGTAGATAAAGGGTTTCATTGCCAAAATCCTGAAGTATCCCTTTAAGAGAAAAGTTAAGTAAATTCCTGACAATAGTCAAGTGAAACCACGTCAATGCAGCAGATGTAAGAAATGGCAGCTGCTGAAGGAATGTGGCTTGGCAGGGACGAGGATGGTTGGGGAGACTGGCCCTGTCCCAAACAACAACCTATTCCCTACATAGTGCACTCCTTTTGACCAGAGACCTATTGGCCCTGGTCAAAAGTAATGTGCTATATAGGGAACAGGGTGCCATTTTTGACAGGGCTGTAAGGCCCTCTCACGTTAACACTGTGTTTAGAAACACAAAGATACATTGTTGATGGACAGAGTTTGCCTCGCCCTGTTTGAATCGCATGTCTGCATGTACAGGGTATCGTATCTCATTGACTGGTGCATGGAATAAATTATACACAAAGGCTTCCATGTGTCCAGACCATACTCACAGGATTGTTTTCTATGAAATAATGTTAGCAATATTGAGGATGAGTAGATCTACTACATACAATTGTATGAAAACATGCTGAGAACTTAGTGCCTTTAGAAAGTATTCAGACCCCTTGGCTTTATCCACATTTTGTTACGTTACAGCCTTATTCTAAAATTGATTAAATACAACAATTTACTCAGCAATCTACACACAATACAATACTACATACGTATTCAGACCCTTTGCTATGAGATTCAAAATTGAGCTCAGGTGCATCCTGTTTCTACAACTTGATTGGAGTCCACCTGTGGTAAATTCAATTGATTGGGCATGATTTGGAAAGGCACTATATAAGGTCCCACAGTTGACAGTGCATGTCAGAGCAAAAACCAAACCATGAGTTCGAAGGAATTGTTCGTAGAGCGCCGAGACTGTATTGTGTCGAGGCACAGATATGGGGAAGGGTACCAAAACATTTCTGCAGAATTGAAGTCCCCCGTTTGGAACCACCAAGACTCTTCCTAGAGCTGGCCACCTGGCCAAACTGAGCAATCGGGGAGAAGGGCCTTGGTCAGGGAGGTGACCAAGAACCCGATGGTCACTCTGACAGAGCTCTAGAGTTCCTCTGTGGAGATGGGAGAACATTCCAGAAGGACAACCATCTCTGCAGAACTCCACCAATCAGGCCTTTATGGTAGAGATGCCACTCCTCAGTAAAAGGCTCATGACAGCCCGCTAGGAGTTTGTCAAAAGGCACCTAAAGACTTTCCGACCATGAGAAACAAGATTCTCTGGTCTGATGAAAGCAAGATTGAACTCTTTGGCCTGAATGCCAAGCATCACGCCCGGAGGAAACCTGTCACCATCCCTAAGGTGAAGCATAGTGGTGGCAGCATCATGCTGTGGGGATGTTTTCAGTGGCAGGGACTGGGAGACTAGTCAGGATAGAGGCAAAGATGAACGGCTAAAAGTAGAAAGAGATCCTTGATGAGAACCTGCTCCAGATTGCTCAGGACCTCAGACTGGGGCGAAGGTTCACCTTCCAACAGGACAACAACCCTAAGCACACAGACAAGACAACGCAGGAGTGGCTTCGGGACAAGTCTCTAAATGTCTTTGAGTGGCCCAGCCAGAGCCCGGACTTGAACCCGATCACACACCTGTTAATTGAAATGCATTCCAGGTGACTACCTCATTAAGCTGGTTGAGAGAATGCCAAGAGTGTGCAAAGCTGTCATCAAGGCAAAGGGTTACTACTTGAAGAATCTCAAATATAGTATATATTTTGATTTGTTTAACACTTTATTGTTTAATACATGATTCCATATGTGTTATTTCATAGTTTTGATGTCTGCAATGTAGATAATAGTAAAAATAACAAAAAACCCTTAAATGATTAGGTGTTCTAAAACTTTTGACTGGTAGTGTATATATGATACATATGATGAGTATGTGTACATGTATGTGTGTGTGGGTGTGTATATGATGAACTGTATACTGTACACTGTCAATATGTACAGTGTACAGTATATGGGCTTTCTAAAATTATCAGCCAAAATTGTTGCAACCCCTATTACTAGCCTCTCTTTCGTATCATCTGAGATCCCTAGAGATTGGAAAGCTTCCGCGGTCATCCCCCTCTTCCAAGGGGGAGACACTCTAGACCCAAACTGTTACAGACCTATATCCATCCTGCCCTGCCTCTCTAAAGTCTTCGAAAGCCAAGTTAATAAACAGATCACTGACCACTTCGAATCCCACCGTACCTTCTCTGCTATGCAATCTGGTTTCCCGCACCCGCCCACCGGACTATCATCACTACTCTCAACGGGTCTGACTTAGAATACGTGGACCTACAAATACCTAGGCGTCTGGTTAGACTGTAAACTCAACTTCCAGACTCACATTAACCATCTCCAATCCAAAATTTAATCTAGAATCGGCTTCCTATTTCGCAACAAAGCCTCCTTTACTCATGCTGCAAAACTTGTAAAACTGACTATCCTACCGATCCTTGACTTCAGCGATGTAATTTACAAAATAGCCTCCAACACTCTACTCAGCAAATTGGATGTAATCAATCACAGTGCCATCCGTTTTGTTACCAAAGCCCCATATACTACCCACCACTGCGACCTGTACACTCTCGTTGGCTGGCCCTCATTAGATATTCGTCGCCAAACCCACTGTCCCAGGTCAAGTCTTTACTAGGTAAATCCCAGCCTTATCTCAACTCGCTGGTCACCATAGCAACACCCACCCGTAGCATGCGCTCCAGCAGGTATATTTCACTGGTCACCCCCAAAGCCAACACCTCCATTGGCCGCCATTCCTTCCAGTTCTCTGCTGCCAATGACTGGAACGAATTGCAAAAATCCTTGAAGCTAGAGTGTCAGGCTCTGGCCATAGAGAAGCAATAGGCTTCTCTATGTAGCTATGGTCAGAGTCTGACAGTGTCGTTCCATTCTGTTTCTTTGTGGGTTTTGGGTGGATCTCTAATTAGAGTCAGCTGCTACCCGTTGTCTCTAATTAGGGATCCAATATATGTTGAGTCTGTCCTTCACTTGGGGTGGGTTGTTATCGATGTATGTCGCAGTCACGGTTGAAGTAAGTGTGTTTTTTTGCGTCCGTTCATTGGTGTGTTTTTTGAACGTGACGTTAGTCTATTCGTGTTTTGTGTTGTTCTGTAGTTCGTATTTTCGTTGTACTTTATACATAGTATTTAATTTCTTACATAGTATAATAAAGGTACAATGTCGAACTACTATCCCTGCGCTGCGCCTTGGTCATTCCTACACCCACAGCGTGACATAGAGGTTCCTATTTCCCTCACTAACTTTAAGCATCAGCTGTCAGAGCTGCTTATCGATCACTGCACCTGCATATAGCCCTTCTGTAAATAGCCCATCCTACTACCTCATCCCCATATTTATTATTTTCACTCATTTTGTACTCCAGTATCATCATTTGCACATCCATCATTCCAGTGTTAATGCTAATCTGTAATTTATTTCGCCACTATGGCCTATTTATTGTCCTACCTCCATAACCTTACTGCATTTTGCACTACATTTGCACACTCTGTATATAGATTCTCTATTGTGTTATTGACTGTACGTTTGTTTATTCTCATGTGTAACTCTGTGTTGGTTTTTTTCGCAATGCTTTGCTTTGTCTTGGCCAGGTCGCAGTTGTAAATGAGAACTTTCGTTCTCAACTGGCCTACCTGGTTAAATAAAGGTGAAATTAAAAAATGTTGTGTAAAATATCATGGCAGAGATGTCTGGATTCATGGTTTCACAGTTGAATGATCCTGGAGTTACGATGCACTCTGCACAGCCATTCTACTTTACTGGCCTGAAATGGATCATCCAGCCAGCAATATATTAAATAGTATTAACTGAGGAGTGTGTTCACAGAAAGCTTGCATTTCAAGACGCATAGCTCATCCTCCACCTTATAAGGTCATTTGATAATTGCGAAATGTAATGAAAACCAGGTCAGGTTGGGTACTGTGACTGCAGAAGATAAAGAAAAGCTGTGCAAATGGAACACTTAAGCAGGAACTGCATAGAGCAGCTAGACATAACTTGAGGGCTTCCATTGTATTATAGTGTGTGATTGATTAATCCCCTTCATTGAATCAACATCGAATTCATCTCTATACACATTTTTCTTGTATTCCAGTGGCTGCTTCTCTGTCTGTCTAAATAACATAATCTGTGTCCCAAATGGCACTCTATTTCCCTTATAGTGCACTACTTTTGACCAGGGCCCATAGGGGTGCACTATATACGGAATAGGGTGACATTTGGGACGCCGCATCCCCATGTATATCATTCCAACCCCAGATGCTCTGGCACGTGTCACGGTTGAGTTTTGCGTCGCTGCTATTGAATCATCATACACAGCTCATCTCCTTCAGATGAGTCCTCACCTATAGACATAAAGAGCTACTGTATGTAGGTATATACAGGCGTGTGATACCTATAGTACGTACACTGAGTGTACTAAACATTAGGAACACCTTCATAATAGTATTACTGAGTTGCACCCCCTTTTGCTCTCAGAACAGACTCAACTCGTAAGGTGTCGAAAGCATTCCACACGGATGCTGGCCCATGTTGACTCCAATGCTTCCCACAGTTGTGTCAAGTTGGATGGATGTCCTTTGGGTGGTGGACCATTCTTCATACACACAGGAAACTGTTGAGTGTGAAAAACCCAGCAGCGTTGCAGTTCTTGACACTTAAACCAGTGCACCTGGCACTTTCATCTTTCCCATTCACCTTCTGAATGGCACGCACACACAATCCATTTCTCAAGGCTTAAAAATCGTTCTATTTTTTTTAACTAGGCAAGTCAGTTAAGAAGAAATTCTTATTTACAATGACGGCCTACCTACAGGGACAGCCATACTAGTACGGTGCCCCTGGAGCAAATTAGGATTAAGTTCCTTGCTCAAGGACACATCAACAAGTTTTCACCTTGTCGGCTCAGGGATTCGATCCAGCAACCTTTCGGTTACTGGCCCAATGCTGTGATCACCTGCCGCTCTTTAAGCTGTCTCCTCCCCTTCATTTACGCTGATTGAAGTGAATTTAACAGGTGACATCAATAAGGGATCAAAGCTTTCACCTGGATTCACCTGGTCAGTCTTTCATGGAAAAAGCAGGTTCTTATTGTTCTATACACTCAGTGTAGATTTATACAGTATTATGTATAGTAGGTATCCCACAATAGCTCTTTATAATCTAACCAATGATCTCTTACATCAATAGGAGAATAGTTCATAAATCCTTTATGTACCTTTTGAGAATATATTCCATATTTATACTGTCATAAAACATGCCTGGTTTTTGTTTTTAGTATTAGCCTAATAAAACTAACATTGTGGGTGGAAATGAGATCTCAGATAATTTTGTAGCACCTTATCCGGTCATATGTTCACAGGTAAATCTATGATGGTATCCTGGTTCTGACCCTTGTATAGCTATCATGTCAGTTGCAGTGCTTTACACAGAGAGCTGGATCCACTAAGCTCTGAGGTGGGAGAGGGAGGCAACACACTGATGACCTAAGTAAAATATATGCGCTACTGTCTGCCGCTTGATTGGACAAATGTAAATATTGGAACTCTTGGAAATGTGCCTGCTGTGATCGAGGCCAAGGCATGCAACACCATAAAAGAGTTCTGAGGCAACGCACGACTGCACACACACACACACACACACACAGGCACAGCTTGTCTGGTTAGCAAGCCACAGCTAATGTTGGGCCACTTCTTTACTTAATATATACCAATGACCAGCCCTATGCCTTATCTGAAACTCAAGCTACTATACTTGCAGATGATACTACAATTTATACAGCAAGACAATCGTTTCAACAGGTACAGCGAGCTCTACAAGTAGATCTGGGAAATATCAGGGAGTGGGTTTGCCGGAACAAACATGTTTTGAACACCAAGAAAAACAAGGTTATGTTGATCTGTTTCACCAGGAAACGGTCAACACAGGAGTTCAAATTGAGGAAGTGTCAGAAACCAAACTACTAGGGGTGCAACTAGACAACTGCTTATCATGGTCGTCTCTAATAACTCATCTATGTAAAAAAAAATATTACTGGAAAATATTCTTCAACAAACAACCCAAGCATTAATTGGGAGTCAGGTGAACTACTGTTCTGTGGTCTGGGGAAATACACCAGGAAGTGAAATTAGGAGGCTGCAGATTGCCCAGAACAAAGCAGCAAGGATTGGTTTAAGGTGGAGATATGGTTCTTCTGTTGTAGTCATGCACAATGCTCTTGGTTTGTAAGGGCCTGCCTGAGGCCAGGTCTCTGACTCCCTCTAGAGGGAGTAGTATGGCCACAGTCAGGTCCTGACATATTCAGGGGGTTTGGGTGTTGGGTTTTGGTCGATCCCCAATTAGAGGCAGCTGTCTTGAGTTGTCTCTAATTGGGGATTCTATTTATGAGCACAGCGCACCCACCTGCGTTGTGGATCATTGTGCTTGTATGTCTGTGTGCTTGTGTTAAGCACTAGTCACCAGTTCACAGTGTTTCTCTTCGGTTTGTTGTTTTCCGTTTATCATTAAATAAACTATGTTTGCACAGATCTCTCGCTCTGCGCCTAGTTCCCTAACCACTAACCGTGACATTGTCGGTCATCAATCAACAAGATCATTGAAAAAAACATGCTTATTTTATTTCACAATGTACACTATCTAAAACGGCCAAACTCCATTCACAACGGTATTCAGTTGGTAAGAGACAGACATTCAGTAAATACTAGGAATAGATTGTCCACCATCTGTGTTTTCCAGACAGAGAAGAGAAATAGGTAAAATAACATTTAGATTTAGAGCAATGAAGAAATTGAATAATTTATCTGAACAAACCAGAAGTTTTTCAATATATAAATTCAAACAATACTTTAGATCCATTTCAATTTAATATATTGGAAGATTGTGCAGGAATATGGTAGATGAAGGAATCAATGTATATTTTCAGACTGTTAAGAGTATTGTCTGGTCAATATGTCAATGTATTATGTCTGTTTGAAACAGTATGTTATACGTGAAAATGTGATCGTTTTATAAATTGTATTTTAATGTTTAAGGACTCTTGGAAGATTAGTCCAAATGAGGACTAAAAGAGATCAGAATCAAATCAAATCAAATGTGAGGTGTGAGTTTTCCATCTTCTACATCTGCCACTAACTAACATAATCATAATCTCCCAAATGGCACTGTATTCCCTTTATAGTGCACTATAAAGAGAGGGGTGTGTAGGTGTGTGTCACAGTGCATGGGCACCCAGGGATTTTATTTTGGTGCTATTCTGAACATATTGTTTCTGAAAGCTGATGTAAAGTTAGACGTGGAGAGTGTTTTGGAGCCAGTGCCAGTCTGTGTTAAGCCAGGCTCAGGCCCAGCAGGTTACTAATGTCCTCCACATTACGGCCTGAGGTGGGCGAAGTGTAGACAAAATAGCCAAGCCCAAACGCCGCATAAACACACACACACACACACACACACACACACACACACACACACACACACACACACACACACACACACACACACACACACCTTTTTGGACCTAAACTTTAGTATTCAGTATTAGTCAAAAAAGTTAAAGAAAATTGCAATGAAAACATTTTCCAATAACATTTTTTTGTTATAAATCTTTTAGGTCGTTTAGATATTTAATATTTAGAAAAATATCACTATGTGATGACATGTACTGTACAATATTACAATTTTATGAAATAATTATTTTCCATACACCTTTATAATAAATTCTTGGACAGAATACGAAAATACCAATCATAACAAGTAAACTAAACAAAATGTAGATTGTCTTTGAAATGATGACCCAAATTTGCATACATTTTGGACAATAGCTCCTTATGGCAATCTCTGGATTGCAGATGCCATCATTCAACAATTTAGTAGTGTAGTGTGTGAGGAGCTTTAACTAACAAGACATCAAAGGTAGAACCTTTTAAGCACCAGAGACTGACTCAGTGGTAGCAGGTCCGGCGCCACCAGGGTGCAAATGGGGGCAATATTGTGCCCCCTCAGTTTTGTATCCTTATTCTGTTCCACAATCTGCCCCCTCCGTCATGCCAAACCAATTTGTTGTGTATGCTTCATTCATGCAACTCCTTTGCACGCATCATATGTACGGCATACACATTTTAACAGTTGAAAAAAACACATTTTGATTGGCCTTCACAGTGGAAGGGCAGGGTCAATTTGACCGTTTAGGTTTACCTTCAAAGTTCAGTACTAGGAAAAAGGTTTCACTGCGCAGCTGGATGGAATTTAGATAATGTTAACAGTTAGGTAGGTAGCTGATAGCATGATGGATATTAGAAAGTGGCTTCGCCAGGGCACAATGGCAGCATCGGATCAAAACGGCGGGGAGGGGGAGAAGCCTGCCACAGAGGCCAAGGCCAAGGCCGCCGAGCAACCGTCTTGCAGCCTGGTGACATAGGAGGTAAGCAACCCGAGGAGGGGTCTGCAGCTGCCAAGACCGAACCTAGCAGCAGCACCGCCAGGATATTACAAGTACCGACGCCTCTGTTAGTGCCTGACGACCTCGGTGATGAGGAGCCAGCGCAGGTTTGTCTGGGAAATACCCAACCCGCCTGTACTTTGGGAGAAAACAGGCTGGAATATTCCTGCAAGGCAGATGCAGCTTCCTGCTATCCTTGTCGAACTTTTACATCGGCTCCAATGCTAACGCCAATAAGGCATTCACCCAAACTGGATATAATAACTGGCAACATTCCATTGATAGCAACAAGGGACTGGGGAGGCACGCATCAAGCAAAGAACATTTGAAATGCATGGTACTTTGGACAGAAAGACAAGCAATGAATGCACAGGAAGCGGAGAACTCAACACTTGCAAATTCTGCACAGCTTGCAAGAAATCGTATGTATTTGTCATCGATTGTGGACATTGTGGAATTTCTTGTTGACAACGAGCTTCCTCCCAGGGGAACTTTGGATGCGATGGATGCAAGAGGGGAGGGGAGCGGTGGACTATTCCTGGCAATGCTAGATTATACGCTCAAGAAAGACAAGGAACTTGCTAGTGCCTTAAGCACAATTCTCCGCAATGCCACATACACATATCATGACATCCAGAACGAAATAATTGGGCTCATGAGTGAGGTAGTCACAGAGGACATTGTGAAGGAAGTACAGTGGGGAGAACAAGTATTTGATACACTGCCGATTTTGCAGGTTTTCCCACTTACAAAGCATGTAGAAGTCTGTAATTTTTATCATAGGTACTCTTCAACTGTGGGTGACGGAATCTAAAACAAAAATCCAGAAAATTACATTGTATGATTTTTTTGTAATTAATTTGCATTTTATTGCATGACATAAGTATTGATACATCAGAAAAGCAGAACTTAATATTTGGTACAGAAACCTTTGTTTGCAATTACAGAGATCATACGTTTCCTGTAGTTCTTGACCAGGTTTGCACACACTGCAGCAGGGATTTTGGCCCACTCCTCCATACAGACCTTCTCCAGATCCTTCAGGTTTCGGGACTGTCGCTGGGCAATACGGACTTTCAGCTCCCTCCAAAGATTTTCTATTGGGTTCAGGTCTGGAGACTGGCTAGGCCACTCCAGGACCTTGAGATGCTTCTTACGGAGCCACTCCTTAGTTGCCCTGGCTGTGTGTTTTGTGTCGTTGTCATGCTGGAAGACCCAGCCACGACCCATCTTCAATGCTCTTACTGAGGGAAGGAGGTTGTTGGCCAAGATCTCGCGATACATGGCCCCATCCATCCTCCCCTCAATACGGTGCAGTCGTCCTGTCCCCTTTGCAGAAAAGCATCCCCAAAGAATTATGTTTCCACCTCCATGCTTCACGGTTGGGATGGTGTTCTTGGGGTTATACTCATCCTTCTTCTTCCTCCAAACATGGCGAGTGGAGTTTAGACCAAAAAGCTCTATTTTTGTCTCATCAGACCACATGACCTTCTCCCATTCCTCCTCTGGATCATCCAGATGGTCATTGGCAAACTTCAGATGGGCCTGGACATGCGCTGGCTTGAGCAGGGGGACCTTGCGTGCGCTGCAGGATTTTAATCCATGACGGCATAGTGTGTTACTAATGGTTTTCTTTGAGACTGTGGTCCCAGCTCTCTTCAGGTCATTGACCAGGTCCTGTCGTGTAGTTCTGGGCTGATCCCTCACCTTCCTCATGATCATTGATGCCCCACGAGGTGAGATCTTGCATGGTGCCCCAGGCCGAGGGAGATTGACCGTCATCTTGAACTTCTTCCATTTTCTAATAATTGCGCCAACAGTTGTTGCCTTCTCACCAAGCTGCTTGCCTATTGTCCTGTAGCCCATCCCAGCCTTGTGCAGGTCTACAATTTTATCCCTGATGTCCTTACACAGCTCTCTGGTCTTGGCCATTGTGGAGAGGTTGGAGTCTGTTTGATTGAGTGTGTGGACAGGTGTCTTTTATACAGGTAACGAGTTCAAACAGGTGCAGTTAATACAGGTAATGAGTGGAGAACAGGAGGGCTTATTAAAGAAAAACTAACAGGTCTGTGAGAGACGGAATTCTTACTGGTTGGTAGGTGATCAAATACTTATGTCATGCAATAAAATGCAAATTAATTATTTAAAAATCATACAATGTGATTTTCAGGATTTTTGTTTTAGATTCATTCTCTCACAGTTGAAGTGTACCTATGATAATAATTACAGACCTCTACATGCTTTGTAAGTAGGTAAACCTGCAAAATCGGCAGTGTATCAAATACTTGTTCTCCCCACTGTAGGTGATTCATGGTATACACTTAAAGTGGATGGGAGTAAAGACCCAACCGGGTGCGAAAACATTTCAATTATACTCCGTTACGTGGGCGAAAAAACAACCGTGTTTGTGAGCAGCTACTGTCTATGGTAACGATGTGATGCTTTATCGCTGACTAACTTGGTCCTGTCAGAGCTAACAAATGTTGGCCTTAGAACCAAGAAGATTCTTAGACAATGTTATGATGGGGCCAGTGTGATGTCTGGTAAACATGGGGGCATGCAAAAGGCAGTGCACGACATGCTGAATCGGGAAGTGCCGTGTGTACATTGCTTTAACCACCAGATGCATTTAGTCATAGTGCACGCTATATCCTCTGAGGGTGCATTGGATTACTTTTTTAATGTGTGTAATTCCCTTTACAAGTTTCTCAGGAAACCAACTGTGGCTGCGCAATATACGGGAGAGAAACTGAAACAGCTGCTTGAGCAGCGATGGACTGGTCATCTGGCCACGGTGAGAATCATTATAAAATCTCTGGACAGCATCATCCACCTGCTCAGAGAAATCGAGAGTACCCGCACATACGGTACAGAGGTGCGACTTGAGGCTGCGGGCCTATTGAAAGCTTCATTCGAGCTGAGCTTCAGATTCTTTGCCTTCATGGTCCACAAAGTCCTCAGCCTGCTCGACCCCCCAAACAAGTAACGTCTGGCTAAAGCAACTGATGTGTACACTGGCATCGGAGTCGTTCCGCAGTGCCCACAATTGCGTGGAAAAACTGCAACGTGACAGTGAGTTTGATAAATTATGGGAGAAATACAAGCATACAGACAACCCCGCTCCAAGCAAACGGCAAAGAGTAGTGAGTAGTAATCTGAAAGAATATGTGGTCGTAACAACAATGGGCAAGAAGAGGACAATGAGAGAGAGTGCTGTTTTCAGCTCTCTGGATGTACTGGGAGAAACAGCCAACTTTATGGCTGTGCTAGACTTAATCTCAGGAGATTTTGTGATGGTTGAGTTTACTGTTGCATGCCAGTTTCTACAGACTGAAATCACCCTATCTGGAGAAGAAAAATGGACTACGCAGAGCATTTTGGATAGATACTCCGGGCCTCTAACAGCAATGCCTACTGTGATGACGGCATTGAAGCTGGGATTAACATTTGGAGCATCCACGGCAACTTGCGAGAACTCTTTTTCAGTGAGCACAGATGGAGAATGTTGCACAGGAGGAAAGCGCAGCTGATTCAACTGGCAATTGAGAGGGATCTTGCAAGCAAATTTCGTATGGAGTGGAATGAGAGACTGCTGAGGAGGTTTAACAAAGCATCAAGGGTAAGACAGGCCTGGCTGGGCTTGTATTATTTTGGAAATACGTGGCAAATGTTAGAAAAAGGCATAGACATGATATTCTTTATTTGCGTTGCTGCTGTCATGACCGTCCTGACAATAAGTTTCACAGAGGTTCTCCAGAAAACGTGTGGAGATGCTGATCCCCACGTTGAAATTCTCTAAAGACCAGACAAAATACAGCGCGAGCTACACGGCTGGAAATGGTATTAAACCCTGAAACTATTGATCATTGCAGAAGAAGGGGTACATCTTAGACGTCACGTTATCAGTCTGCAGCTGAGAACGTACGTAGCCTAGGACGAGAACACTGACAATCTAACAAGACCAACTCTAAGAACTAAAGGGTACGTTGAAGTATCCATTCTAACCATCGCCACGACCAGAAAGACTCTACAAAGGACAATATGAGATACATTAAGCAAAACCCACATACAGTTGAAGTGGGAAGTTTACATACACCTTAGCCAAATACATTTAAACTCAGGTTTTCACAATTCCTGACATTTAATCCTAGTAAAAATTCCCTGTCTTCGTTCAGTTAGGATCACCACTTTATTTTATGAATGTGAAATGTCGGAATAATATTAGAGAATGATTTATTTCAGCTTTTTTTTCTTTCATCACATTCCCAGTGGGTCAGAAATTTACATACACTCAATTAGTATTTGGTAACATTGCCTTTACATTGTTTAACTTGGGTCAAACGTTTCAGGTAGCCTTCCACAAGCTTCCCACAATAAGTTGGGTGAATTTTGGCCCATTCCTCCTGACAGAACTGGTGTAACTGAGTCAGGTTTGTAGGCCTCCTTGCTCGCACACACTTTTTCAGTTCTACCCACAAATGGTCTATATGATTGAGGTCAGGGCTTTGTGATGGCCACTCCAATACCTTGACTTTGTTATCCTTAAGCCATTTTGTCAATGTCCATTTGGAAGACCCATTTGCGACCAAGCTTTAACTTCCTGACTGATGTCTTGAGATGTTGCTTCAATATGTCCACATCATTTTCCTTCCTCATGATGCCATCTATTTTGTGAAGTGCACCAGTCCCTCCTGCAGCAAAGCACCCCCACAACATGATCCTGCCACCCCCGTGCTTCACGGTTGGGATGGTGTTCTTTGGCTTGCAAGCCTCCCCCTTTTTCCTCCAAACATAACGATGGTCATTATGGCCAAACAGTTCTATTTTTGTTTCATCAGACCAAAGGACATTTCTCCAAAAAGTACAATCTTTGTCCCCATGTGCAGTTGCAAACCGTAGTCTGGCTTTTTTTATGGCGGTTTTGGAGCAGTGGCTTCTTCCTTGCTGAGAGTCCTTTCAAGTTACGTTGATAGGACTTGTTTTACTGTGGATATAGATACTTTTGTACCTGTTTCCTCCAGCATCTTCACAAGGTCCTTTGCTGATGTTCTGGGATTGATTTGCACTTTTCACACCAAAGTACGTTCATCTCTAGGAGACAGAACGCATCTCCTTCCTGAGCGGTATGACGGCTGCGTGGTCCCATGGTGTTTATACTTGCATACTATTGTTTGATAGTTTAATGAGGTACCTAAAGGCATTTGGAAATTGCTCCCAAGGATGAACCAGACTTGTGGAGGTCTACAATTGTTTTTCTGAGGTCTTGGCTGATTTCTTTAGATTTTCCCATGAAGTCGAGCAAAGAGGCACTTGAGAGTTTGAAGGTAGGCCATGAAATACATCCACAGGTACACCTCCAATTGACTCAAATTATGTCCATTAGCCTATCAGAAGCATCTAGAGCAATGACATAATGTTCTGGAATTTTCCAAGCTGTTTAAAGGCAACAGTCAATTTAGTGTATGTAAACTTCTGACCCACTGGAATTGTGATATAGTGAATTATAAGTGAAATAATCTGTGTGTAAACAATTGTTGGAAGAATTACTTGTGTCATGCACAAAGTAGATGTCCTAACCAAAACTACAGTTTGTTAACATGAAATCTGTGGAGTGGTTGAAAAATGAGTTTTAATGACTTCAACCTAAGTGTATGTAAACTTCCTACTTCAACTGTACAGTAGAGTGCCTTTGAAGTGCCTTTCTATGTGAAACTCATCTATAGTTTCTTTATAGAGCAATAGCTGTATTCTACCTAGAGGGAGAGAGAGGGAGAGGGAGAGGGAACGAGAGGGAGAGGGAGAGGGAATGAGAGGGAGAGGGAACGAGAGGGAGAGGGAATGAGAGGGAGAGGGAGGGAGAGGGAGGGAGAGGGAACGAGAGGGAGAGGGAACGAGAGGGAGAGGGAGAGGGAGGGAGAGGGAACGAGAGGGAGGAAGAGGGGGGAGAGGGAACGAGAGGGAGAGGGAACGAGAGGGAGAGGGAGAGGGAGGAAGAGGGAACGAGAGGGAGAGGGAACGAGAGGGAGAGGGAGAGGGAACGAGAGGGAGAGGGAGAGGGAACGAGAGGGAGAGGGAGAGGGAACGAGAGGGAGAGGTAGAGGTAGAGGGAACGAGAGGGAGAGGGAGAGGGAACGAGAGGGAGAGGGAGAGGGAACGATAGGGAGAGGGAGAGGGAACAAGAGGGAGAGGGAGAGGGAACGAGAGGGAGAGGGAGAGGGAGGATGAGGGGGGACAGGGAACGAGAGGGAGAGGGAACGAGAGGGAACGAGAGGGAGAGGGAATGAGAGGGAACGAGAGGGAGAGGGAGGAAGAGGGGGGGGGGAACGAGAGGGAACGAGAGGGAGAGGGAGGAAGAGGGGGGAGAGAGAGAGATTCTATTTAGCCAGTGGGAGGGTGGGAGTCTAGAAAGCGGTAGAGGTTGAGGTCAGGGCCTATCTGGGTTTTCAATTTCAATTGTTCGTCGTACATCTTAAAGAACCTGAGCTTCCTGTGGTTCAGGATAATAAAAGTAACCTCAAGTTACATCAAGAGCACAATAGACCACTTGAAACAGACATGTTGTAAAAACATACAGTGATTAAGAAAGAGGTAAGCTGCAAGGCAGGGCACTGTGCTGTGCAAATAACCTGCATAAACCAGTTAAATAAAGGTTATATATATTTTTTTTAAGTGGCAAATAAGCAATCGACAAAAGTGGCAAAGCTACCAACTAAAAGTCAAGTGTCAAAGGTTTACTACTATTGAACAACTTAAGTCCAGGGCAGCATACCTATCCAACGTTTGAATGACGGAGAGCGTTTCAGTTCTTGAGGAGATTTTCATGAAGTAAGTAACTCTGTATATTTCCCACCTTGACAGACTTACACGCCTCATCAAAACCTGACAAACTACAGGGACTTCTGGTCTTTGTGGGTTGTGATGAATTCACTGGTACAGCCCCAAAAAACAGATCAGCCTGGCAAAGGAAAACAAACTGGAGGATTATTTATTCAAAATAATGAATTTGTCTCTATACATGTCAATCATGTCTCCCAAAGCGGGTTTAATAATATAAAAACAATTTCAAGAAAAAGACGGGTGGAGTTGGAAGTGTAGCAGTAAAACATGCTGCTTTTCCATGGATGGAAATGTGTTTCAGGCATGTGGAAAGCTTACACCCAACCCATGTTGATACAATGTGATTCGTTTATTATAGAATCCAATAAGATTGGGCCTGCATGGATATTTGCTTCCAAGTTGTAGTAGCACGAGTCCAGATCCGACCAGAGGGCTTTTTGTGACACGCGGTGTGGGTGAATGACAGCACGGACAAATAATTCCAGGGAGAGCCGGAGTGGCCAGAAATACGCCACACGGGAGCGGATCGGCGAGTGCAATCAACAGGGAAATGATGGGTAGATGAATGGTGGTACTCATCCTTCCATTTAGTTTTTTCCAAAGGATGGTGGTGTGTGCGTGCGTGCCTGTCACAGAATGTGTGTGTGTGTTTGTTTGCCCCTCGTCTGTCCCTCTCTGAGCCCTGTGCCTGTTAACACAGTAACCTGAGGCCAGGATGAAAGACTCTCCTGTAGAGAAAGGAGCTTCCACTCTATGGGTGTGGAGTCACTGGACTCCCTCTCCATTGCTTTCTTTAGAGGCCTTTACATAGAAGTCTGTGTTTTCCAAAATAACAAGTATAGGTTACAATACAATCATTTAGGTATAAATTAGATTCACATTGTTTCAAATCCTGAGGAAACTCAATTACAACAGTCTTACAAGTCAAATGGACTTAGGAATGGAATTAGGCCAAAGGTTTGCACCAAACACAGGTAGAGGTTTCCTACTCAGGTCAGGGATTATTAAGTAATGGGACGCACCAGTCTGATTGATAGGTGATCTTGTAGACCTAGTACCTCAGAGGATGTGGCCACATGTCTCAGAGGAGGACAGACTCTAACTTCAGTGGACCCTACTCTACTCTAACCCTGTCAGTCGTCCCATTGTGCCAACACAATCTCTATTCATAAAAATACTTCATAGTCTTACAGTTAGGGCTGTGACGGTCATGGAATTTTGGAAGACTGTTGATAACCTTTAAAACAGCAACAATAACAAAAAAAGCACTAAAAGGAGGGTCATACATCTCAGACAGAGGGACCAGTCAAAGAGTAAAACAAGAAGCTCCTGATGAAATACCAGGACACAGAGTGCAAAGCAACTACGACAATCTAAACAGGAGATTTAACATAATTAGTGCGTTTCCACCTTCACTGACAGTCTCATCAGTTCTGGGGCTGTTGGTTGTATTACCTCAGAGGCTTCTGGTACAGAGAGGGGTGCGTCCCAAATGGCATCCTATTTCATTTATAGTGCACTTCTTTTGACCATGACCCATAGGGCTCTGGTCAAAAGAAGTGCACTATTTAGGGAATAGGGTGCCATTTGGGACCTACCCAGGGTAACCTAAGAGAGGAGAGGGCCGGGGAGCCTGGCTGAAGCTCGAGCTGGAAGTTAGAGCATTTAGAGGGTAGAGAAGGAGCCTGGATGGAAGGGCTTTTCCTCTACCTCACTTCAGAACGTAAACACTTTATCAGTCTGCTGACGCACAGGTGCCTTATAGGCTACCCTTTCCACACTACTGAGCTGAGCCCAGCCAAGCCGTACTGCTCTGGCCTGCTTACGCATCCAACATAGCTGCTGGAATTGTGTTGAAAAGGACAATGTGAACCAGAGCCAGCACAGTACGGTTTGATTCAACTCGGCACACTAGTATAGAAAGCTTATTAGACAAGACCTGTTACAGTGCCGTCTACCAAGCGCTCCCCTATCACTTTCACACACAACACTCTGTTCCTCCAACACTCTGTTCCTCCAACACTCTGTTCCTCCAACACTGTTCCTCCTCATGGTTAACCCATTAGCTTTAATGCCCCATGATAACAACTCAGATCTCTTCCAGCAGCATTCATTTCTCCTGGTCAGCATGGCAAAACAGTTAACTGATAGTAGATCATGACAAACTGAGTGAGGTCAGGGAACAGGACACCTTATGAAACGGTGCCCGATGTTTCCTAACACTTTAAAACATGACAGCATGACTGCTCTCCTGAGAGGCTCGTCTGAGCTAGCGCTAACCCAAACGCTGTGCTAATGAGACACAGCTACACTCTGTTAGCTTAGCACTCACTGACTATACAATGGCTGCAACCCAAATGGCACCCTGTTGACTTCATAGTGCACTACTTTTGACCAGGGCCCATATAGGCCAGGGGTATTCAACTCTTACCCTACGAGGCCCGGAGCCTGCTGGTTTTCGGTTCTACCTGATAATTAATTGCACACACCTGGTGTCCCAGGTCTAAATCAGTCCCTATTAAGAGGGGAACAATGGGGGGGAAGCAGTGGAACTGGCTTCGAGGTCCAGAGTTGAGTTTGAGGGATATAGGGAATAGGGTGCGATTTGGGACATAGACAAAATATTATAATACTATATACTAGACTATTAGTGCAAGTACGGATTTTGAGCAGTGGTTAGTGAATAGAGAATGCAATGGGATGTGGCTATAAGGTGGTAAACAGTGGCATATATCCCTATTGGTGGTCACAGGTCAGACCTGGGTTCAAATAGATTTTATTTTGTTTTAGATTCTTTGAGCATTTGATTGAGGTCTGCCTGGAGAGTGCAAGATGGACAGGGTTTGCGTTTTTGGAAACGGATACTATTTGAACACAGGTCTGGGTTTTGAGGTTGGTGGTGTGTGAGCACCCTCTGGAACAAATGTGCCTTCAATTTAGAAGTGCCTGCCATGGCAAACCTCTATATTATGTGGGTTTAAAACAGATAGTTGAGAAACAGATGAATGCAAAATTATGTAGCAGCTAGGTCTCTGTTGATGCTACAGACATTCCGTTATGTCGTAGGTCTGTGTTGGTGTTTGACTGCGACATATTTCCAGACTACCTGCCTTTGCTGAGCGGTAAGGAGAACAGAGGTTAGCGGGTAGCGGTCGGCTCTGCCAGCCCTTTCATAATCACACAGGAATGATGCACATCCCAGTCAAACCCACCGCACCAGGGTTAAGGAGTTTTGGCCGTAGTGGCATTTCCTGAACCTCTGCCCAAAAGATGATTTAGATACATCACAGGTCTGGGAGCTAACGGAAGAGTCCTCGGACAGTTTTTAAACCAAACCCATGTCTACGTATCTACGTCTCTATTCTGTATCTGGAAAACTGAGGAATTCAAATTCTGTAAAAAATGTAACGGGCGAGAAAAAAAGCTTTCTTTCACCAAATTATGACATTTCCAAGTCCAACATGGTAAGTAGTCTAGGTTGTTTTCCATGAAGACTTCTTGGATGAGGTGAAGTACAATTACCGTGTGAAGATTTGTATTAAGTTAATAGGATCTGGCTCGGGCCGGAATAAGCATTAACTTCAAAATCCTTTAAAAAGTATTTTATTCACTTAATACATAAGGCGGTTTTATAATTGTAATAGTGATACATAAAAATTGTACAATCCATACAGGAATTATACATATTTTCATAGAACTCCTAAATACACAGAACAGAGTTCAAGTCTGTTTCAATCATAAAGAAGACATCTAGTTCATTCCGGACGAATATTAATGTAACCTTTATTTACGTAGGCAAGTCAGTTAAGAACAAATTCTCATTTACAATGACGGCCTACCCCGGCCAAACCTGGACGACGCTGGGCCAATTGTGCGCCGCCCTGTGGGACTCCCAATCACGGGCGGTTGTAATACAGTCTGGATTCGAACCGGGTTGTCTGTAGTGACGCCTCTGGCACTGAGATGTAGTGTCTTAGACCACTGCGCCACTTGGGAGCCCCTATAATATAAAATAGACCATATAAAATACCAATGTAGTATACTCTATAAAACTGTTTGGAAGGTTCTGGATGGCGGTAAATCTAACTAGTGTTGTGTAAGTGTGGTTCATCCAGTCCAAGTTTGTGTCCGAAATGGCACCCTATATAGAGCATTACTTTTGACCCAGTCTCTGCAAGTCATTCCCAGAACAAAGGTGAACAAGGTCGAAATAAAATAAGAATTCTCATGCAATGAAGGATAAGAAGTAAATATATTAGACATACCTTAAAAGGCACCTGTGTCACTCCTGCCACAAATATAGGTCATAGGTATGGCCACCCAAAACTACATTTCCCAACCACATTCTGGCACTCAAATAGGGCAGGGTGGTATACCGTATTTTACTCTATAACGGTATTCATGCATGGACCGGTTTGAGTTTTTACTTTACCTTCTATAACGGTATTTCTGTTTGGTTTACTCTGTCTGCTACGTGAGTTGTCTCTCTCCCTCTCTGCTGCATACCTCAAACGAGCACATTCTTGCCGTTCACTCTGCATGGTCAGATTTATGCAACAATGTTGGCGTCATGCTGCTGCTTTCCACAAGCTTTCTATACACTAATATTTTGTGTATCTTACTGTTTTGCAAACTACTACCTGATAGTTTGTCTTTTCTTAGAAATGCGTTGCTAAAATTATTTGTGTTAGCTGCTAATTCGCTAGTTAGCTGGTGTAGGCCTAGATAAGCATGTTTGTGCAATGGTATCTTATGAGAAAGGAAAAGGCGAAGCACAAATATGTTGGCTAGCTAGCTACATGAAGTAGACATGTAATGTAACATTTAATTAGGAAGAATAGAAATACTAGAAATACAGACCAACACTTTGGTTCTTACCCTGTCAATAATTCCTCTGGTTTATTCATTCATCATTGTCAAACAATGTATTCAAGGTGCTGCCCACTATAGTCCAACCATTTTATTTCCATCATTCCAACAGTTCACCAATTAACTAGGCCTATATTTTTTGCCAATATCATCATGCGTGGCACAGTGTGGAAATGATAATTAAAGTGCAGGAAATGTAGAAATGAATGAAAATGCTAAAAATGTATTTTGTTTGGAGTTGGATTGAACAGTATAAATGGAGAAAGAGAACTCCGCAAAAAAAAACATTTGTACAGGGCTTAAGCCTTTCTTTAATTTCAGATTTCAATGGAAACACCCATATGACTCATTGTATTCTTTAATATAGAAAACGTTCCCTTTTGTCTTTTTTTCCACATAGGGACGTATTATGAAAAGCTGAAGCTAGGCTATAGCGTTGATATTACTAATAGCATCTGTCTGAGGGGCAGATAGCCTGATTGTCACAGCCCATCAGAACAACTAGAACACAAAAACACCAGCGTTTGTTCGATTAGTTTCTTTTTCAGAACACAAACAATGGAAAGCCAAACCCCTCCCCGGTGCTTGACAATCTGTTCCATTTATAAACCCTTCAAAAACACGCTGAAAGTTTGGAGTCCAAGTCAATAAAAGTAGAAAAACTTCATCTGTAACTATTACTTGCGAACAAAAGAGGTTTGTGGACAACAGAGAGAGAGACTCATTATGTGGGACTGGGTGGTGAAAGGGAATACAAGACGACTTGGGCAGATAAGACTATAAAACATAGTGTGTTAGGAGGGTAAGCACTGCAGACTGACAAGGCTACATGTTCACACAGGGCAGATACACTGGGGAATCATCTCTGTAGCCAAGACACACTAGTTGTGCTAAGAGGAACAACATGCTAAGGGAGAGAATCTACATTTACAAAGAAAATACAAAGTGTTGGGAGGGCAAAAAAATTATTGAGAACAGGTGATAAAAAAAAGTATCCTTGCTAAATAAGAATAATACCCTCATGTGCTGTTCATGGTAGTGTTTTTTCCTCACTATTCATTACAAATCACACTAATTTTCTCCATTCCAGTCAGCGGACAGAAAAAAAGACAGGGAAGATACATTTATAAACAGCATTATAGCTGTGATACCAGGAAGTTTGCAAACAGCAATGTTCCTATGAATGATCACAGCCAGGAAGCTGTGGTCAGGAGCAGCCCTGCCTCACACCACACCTCAGGGGCTGATGGGGGAAATAGTCTGAATACCATAGCCTTAATAGTCCTCTTCAAAGGACATCAGCGTTTGGTAGGGTTGTGTGTATGTTTTGGTTGTGTGTGTGTGTGTGTGTGTTGTCTACACTAGGGAGCAGTAGCCCCCACAGCTCCCCACTGCAGCCTGGTCCTGCCCGCCAAGCTGGACTCCTCGGCCCTGCGTCTCGCTCTCCCACAGTCCCGGGGTCTGGATGATCTTCTCAACCAGCTCCTCAAACGCACACTGCACCCCATCTCGCGTCTTAGCACTGGCCTCTGGCCCACGAGAGAGAGAAAGATAGAAAAAGAGTGTGTGAGAGGAAGAAAGGATACAGACATAACAACTGTCAGTGACTGGCTCCTTCATCTCATCTAGCTACTGAGCTCCACAGCTGCAGCCACAACGCAAGACGCTGAAAATATTCTGAATAATATTCCTGAATATTATTTGTTTGCCTCCCATAGGACCAAACAACGCCATTTACCTGTGACCATATTCACCGACATAACACAGCCTCTTATTGCTTAATTAGAATGTGCTCCCGTGCTATAATTGGATCATTTCAATATCGGGAAATTATTTTAGTTAAAAAACAAATAAAGAAAATGTATGCGGTTACTGATTGGTAGAAGGTATTTCTGTTCTGATTGCTGATTGGAATATAAAAGAGTTCATACACTAGGTTGGTGTTGTCCTGTTGGGAAAACATTTTTGTTTCTTAAAGTGGAGAGAAAAAGTAGTTGACCCTGTTACTAAAACAGCCGTATCTCCGGATTGGTAGAAGGTATTTCTGTTCCGATTCATTATTTTTCCAACATTGGTCTCACTGCTCCATAACACATAGTGTGTGCTTATCATTTGGAAATTATCTAAAACATGTAATACTAAATGCAGGCAAAAGTATGGTAAATATACACTGTCTAATTTCAAAAGTCATTAAATTGCTTTACTCAAATAAATACTGACAACTTGGTCCACAAGAGCGGAGGTTTGGCCATGAATATGAAAGATGTTAGACAGAGGACAAAAAGTTTAAGATAGAAATAGGCAAACATTCCAATTCAAGTATGAGATATATTTAAAAATCAGATTCCACTGCATAACGGTCTGCGATAACTCATGCCCCAGGTCGGGTCCGAGAGGGGAATCCTCCCAGCTCCTGGCTTACCTATAAACAACATGGAATGTTTTCTTGCAAACTTCAGGCCTTCGTTCCTGTCCAGTTCGCGGTGTTCCTAAAACAAAGAATAGTCATCTTTTATGAGGTCTGTCCGGCATACCAGTCAGCTATGGGGAATATGACTGGGCTGGGAATACAGGAAACATAAGAGTCCAGTCTGTCCCACAGACAAAGGCTAATATATAGCAGAGTACTATACATAGGAGTCCAGTCTGTCCCACAGACAAAGGCTAATATATAGCAGAGTACTATACACTCCTGTACATTATGTCAACTAAAGTTACTACTACAGAGTCAACAACAACCAAGGACATATAATGGGGGAAAATGAGCATTAATACAACAGAGGCAGCAGGATACATTTCAACGTAATTACATGTTTTAAAAGAACTTATGCAACTAAACCCAGAGAAAACATTTGGTGGAACGTGAGCGTTTGTAAAAATACTGCTGTGGGTAACATGGGCTCGGGCTGTGTTAAAATATAATGAGGGTACACACACTAAGACCTCTTCTCTCAGGTCAGTTTAACCGGAGGTAGTATTATTAACAATACATTCTAGTTCAAATTGGTAACATACCCATGTACTAACAATTTTGTTATTGTAGTATTTACTGGATTACTACACAGGTATAAAAGAATAATGTAAAGAGTTACCCTCAAATTGTATAATGTATACAATAAAGTATGTGTTGACATTCTGATGAGGGAAACACTTGTAACCTGTAAAGTATCAACACAATTCTCCCAGATTCCAGACCACTCTGATCTGACACACTGTATACTGAACAAAAATATAAAATGCAACATGTAATGTGTTGGTCCCATTTTTCATTAGCTGAAATTAAAGATCTCAGACATTTTCCATATGCACAAAAAGCTTATTTTGGGCTCCCGAGTGGCTCAGCAAACTAAGGCACAGCATCTCAGTGCTAGAAGCATCACTACAGACACCCTGGTTCGATTCCAGGCTGAATCACAACCGGCCGTGATTGGGAGTCCCATAGGGCAGCTCACAATTGTCCCAACGTCTCCTGAGTTTGGACAGTGTAGGCCATCATAGTAAATAAGAATTTGTTCTTAACTGACTTGCCTACGTAAATAAAGGTTAGATTTCGCTTTGTAATAAATCCCTTTTGTGGGGAAAACCTGGCTCCCCAGTGGGTGGGCCTACGCCCCCAGTCATGTGAAATCAATAGATTAGGGCCTAATTTATTTATTTCAATTGATTGATTTCTTTATATGAAATGTAACTCAATAAAATCTTTGACATTTTTGCATGTTGGGTTTATATTTTTGTTCAGTTTATATATAAACAAACAGACTCACCTTGTCAATTTTGTTCCCGACCAGCATCTTGACAAGGTCATTCCTTGTGCAGTACGTCTCCAGCTCATTGAGCCAGTTGTCCAGCTTGGTGAAAGTATCCCGTCGTGTTACGTCATACACTGAGGGAGAGATAAGAGACGAGATGCTCGGTCAGAAGGCTGCAGTCACTGAGGGAGGACATTTGACCTTTCAAACCATGTTTCAAGCTACCCTGAATTTTCAATGAGGAGGAAAAAGATAGCTACCTTCGTTTGGAATGGGAGCTCTACTTCACTCGTGGTGTTAACCACACTATCATAGCTTCCACATACTTCACTCATGGTGTTAACCACACTATCATAGCTTCCACATACTTCACTCGTGGTGTTAACCACACTATCATAGCCTCCACATACTTCACTCGTGGTGTTAACTACACTATCATAGCTTCCACATACTTCACTCGTGGTGTTAACCACACTATCATAGCCTCCACATACTTCACCCGTGGTGTTAACCACACTATCATAGCTTCCACATACTTCACCCGTGGTGTTAACCACACTATCATAGCTTCCACATACTTCACCCGTGGAATTAACCACACTATCATAGCCTCCACATACTTCACTCGTGGTGTTAACCACACTATCATAGCCTCCACATACTTCACTCGTGGTGTTAACCACACTATCATAGCCTCCACATACTTCACCCGTGGAATTAACCACACTATCATAGCCTCCACATACTTCACCCGTGGTGTTAAACACACTATCATAGCCTCCACATACTTCACCCGTGGTATTAACCACACTATCATAGCCTCCACATACTTCACCCGTGGTATTAACCACACTATCATAGCCTCCACATACTTCACCCGTGGTGTTAACCACACTATCATAGCTTCCACATACTTCACTCGTGGTGTTAACCACACTATCATAGCCTCCACATACTTCACCCGTGGTATTAACCACAATATCATAGCCTCCACATACTTCACCCGTGGTGTTAACCACACTATCATAGCTTCCACATACTTCACTCGTGGTGTTAACCACACTATCATAGCCTCCACATACTTCACTCGTGGTGTTAACCACACTATCATAGCTTCCACATACTTCACTCGTGGTGTTAACTACACTATCATAGCTTCCACATACTTCACTCGTGGTGTTAACTACACTATCATAGCTTCCACATACTTCACTCGTGGTGTTAACCACACTATCATAGCCTCCACATACTTCACCCGTGGTGTTAACCACACTATCATAGCTTCCACATACTTCACCCGTGGTGTTAACCACAATATCATAGCCTCCGCATACTTCACCCGTGGTGTTAACCACACTATCATAGCTTCCACATACTTCACCCGTGGTGTTAACCACACTATCATAGCCTCCACATACTTCACCCGTGGTGTTAACCACAATATCATAGCCTCCACATATTTCACCCGTGGTGTCAACCACAATATCATAGCCTCCGCATACTTCACCCGTGGTGTTAACCACACTATCATAGCTTCCACATACTTCACCCGTGGTGTTAACCACACTATCATAGCCTCCACATACTTCACCTGTGGTGTTAACCACAATATCATAGCCTCCACATATTTCACCCGTGGTGTCAACCACAATATCATAGCCTCCACATACTGTATCTTGTGTGCTTTGGAGGATGTCTGCTTTAGCATTAAGAGTAGTAAAGTCTGTTCCAGAGAGTAAGGAAGAAGTCAGGACAGGATGAAAATCCATCAGTCTTTATGGTGGCTGTCCAGCGGTGGCCGACTGCGTCTAAAGCGGCTGAATGATGAAGTTGTTTGCTCACCCAGGATGACTCCCTGCGCGCCCCGGTAGTAACTAGGCGTCAGGGTTCGGAAACGCTCCTGGCCAGCCGTGTCCTGCAAAACACAACCATTACAGCTCTGGACACATCAAAACACAACCATAACCCTCTCAGCTGTCAAGCTCTGGACACATGGGGAGGAAGATATGGTGGTGTGACTAGGACAGAACCATAAAAAGTGATGCAGGACCAGGACTAAAGCATAAAGATACATTTGACTGCAATTTATCATTGATGGTTGATGCTCAGAATGCTGTACAAGAGCGCAACCTTGTGGACGTTTAGTGAATAACATTTTAAGCGGAAGGAATGGAAATTCAGCGATGTGATAATTTCTTTACTAAACCTTAAAAAAAAAAAAAACACATACCTAGGAGGTAGAACTGTCAACAACAATACAATTGAATGTGAATTCCAAACCAGCTCCTTACAAGTCTGAATTTCTACCAAGTTTTCAGAGGACAGAAGAATACATACCCATATTGCCAACTTTGCCTTGTTCCCATCCACTGAAATGGTCTTCACTTTGAAATCAACGCCTGCATGAACAGACAAAATATCACAGCAGATTTTTCATCATGAGTCGTGGTGTGAGTTGATTCATCACACAGGTCGTACACGCAAAGAATATGAATCAAGAACACAAAGTACCTGATTCATTTAAAATGAATGGTCAAAAACATACATAGGCCTACATACCACACAATGTGTGTCTGAACTAACACTGACCCTTCCACTAGTCAAGACAGGGCCTAAGCCTTATGCACTTCAATTATGATAGGAGTACTGATTTAAAACTACACAGGGAATATGTGGTTTAATATGTCAAGATAAAACAAATACAGCAGCTTTCAATAAAAAAAAACAACTGTGACAACGCTCAGAAAAACCATTATTCATTCTTTAAAATCCCCTCTGTTCAGGACGAAAAATACATTTATACATTTACATAAAAAATAACAGCGTTGTGCTCGTCACACTCAATGAGTAAATCTCTTCTAGGGCTTCTTTCAGCGCACATAGCATGAAGTGTTTGGCTGGACGTATTGCCCGTAGTTTTAGCACACACTGAAAGATTTATCAGGAAAAACATATCATTGGGATGGAGTTGTTTTTGTCTGCACCAGGCCCCAGACAAGATCCAAAACACCCCACGACCCAGGAGATTGTCAATCATGACGTCTCGTTCTTCTCCGAGCCTGGCGGGGTTGCTCCGCTACTGTCGCCAGTCACGTAGCGCGCCGAGGAATTTACAATTAACAGTCCTGCCGGCCTATGGGCCGTGGTGTTTTGCACACCCTACAGCAGTACACCCAGTGCTGCGATGCAGCATCTGATTGATACATAACCAACCCAACAATAACAAACCATTTCCTGACATTTAATCCTAGTTAAAATTCCCTGTCTTAGGTCAGTTAGGATCACCACTTTATTTTAAGAATGTGAAATGTCAGAATAATAGTAGAGAGAATGATTTATTTGAGCTTTTATTTATTTAATTACATTCCCAGTTCGTCAGAAGTTTACATACACTCAATTAGTATTTGGTAGCATTGCCTTTAAATTGTTTAACTTTAGTCAAATGTTTTGTGAAGTGCACCAGTCCCTCCTGCAGCAAAGCACCCTCACAACATGATGCGGCCACCACTGTGCTTCACGGTTGGGATGGTGTTCGTCGGCTTGCAAGCCTCCCCCTTTTTCCTCCAAAGATAACGATGGTCATTATGGCCAAACATTTCTATTTTTGTTTCATCAGACCAAAGGACAATTCTCCAAAAAGTATGTGCAGTTGCAAACCGTAGTCTGGCTTTTTTATGGCGGTTTTGGAGCAGCCTTTCAGGTTATGTTGATATAGGACTCGTTTTACTGTGGATATAGATACTTTCGTACCTGTTTCCTCCAGCATCTTCACAAGGTCCTTTGCTGTTGTTCTGGGATTGATTTGCACTTTTCGCACCAAAGTACGTTCATCTCTAGGAGATGAGCGGTATGACAGCTGCGTGGTCCCCTGGTGTTTATACTTGCGTTCTATTGTTTGTACAGATGGACGTGGTACCTTCAGGTGTTTGGAAATTGCTCCCAAGGATGAACCAGACTTGTGAAGGTCTAAAAAAAAAAACATTCTGAGGTCTTGGCTGATTTCTTTAGATTTTCCCATCATGTCGAGCAAAGAGGCACTGAGTTTGAAGGTAAGCCTTGAAATACATCCACAGGTACACCTCCAATTGACTCAAATGATGTCATTTAGCCTATCAGAAGCTTTTCCAAGCTGTTTAAAGGCACAGTCAACTTAGTGTATGTAAACTTCTGACCCACTGGAATTGTGATATAGTGAATTATAAGTGAAATAATCTGTCTGTAAACTGTTGGAAGAACTACTTGTGTCATGCACAAAGTAGATGTTCTAACAGACTTGCCAAAACTATAGTTTGTTAACATGAAATCTGTGGAGTGGTTGAAAAATGAGTGTTAATGACTTCAACCTAAGTGTACGTAAACTTCTGATTTCAACTGTATATAGTATGTACTGTATAAGCTGGAAGTAGAAGCCTAAGTGTTGTTGTCCATTAGTTTACTCCAATAAGGGGTAAAATAAAGTAAAAAAATATATGTATATTTATTTTTTTACTTTATTAGATCCATCAATATAATTGGAAATGATGCAGACAATTGATGGATCTATCTGCAATATTAAAGCTGATCTACCCCCTGAAAACAATCATATAATAATTGACCATCACTGCAGTGCAGTAAAAGGTACAGTAGGGCTTCTGTGCTGCAGACTAAGCTTTTTATAGGCAACCTGAAAGTCTGAGTACATCTGACAGAATCTGGAACAGAACAGGCAACTTCACACAACACAAAGGACTTGTTTTTTTTGGTTGTTGCTTTACCCTTTAATGCAGGTGCACACCAGGAAGAGACTTATTTGGTTAGTGGTGTTTCTGTAGAGCTCATGTGATTGGTTTGCTAAACAAACGGCCACTGGATTGATGCAAATAATCATAATATCTTTCTGCCAGGTAGGCATAGGTTACTTTGTAGTTAATTGAGAAGGTTTTTTGGGAAAGCCTTTCCATCTACCAGAAGGATATCATTAGCATCATCGCTAACGGCTACACAAAGTGTAGACATATGCATGCACTGCACGCACACACACACACTCGTATGAAAAGGTTTGGGCAACCCTGACCATTTCCATTTAAATAATTGGGTGTTTGGATCAGCAATTTTATTTTGATGTATCAAATAACTGATGGACAAAGTCATATTTCAGTAGTGAAATGAGGTTTATTGGATTAACAGAAAATGTGCAATATGCATCAAAACGAAATTAGACAGGGCACCCAAAATTTATGGCGTGTGTGCAGAAAAGGCTTCTTCCGCATCACTCTCCCATACAGCTTCTCCTTGTGCAAAGTGCGCTGAATTGTTGAACGATGCACAGTGACACCATCTGCAGCAAGATGATGTTGTAGGTCTTTGGAGGTGGTCTGTGGGCTGTTTTTGACAGTTCTCACCATCCTTCGCCTTTGCCTCTCCGATATTTTACTTGGCCTGCCACTTCTGGCCTTAACAAGAACTGTGCCTGTGGTCTTCCATTTCCTCACTATGTTCCTCACAGTGGACACTGACAGCTTACATCTCTGCGATAGCTTTTTGTAGCCTTCCCCTAAACCATAATGTTGAACAATCTTTGTTTTCAGGTCATTTGAGAGTTGTTTTGAGGCCCCCATGTTGCCACTCTTCAGAGGAGAGTCAAAGAGAACAACAACTTGCAATTGGCCACCTTAAATACCTTTTCTCATGATTGGATGCACTTGTCTATGAAGTTCAAGGCTTAATCAGCTCACCAAACCAATTGTGTGTTCCAATTAATCAGTGCTAAGTAGTTACAGGTATTCAAATCAACAGAATGACAAGGGTGCACACATTTTTGCATAGCCTATTTTTCACATTGATTTAATTTCATACAACTTAATATTGCTACACTAAAAATCTTTGTCTGGACAATACCCCAGTACTCAGCTTTTATTAGAAAATGAATGGCATGCCACTGTGATCATTTTCTGTGACGACAGAGTAAATTATTATGCAGGGAGGAAGTTGATTTGGTTGGCTCTATTTAAATCACCATAGACAGTAGTTATTGGATGATAGGGAGGAAGTTGTATTTGGTTGTCAAAGGGGCAATACATGCCATGTGTTCCGATATAGATTTTTTAAACATGCTGTTGGGTTTTGACACCCACCATCTGGTGTTTTTACAGTCTTATGTCCAACAATAAAAATACGAAGAAATAAAAAAAAAAAAAAATTCTCAAAACTTTGGTGGGCCAAATAAAACCACCTGGTTTTTTTTTTTAGATACTTTAAGATGATTTGGACATGATGCTTGAATGCATTGACTTGGATTTGTGCCATAAATGCAAAAAGTTACTATTTTAAACAGTGGAAAACAAAACCAAAGCATGAATTACTGCCATGTCCAGAGACTGCTTACAGGGTAAGGAAACCAATTTGTAATTCTTTTTAATTTGGGTGAACTATCCCTTTAACGTTGAGGGGGGATTCTTAAAAACAAAAGACACATAGAACAGCACCATCTAGTGGTCAGAAACTGGTAATGATGTAGGATGGGACAAACCCTTCAACTTAAATGACTCATTTCTCTGAACAGGGTAAAGAAACAATACTCTGAGCTAAAGCTCCATACTACTTGTTAGACATAGAGAACTGATAATATATACTTGTTGTTGGGGTGGGATTGGCGTGGGGACTCAGTGGGTGGCTTTTGAAAATGTATTTTGATTCCTCATGTCTAACTCATTGTTTTAAAAAAGTACTTGGTTGATGAACAAAACAAAAACCTGCAGACACTAGGACCTCCATGCTTTACAAAAAGAGAGGAAGGAATAAGCAGGAATTGAGGGATATCAGTGGTTTTCAGCAACATCTGTTTGGCAAAGATATTGAGTTGGCCAAGTAAAATAGGTGTGAGGCATGCCTACCAGATTTTTGTATTTATTACATCAAACTCTCTCTGGGAATCCACAGGCATGTACGGTTGTTTCAACAAAGACTACATTGTGTTGTCAGAATAACTTATTCACATTGTAGGGGGAAAATAACCTTTTTGTGTATACCCACCCCAGTAGTATTCAATAGCGCTACAAAAAATGTTGCCTGTCTTGCACTTCTTCCACTAAGTCACCCCTGGTTGTTAACCTCTCAAGGCTACCTGAAAATAATAACAGGGGTGTCCTTGAAGAGTAATGTTTAATACAGTTTGGGATCATTTGCAGATCCGTGAAGGAAAGAAGGATTTCTACTTTTCCCAAACTATGTATTTCACTACCAGATGAATTAATTACTCATTCACTGTAGACCGGGTTGTATCTCACATTCATTTTGTTGAATATAGAGTGAATTACATTTCTAAAAGTTGTGATATTATCTATGCTTTTGGTTCAGAATACCAGTCAGTGAGTACAAGTTCTACATTTCTTATTTAACCTTTAAACTGATTCCCAGTCGGGGAACACACTTTAGGGCTCCCAAGTGGCGCAGTGGTCTAACACACTGCATCTCAGTGCTAGAGGAGTCACTACAGACAACCTGGTTCAAATCCAGACTGTATCACAACCAGTGCAGTGCACAATTGGCCCAGCGTCGTCCCACTTTGGCAGGTGTAGGCTGTCAATGTAAATAAGAATTTGTTCTTAACTGACTTGCCTAATTAAATAAACTTTTCTTCATACAGTAAGATGTTACTCACCTATTGTTGCTGCTAATTCCGGGTCAAATGTGTCATCCGTGAATCTCAAGAGAAGACTGCAAAAAAAGAAACGAAAGACATTAACAGTGTCTCTTCTATGGCCGATACTTAGACAACATTTAATTTGACATGTGAGTTGACACTTATACAGAGTTTTTAGAGTAGGCCTACATAACATACAGTGGGGAGAAGAAGTATTTGATACACTGCCGATTTTGCAGGTTTTCCCACTTACAAAGCATGTAGAAGTATGTAATGTAATGTAATTTTTATCATAGGTACTCTTTAACTGTGAGTGACGGAATCTAAAACAAAAATCCAGAAAATCACATTGTATGATTTTTAAGTAATTAATTAGCATTTTATTGCATGACATAAGTATTTGATACATCAGAAAAGCAGAACTTAATATTTGGTACAGAAACCTTTGTTTGCAATTACAGAGATCATATGTTTCCTGTAGTTCTTGACCAGGTTTGCACACACTGCAGCAGGGATTTTGGCCCACTCCTCCATACAGACCTTCTCCAGATCCTTCAGGTTTCGGGGCTGTCGCTGGGCAATACGGACTTTCAGCTCCCTCCGAAGATTTTCTATCGGGTTCAGGTCTGGAGACTGGCCAGGCCACTCCAGGACCTTGGGATGCTTCTTACGGAGCCACTCCTTAGTTGCCCTGGCTGTGTGTTTCAGGTCGTTGTCATGCTGGAAGACCCAGCCACGACCCATCTTCAATGCTCTTACTGAGGGAAGGAGGTTGTTGGCCAAGATCTCGCGATACATGGCCCCATCCATCCTCCCCTCAATACGGTGCAGTCGTCCTGTCCCCTTTGCAGAAAAGCATCCCCAAAGAATGATGTTTCCACCTCCATGCTTCACGGTTGGGATGGTGTTCTTGTGGTTGTACTCATCCTTCTTCTTCCTCCAAACATGGCGAGTGGAGTTTAGACCAAAAAGCTCTATTTTTGTCTCATCAGACCACATGACCTTCTCCCATTCCTCCTCTGGATCATCCAGATGGTCATTGGCAAACTTCAGACGGGCCTGGACATGCGCTGGCTTGAGCAGGGGGACCTTGCGTGCGCTGCAGGATTTTAATCCATGACGGCGTAATGTGTTACTAATAGTTTTCTTTGAGACTGTGGTCCCAGCTCTCTTCAGGTCATTGACCAGGTCCTGCCGTGTAGTTCTGGGATGATCCCTCACCTTCCTCATGATCATTGATGCCCCACGAGGTGAGATTTTGCATGGTGCCCCAGACCGAGGGAGATTGACCGTCATCTTGAACTTCTTCCATTTTCTAATAATTGCGGCAACAGTTGTTGCCTTCTCACCAAGCTGCTTGCCTATTGTCCTGTAGCCCATCCCAGCCTTGTGCAGGTCTACAATTTTATCCCTGATGTCCTTACACAGCTCTCTGGTCTTGGCCATTGTGGAGAGGTTGGAGTCTGTTTGATTGAGTGTGTGGACAGGTGTCTTTTATACAGGTAACGAGTTCAAAAACGTGCAGTTAATACAGGTAATGAGTAGAGAACAGGAGGGCTTCTTAAAGAAAAACTAACAGGTCTGTGAGAGCCGGAATTCTTACTGGTTGGTAGGTGATCAAATACTTATGTCATGCAATAAAATGCAAATTAATTATTTAAAAATCATACAATGTGATTTTCTGGATTTTTGTTTTAGATTCCGTCTCTCACAGTTGAAGAGTACCTATGATAAAAAATTACAGACCTCTACATGCTTTGTAAGTAAGAAGACCTGCAAAATCGGCAGTGTATCAAATACTTGTTCTCCCCACTGTATTTGAAATGAGGGAAACTCCACAAAGTCAAATAGCCAAGGGAACTTTTACTGGCATTGTACAGAGTCCGTTTGGTTTCCATTTGCCTAGATATCGCCAAATGAAAATTAGCCCTGCCCTGGGGAGATAGAGTCTCTCTCTCCATTGGTTGTGGTATTATTAACCTAGGTCTATTTAAATCGCTAAATGATTGGACATGAGCACAAAGTCCTACATATTAAACACAATAACAACCAGACATCAGATGGTCAGAGGGTCAGGGTTCAGTTGTGAGTCACTAATCAAGTGCTAGGAACTGAATCACAGGGCTAATGATGTAGCTAATCCGTATTTCATATAGTCAACCCAAACACAGATAATAGCCTAATGCTCAAATGTTCTTATTCAACCATACTCTCATTTCCTTCATCCATATTCATATTAAATTGCTTTATCAGATGTAATGTCAGAACAGTGACTGATCATTGTTTTATGTCTCAGTAGCCTGATAGCAATGTGGCTAGCCTAAATAATAGCACAATAGCAGTGTAATAGGCCAATTTGTCTGGTAGAATGAAACCTCTATTCTCTGTAATTATACCTCTAATCCCTAATGATTTGAAGACCTAGGAAGAAGGGGAGCATTTGAGAATGAGATCATGCTTTTTTTTAGTACATTCTAACAATATTAAAACATGTAAGGTTGAGGAAATAACCAAAACAGTTGAAACACTAGCCTTGGCCCACATTACTCATACCATTAGTTAGACTTACTGTATATTTGATCAAGAAAATGCATTCATTCTATAGTTAACTAAACATTATTTGACAAAAATGAAAGAAAAAAAAAGAGGACAGTTGACTGAAATCATAGAATTTAATTGTCTGATAGGCAGTAAACCCTACATACAGTCGTGGCCAAAAATATTGGCAACCTTGCACTTTTTTCAAGTAACTCACAAGTTTCCCTAAAAATACATTGACCAAAGTATTTGATCTCCACAATTCTTTATTTCACTGTTAATATTACATAACCTTGTTTTTGATTAAGAAATTCATCCATTTAAATCAGAAACTAAACAGAAATGGCATTGACAAACTACTGCTCCAGTTCTCCCAGATTAGAAGGGTACCTTCTCCTAACTGCTGTTTTCAGATCTCTCCACAAGTTTTCATTAGGATTCAGCGTCTTGTCTTGAACCATTCCTGGGTGCTTTTTGAAGTGTGTTTGGGGTCATTGTCCTGCTGGAAGACCATTGACCTTCGACAGAGACCCAGCTTTCTGACGCTGGGTCTGACATTGCGCTCCAAAACACCTTGGCATTCTCCTGATTTCATGAACACGTTCAAGGCACCCAGTGCCAGAGTCAGAAAAGCAACCCCAAAACATCACTGAACCTCCATGTTTGTGTTATTTTCTTTGAAAGCTTCATTTTGTTTTCTGTAAACATAGAGATGGTGTGCATTTCCACAAAGCTCTAATTTGGTCTCATCTGTCCACAGGACAGTGTCCCAGAAGGATTTTGGCATGTTCAGGTGTGTTTTGGCAAATTGCAGTTGGGCTTTCTTATGTCTTTCTCTCAGCAGTGGGGTCCTGCTGGGTCTCCTACCATATAACCCCTTTTCATTGAGTTGGTGACGGATGGTGAGAGTTGAAACTGTCGTACCTTGTTTCTGAAGGTCAGCTTGAATCTGTGTGGCAGTTGACCGAGGTGCTTTATCAACCATTCGAACAATCCGATAACATTATGTATGGTGGAAACAGGAATATCAAGATCTCTGGAGATGGACGTGTAGCCTTGAGATTGTCCATGCTTGGCTACAATCTTGTGTCTGACCTCAGATAATTCTCTGGAGTTATTTATTTTCTCCATGCTCATTGCGGTACACAGTGACACACAACAGGAGAATGAGTCCTTTTCTCAATTCAAACTGGTTGAATATGTGATTTCTATACCGCAGGCAGCTGCAACTCACCACAGGTGAGATCAATTCCAAAGTAAATGAGAATCACCTGCTTGATCTAATTTATCTAATCTAATCTAATTATTTCTAACTACTTCTGGAAGTAGTTATAGTCCGAGCCATTTTAGGATTTCTTTGTGGAATTTTTGTTCTGTTCAACTGCACACCGAAGACATGCATGTGTGGATACCAAAATATGTTTTCATTTCAACAGTTTTCTGGAAGAAATGGTGCATTATTTGAAAAAAGTGTAAGGGTGCCAATATTTTTGGCCACCACTAACTAATCTTGCTAAAATACTCGAGCAAATCCTGCAAACACAGAAGATATTGTAAAAACGTTTGAACGGCTTCAAATTTCAAGAATAAAGTATTTGTCCCTTGTTGCAGGAAGCAGTTTGGGAGTGTCTCTCACCAGTCAGGTGGAAGGAATATCTAGTTGCAGTTTCTTCAATTAAACTAATTTATTTTATAATTTTGAGAAAGCGAAGGCTGTCTGGTCTGGACCAAAGGCCTTGAATGATCTGGGTCATGGGGACTACTATAGTAATAAAGCATAGGCCTGCTATGTGACAGTTCAAGGCTCACTCAGACTCTCAGTTCCATTACATTACACATAAGAGTCATTGGATGAAGGCACCTTCTGTAGGGGGGAGTTTTGTTAAGATCCTTGATGCTTGGTCTGATCATTAACATGCATCACTTGTGGTATGGTTTTGGAAGCATAAGGACCTTATCCTTCATATTATATATATATATATAAAAAAAAGGTTAAATTGATACACACCTTGATAGGGTTAGTGTTCTATCATTGCCATATCTCCATGTTACAGCGCTTGTTCACGGAAAACAGACAGAAGACAAGAAGCGACAACCTGTGCTAATTAGCTATCTAGCATGCTCCGAACAACTGTGTGTAAGAATAACTCGGGAAGTGTAGCAGAAGTGTAGTTTCGTCGGATGGAGGCACCCATAGCTGAAAGTGTATATTTTTTATTTGAAGGACTCTTTCTCGCTGAAAAAAGATACAGGCCATATGTTTCTAAAGCCACACCTCAAACTATGATTAATGAGGTTTCTAAACATTAAAACTCAGCATCGGGATTGTAGGTCACATGAGGCAGTCGTGGGCAAAGCTAATGGCTGAGAGCTGTAGGGAGAGTTTTCAAGAGCTAAGGTCACACGCAGACATACAAGCATTCTTTCTAGCAGTCTAAGAACCAGAACCAGTGATATACACAGCCTTGTAACTACAGTATACTCCATGTTGGCACCAACCGTTCCATGACAATAACATTCTACTTTGTATTATTTATATAATTTCTTCTTGGAACTTATGGTGACAGCACCCATTAAGTTTCTATTCTCAGTAAGCATTGGCCAAACTATTTAGGTATGCTAAGGCATTGGTCTTGACTCTAGGCATAAGCATTTGAATCAGACTCTCTCACTCAGGACACATATTGGAGGCAGGGTGGATCACTTCGCTGACAGTACTGAGTAGCCTAGTTATTTGTACAGGAAAATTATTTCATCTTACTGAAATCACATACTGGTGTGACTACTAGAGGCAGATCAATACATTTGCAACATTTCCACAAGGTTCCACGCAGCAAGCTAACGTTGTTAGCAATCTGATGTGACATAGCAAACAACTGTGTTACATTAGCCCATTCGCTGTGGTCCCCTAATAACATACATTAGTTTTGCTTTGTTGACAAGCTATCTGCTTAATTGACGAAATATTGGCATTTCATTATGTCAGCATGTCTTTAAACGAGACAACCACAGCTCCTAGCTAATCGTCCCAGCTAGCTCCACAACGACAACAACTCCACTCGGCTAGATAAGTTACTACTATTGTAGCTTTCTTACCTGGACTTCCCAACGCCACTTTCTCCAATAATTAATATTTTCAGTGTTGTCAAAACGTCGTCTTCCATATTCCTATTCTATGTATAGTTTTAATTCAACGGGTAGCTGTAAAATACACCCTAGAAGAGTCGATGTTTGTCAGCACGGGAGCTGGATGATAAGACCACCAACATTGGAGACGTTCTCGCACTTCCGGTTTCCTTGGTATACTTGCTTAACTTCCGGTACACTGCTGTGTGAGCTCTCTTCTTTTCAAAGTTCTTCTTCTTTGTCTTCTTCTTCTTCTTCTTCTTGTTCGAGGTTTAACAGCGGTTGGCATCCAGTTTGTTGAATTACCGCCACCTACTGGACTGGAGTACAACTCCCTTATACTTTGCTTGAAAAATGAAAAATGAAATAAATAAATAAATACCCCACCATCTAACACTACAGTCGTGGCCAAAAGTTTTGAGAGTATTGGTCCCCACAAAGTTTTCTGCCTCAGTGTTGATGATGGCAATTTGCATATACTCCAGAATGTCATGAAGAGTGATCAGATGAATTGCAATTAATCGCAAAGTCCCTCTTTGCCATGAAAATTAACTTAATCCCCAAAAAACATTTCCACTGCATTTCAGCCCTGCCACAAAAGGACCAGCTGCCATCATGTCAGTGATTGTCTCGTTAACACAGGTGAGAGTGTTGACGAGGACAAGGCTGGAGATCACTCTGTCATGCTGATTGAGTCAGAATAACAGACTGGAAGCTTTAAAAGGAGGGTGGTGCTTGAAATCATTGTTCTTCCTCTGTCAACCATGGTTACCTGCAAGGAAATGCATGCCGTCATCATTGCTTTGCACAAAAAGGGCTTCACAGGCAAGGATATTGCTGCTGGTAAGATTGCATCTAAATCAACCATTTATCCGATCATAAAGAACTTCAAGGAGAGAGGTTCAATTGTTGTGAAGAAGGCGTCAGGGCGCCCAAGAAAGTACAGCAAGCACCAGGACTGTCTCCAAAAGTTGATTCAGCTGCGGGATCGGGGCACCACCAGTGCAGAGCTTGCTCAGGAATGGCAGCAGGCAGGTGTGAGTGCATCTGCACGCACAGTGAGGCGAAGACTTTTGGAGGATGGCCTAGTGTCAAGAAGGGCAGCAAAGAAGCCACTTCTCTCCAGGAAAATATCAGGGACAGACTGATATTCTGCAAAAGGTACAGGGATTAGACTGCTGAGGACTGGGGTAGAGTCATTTTCTCTGATGAGTCTCCTTTCCGATTGTTTGGGCCATCCAAGTGCTACCATCAGTCCTGTGTCATGCCAACAGTAAAGCATCCTCAGACCACTCATGTGTGGGGTTGCTTCTCAGCCAAGGAAGTGGGCTCACTCACAATTTTGCCTAAGAACACAGCCATGAATAAAGAATGGTACAAACACATCCTCAGAGAGCAACTTCTTCCAACCATCCAAGAACAGTTTGGCGACAACCAATGCCTTTTCCAGCAGGATGGAGCACCTTGCCATCAGGCAAAAGTGATAACTAAGTGGCTTGGGGAACAAAACATCAACATTTTGGGTCCATGGCCAGGAAACTCCCCAGACCTTAATCCCATTGAGAACTTGTGGTCGATCCTCAAGAGGCGGATGGACAAACAAAAACCCACAACTTCTGACAAACTCCAAGCATTGATTATGCAAGAATGGCCTGCCATCAGTCAGGATGTGGCCCAGAAGTTAATTGACAGCATGCCACGGCGGATTGCAGAGGTCTTGAAAAAGAAGGGTCAACACTGCAAATATTGACACTTTGCATAAACTGAATGTCATTGTCAATGAAAGGCTTTGACACTTATGGAATACTTGTAATTATACTTCAGTGTACCATAGGAACTACTGACATAAAGATCTAAGAACACTGAAGCAGCAAACTTTGTGGAGACCAATACTTGTGTAATTCTCAAAACTTTTGGCCACGACTGTACACTCACTAATTTCAAAATTAAATATAATAAACTTAACACCACCCTACTGTAATTCTATATATTTATTCCTACTTCATGCCATCATCCTGAAAGGATGGGACATCACCACTTAACACACCCTGTAACTCTTCTGATGTCTAGTCTCTCACATCCAAACACCTCTCTGCAGCTCCACCAAAACCTCAATTTTCTTTGACTTACGTTCCATCCCTGCAGTACAGTTGATAACCATTGTTATAAATGCTAAAAATCCAATGTTACTGAACCTTATATCTCTTTTTGGCCTATCCCTCTGTTCTGGTATATATCTACTACTCTCACCACTCCTCCCTTTTACCCCATCTTCCTCTACTTTCTTCACAGCCTCAGCATATGACAACTTCTTCACTACTCTAACCCTGGAAACCTCAACCTGCTTCTCTCGTACGTGACATTTCTGATCCCCAGCCCCATGGGCATCCCTACAATTAACACATACCACTACCTTCCCCCATGCTACACATTCCTTTGTCTCATGCCCTTCTGCACACTTCTCAAACATAGGAACCTCCCTCCTACACACTGCTGCCACATGCCCATAAGCTTGAGACCTGTAACAACGTAATGTATTCGGCACATAAGCTCGTATAGGATAACTTATATATCCTAACTTCACTTTGTCGGGCAAAGGCTCAACTTCAAAACTCAAAAGAACAGACAATGACTCTTCTGTTTCCCCTCTTGCCACCCTGTCTGTCTCTTCTGTTTCCCCTCTCTCCACCCTGTCTGTCTCTTCTGTTTCCCCTCTCTCCACCCTGTCTGTCTCTTCTGTTTCCCCTCTCGCCACCCTGTCTGTCTCTTCTGTTTCCCCTCTCGCCACCCTGTCACATACACCTGGAATCTTTCCCCTCAGCTGATCAACTTTTATATTTACTGCTACCCCAGTAATCACTCCTTCATTGGCGCCATTTTCTTGAGAGTGAAACAATTCAGAGCGAAACAATGCCCCCATTTGTTGAACTCCGAGCGCCTTCTCCCTCCACCATCAGACACAAACAATTATCACTAGTCCACTTCTGGTTACCCTCACCGGTTCCACATCACCCAACTCTTCTGGTTACCCTCACCGGTTCCACAGCACCCAACTCTGTTTTCACCCTGAAACCACAAATGGATCAGCCAAAAGGCAAGGGCCCACTTTCTCCATAAACTTCACTCCTACTGTCACAGACTCATCTTTATCCTGACCCTCGTGCATACCTCGGGCTCCAATAACACCACACCACACCTACCACCTCTGATACTTCACCACACCTACCACCTCCGATACTTCACCACACCTACCACCTCAGATACTTCACCACACCTACCACCTCAGATACTTCACCACACCTACCACCTCAGATACTTCACCACACCTACCACCTCAGATACTTCACCACACCTACCACCTCAGATACTTCACCACACCTACCACCTCCGATACTTCACCACACCTACCACCTCCGATACTTCACCACACCTACCACCTCTGATACTTCACCACACCTACCACCTCTGATACTTCACCACACCTACCACCTCTGATACTTCACCACACCTACCACCTCTGATACTTCACCACACCTACCACCTCTGATACTTCACCACACCTACCACCTCCGATACTTCACCACACCTACCACCTCTGATACTTCACCACACCTACCACCTCTGATACTTCACCACACCTACCACCTCTGATACTTCACCACACCTACCACCTCTGATACTTCACCACACCTACCACCTCCGATACTTCACCACACCTACCACCTCTGATACTTCACCACACCTACCACCTCCGATACTTCACCACACCTACCACCTCCGATACTTCACCACACCTACCACCTCCGATACTTCACCACACCTACCACCTCTGATACTTCACCACACCTACCACCTCTGATACTTCACCACACCTACCACCTCTGATACTTCACCACACCTACCACCTCTGATACTTCACCACACCTACCACCTCCGATACTTCACCACACCTACCACCTCTGATACTTCACCACACCTACCACCTCTGATACTTCACCACACCTACCACCTCTGATACTTCACCACACCTACCACCTCCGATACTTCACCACACCTACCACCTCTGATACTTCACCACACCTACCACCTCCGATACTTCACCACACCTACCACCTCCGATACTTCACCACACCTACCACCTCCGATACTTCACCACACCTACCACCTCTGATACTTCACCACACCTACCACCTCTGATACTTCACCACACCTACCACCTCTGATACTTCACCACACCTACCACCTCCGATACTTCACCCTCATTCACTTCCATTTCTCCTCCTGTCTTCAGCTCCCTCTGCTTACCCTTTCAACCATTCTTCTTTAACAAACCATCTCCCTTTTTAACTGACTCAAGGTCACCGTCTTCCTCCCTCTCTCTCTCTTAGACCTCCTCTCCCTCTCTTTTTTCCTCCATTCTTCCTCCGTTTTCCAAGTATACGTCTCCTTATGATAACACTGCACTACTCCTGACATCCATCTTGTTCGTGCTTTCTATAGGGACTCTCTAATGCAAAATGTTGTTTTTGGGGTTTTTTTCATCAAACTTTGGCTCCCCATAATAAAACCACAGAGAGGAAGGAGCTAGTTACAAGTAACTTTGAAAAACCATGCCTCCTCTTTCTAGAACTAATTTAGCAAAGCTAAAATAAAATAAGCATTCCATATGTCATTTAAGTATTTTATTTAATAAATAAATTCAGAAACAGCATTGGGAAAAGTGAACATAATATTGAAATAAAAGGCACTTTAAAAACAAGATGTGGTATTGAGGCATTTTTGTATTTTAAAACAATTCCAAGAGGACTTTCACTTAATACTGATTTTACACAAGCACTGCAGATGAGGGGTTACCCCAGCCCAATGATTTCAAAAGGGGGAAACGGATTAAAACAAGCAAACTTGTATCAATTAGTATGTCTTCAGAACAAAGTTCACAATTAGTTTAACATTGATCAACATGAAACTCATGGGATAAGGCTTTGCAATGGAGGCAGATATTTGACTTAGCTTGGAATGAGTACAGAAGAGGACCGGAGGTTGAATACTGAAATCTTATAGAATAAAACATTATACTAAAAATAAATGAAACTTCTAATTTTGTCACATAAATACATGTCCATATATTATGTAATTAAGTGATTTACATTGCTTTATCCTGTTAAAACAAGTGGTTTTCAATCCCTTTAAAATAGCCAGTTTGACAGTTGTATTAAATAATTAATTTCTTATTTTCAGTCCTTTTGCAAGGCAAAACCCTTTCTCATCAATAGTGCAATAACCTTTATCATCTAAACATCAATGCTTCCCATGTATTAGTTCATAGCACATCTTCACACATTACATGGAATGCGTCCCAAATATAGCACCTTATTCTCCATGTAGTGCACTACTTTTGACCAGGGCCTATAGGGTGTTGGTCAAAAGTAGCACACTATAAACGGAATTGGGTGCTATTTGGGATGCACAATGTTACCTGATGACTAGGTTAGAATCATTCAATGATTTTCGATGATTGACACTGAATGCTATTGATGTGATAATCTTTAAAAACTACTCCAAATGATGAATCCAGATTCTTGCAATCATGCTTGATGGATGACTCATTTATTAATGTATAAGTATATAGCCCTGTCTGAGCCAGAATGGTCCATATGGCAGGAGCCTATGGACCGTTTGATGTACAGTACACCTCCTGGACAGGACACTAGACTATCTCCTGTTTCTGTAGTGTTAGACAGCTTGATGTACAGTACACCCCCTGGACAGGACACTAGTCTATCTCCTGTTTCTGTAGTGTTAGACAGCTTGATGTAAAGTACACCCCCTGGACAGGACACTAGTCTATCTCCTGTTTCTGTAGTGTTAGACAGCTTGATGTACAGTACACCCCCTGGACAGGACACTAGACTATCTCCTGTTTCTGTAGTGTGAGACAGCTTGATGTACAGTACACCCCCTGGACAGGACACTAGTCTATCTCCTGTTTCTGTAGTGTTAGACAGCTTGATGTACAGTACACCCCCTGGACAGGACACTAGTCTATCTCCTGTTTCTGTAGTGTTAGACAGCTTGATGTACAGTACACCCCCTGGACAGGACACTAGACTATCTCCTGTTTCTGTAGTGTGAGACAGCTTGATGTACAGTACACCCCCTGGACAGGATGCTAGTCTATCTACTGTTTCTGTAGTGTTAGACAGTTTGATGTACAGTACACCCCCTGGACAGGACACTAGACTATCTCCTGTTTCTGTAGTGTGAGACAGCTTGATGTACAGTACACCCCCTGGACAGGATGCTAGTCTATCGCAGGGCCAAATCAATGTTTACTACATATTGTATGTACCCTATGGCTGAAAAAATACTTCACAGCCACAACGCAAAAATATTGGTATGCATTAGTCTCAGGTCCTGTCTGACACTCAATGGCACAATAATAACAAGTCCATGAAGAGAGAGAGAGCACTCGCTGTGCCCATATGGGTATGGTCTCTGAAAGGCACAACCCATGGCCCATACGAGTCCTGTGGCAAAAACCTTCATTTCAACCAGTTCTTCAAGAAAAAAAAAAAAAAAAAAGCACCTTAAAGTATATACACATAACAACTAACTGTACATTTTTAAAGATAATGATTGCATAGAAAATAAACAGTTAGTAAGAAGACCAAATGTAGTGGCCAAATGTAATGTTATAATACTGAAGCAATACGAAGACAACACACAAAAAAATAATAATAATATACCCCCCCATCATTTTCCTTCATATTTGGGGTTGACCACCGTCGTAACAGCACTCTTGTAGATCGGATTTTCTCCCTGGGAAGAAAATGTTAGAATTGTAATTTACGGTCATTATATATGTAACATGTCAGTCATTATATACTTAACATGTTAGTCATTATATACAGTGCTGCTCGAAAGTTTGTGAACCCTTTAGAATTGTCTATATTTCTGCATAAATATGACCTAACCTTAATCCGATCTAAATGTTGTGGAAGGACCTGAAGCGAGCAGTTCATGTGAGGAAACCCACCAACATCCCAGAGTTGAAGCTGTTCTGTACGGAGGAATGGGCTCAAGTTCCTCCAAGCCGATGTGCAGGACTAAGCAACAGTTACCGGAAACGTTCAGTTGCAGTTATTGCTGCACAAGGGAGTCACACCAAATACTGAAAGCAAAGGTTCACATACTTTTGCCACTAACAGATATGTAATATTGGATCATTTTCCTCAATAAATAAATGAACAAGTATAATATTTTTGTCTCATTTGTTTAATTGGATTCTCTTTATCTACTTTTAGGACTTGTGTGTAAATCTGATGATGTTTTAGGTCGTTTTTATGATGATGTTTTAGGTCATATTTATGATGATGTTTTAGGTCGTTTTTATGATGATGTTTTAGGTCGTTTTTATGATGATGTTTTAGGTCATATTTATGATGATGTTTTAGGTCGTTTTTATGATGATGTTTTAGGTCGTATTTATGATGATGTTTTAGGTCGTATTTATGATGATGTTTTAGGTCATATTTATGATGATGTTTTAGGTCATATTTATGATGATGTTTTAGGTCGTTTTTATGATGATGTTTTAGGTCATATTTATGATGATGTTTTAGGTCATATTTATGATGATGTTTAAGGTCATATTTATGATGATGTTTTAGGTCGTTTTTATGATGATGTTTTAGGTCATTTTTATGATGATGTTTTAGGTCATATTTATGATGATGTTTTAGGTCGTTTTTATGATGATGTTTTAGGTCATATTTATGATGATGTTTTAGGTCATATTTATGATGATGTTTTAGGTCATATTTATGATGATGTTTAAGGTCATATTTATGATGATGTTTTAGGTCGTTTTTATGATGATGTTTTAGGTCATTTTTATGATGATGTTTTAGGTCATATTTATGATGATGTTTTAGGTCGTATTTATGATGATGTTTTAGGTTGTTTTTATGATGATGTTTTAGGTCATATTTATGATGATGTTTTAGGTCATATTTATGATGATGTTTTAGGTCATATTTATGATGATGTTTATGATGATGTTTTAGGTCATATTTATGATGATGTTTTAGGTCATATTTATGATGATGTTTTAGGTCATATTTATGCAGAAATATAGACACTTCTAAAGGGTTCACAAACCTTCAAGCACCACTGTATGTAACATGTCAGTCATTATATATGTAACATGTCAGTCATTATATATGTAACATGTCAGTCATAATTTAGTCATTATATATGTAACATGTCAGTCATAATTTAGTTATTATATATGTAACATGTCAGTCATAATATATGTAACATGTCAGTCATAATTTAGTCATTATATATGTAACATGTCAATCATAATTTAGTCATTATATATGTAACGTCAGTCATAATTTACAGGTATTATATATGTAACATGTCAGTCATAATTTAGTCATTATATATGTAACATGTCAGTCATAATTTACAGTCATTATATATGTAACATGTCAGTCATAATTTACAGTCATTATATATGTAACATGTCAGTCCTAATTTACAGTCATTATATATGTAACATGTCAGTCATAATTTACAGTCATTATATATGTAACATGTCAGTCATAATTTACAGTCATTATATATGTAACTTGTCAGTCATAATATATGTAACATGTCAGTCATAATTTAGTCATTATATATGTAACTTGTCAGTCATAATTTACAGTCATTATATATGTAACTTGTCAGTCATAATATATGTAACATGTCAGTCATAATATATGTAACATGTCAGTCATAATATATGTAACATGTCAGTCATATGACAACAGCTGCAATTTATGAGGAAAAAAACCCACAGCAAAATCCGAGCCCATTTAGAATATCAAATGATTATCAAGCATTCTTTGGACGGATCTTGTAAACTGATCGTGCCATCTCATGGATAACTTGGTGTCATTTTGAGTGACCATTCGTGTGTTGTCATCCAGGTTGTTAGAAGAAATATGAACAAACGTCAGACACATCATGCAATTTCAATCATAGCTTCAAATATGACACAATGTGCATACTGTGGTTAAAGTGTAATAGGCTTACATGTGATGACCTGTTAACGTACTTACCTCTATTCAAACTACTAACACAGGGGACAGTTTATGTTGACCAACAAAACAACAATTACAGTATATGGGTTTATTGTTGGTTTTAATATACCATCATATGGATCTTTCGGCAGTTTCCTCAACTGACTTACTTGGCCCAAAGAGAGACCAAATGAAAGCCTGAAATATATATATATTAAGTTGACAAACACAAATAAAGAAACACACAAACAAACAGGAAACCCATGCAGGAAAACAGAGAGGAGAGGGAAAGCAAATACAAACTTATAGAACCGCAGCTTTACGTCCATAGATTGGATTCTGGAACTTGTTAATAGGGCTCTTGTATATGGGATTGTCTTGCTATGGGTAGAGAGAGCGGACATTTCAGAACAGGACAAAACAGAAGGAAAACAAAGACAGAATGAAATGAAAACATGGGTAAAGATAAATGAGAGAGAATGAAACAATGATATGGGAAAGAAGTAAAAAATAAAATAAATCAATCTCTAGAGAAAGGAGTATTTCTACATCGGGATTAGAGGCTCAGACGTTGAGAATCACGTGCTGGGAAGATTCCCCTTCAACATGAATACACGTAAGGTTAGTCTGATGCCTTCTCCATGTACCATAATGAGAGGGTCTAGAAGCCTCAGTGCCCTGCCCATTTCACCAGAGATGCTCTCACATGTGGCTGGTCTGACAGAGTAATCAGGACGTGATGAACCATCAAGCATTTCGGAAACCCCGGGTCACATTCAGTAGGGCAAATCGTAGCAAAATGTTTTGCATTGGAAAATTAATATGAGTAATTTAAGTGTTTCTTATGGACAAGTCCAGGTAGTACTCTGTCTGTTTTCTTACATTTGGTGCCTAATGAATAACAACACCCTGCGAATTTAACCTCTGCCTGCAGTGTGGTTAACTCGATGATAGGTGGTAGCAGAACACAACCAGCCAAACTAGGCTTCTGTAGCCACTCCAGGAAGACATATGTATGTGTGTTCAGGGACCTTCACATTCCAAAAAAGGCTTCTGTTTTTTTTGGTTTCTGTATTTTGCACCGAGAAGATTTTCAAACTTTTAAGATATTGACATTTGAAGTTGAAATTGAGTAGGACTGTCTGAGTGCATCTTATGAAATCATCATCAACAGGTCTGTTACAGTCATCAAAGGTTGACAGAGTGTACAACACTGTTTACAACTCTGTACTCCTCTAGGAGTCAGTTCTCTGTAAGATATTCACACAGTGGCCATATCTAGAACACCTGTTTTCCATGTCTCAATCAACCTACTGAAATTACAGGTCAGAACCGGCAAAAAGCATATAATTATCGCCATCACAAACTTTTCCAAGATGGCTGCCTGGTACTGTGTCTACTATCCACTCTCTTACCGTGTCCCATTTAGCATTCATCTTCTCCTTTTCGAACTTGGCGAACTCCCTCCTGTCGTGGATGATCATGAGCAGCTTCCAGATGAGCAGCAGAGCCAGCCCGATCAGCACGATGCCCGCCACAACGCCAGCCACGATGGGGATGATGTCAGGGCCCGCAGGGCAGTCTGGAACACAGACGGGGAAACACACAGCAAGAAAACTTAGAGAAGATAGTTAGCCCAATATGTTTTGGGGTATATAACCAGGCAAGTCAGTTGTTGTAAAATCGAATTCATATGCACAATTACATCCTGATTTACATTTTACTGTATCTAGGGCAAGGAACTTCTGGTCAGTTCTTCATGGTCAAGAACTCCTAGCTCTATTCGCAAAACTACTCAATGGATAAACAAATAAACCTATTTTCTTTTACCTCTGTGATATCCTCAGTCACAATGCCATGCCATGGACTGTTTATGCTCTCACCTAGTGTTTCCACCACATGGACCTCCTTCTCTGTGTTGTTGTTGACAGCGTAGGTGTAGTAGAACCAGCAGTCGTTGGCGTCCCTCTCCTTACAGTGCATCAGGGGGAAGGCCTGTCCTGGCTGGGGCAGCTTGTCTCTGTCCTTCACCTTGATCAGGTTGAAGTAGCTACAGTCCCTCTCACACGTGTCCTTCTTCTCCCCCGTGCCAAAGGCTCTGCACTGAACACACTCCCTGTGGAAGACAGTATATTGACATTAAACTCTGTACAGATGGAGTAACACTCGCAGGTAGTCTCGCACTGTGATGTTTCCTAGACTTGTAACATATTCACTTGTCTATTGGACTACAAGAAAGCTGAATATTGAGGTCCATGCAGGTGTCTATAGTGGGAACCCTACACTCTTAGAAAAAAAGGTGCTATCTATAACCTAAAAGGGTTCTTCGGCTGTCTCCATAAAAGGACCCTTTGAAGAACCCTTTTTGGTTCCAGGTAGAACCCTTTTGGGTTTCATGCTTTCCACTGAGGGTTCTACAAGGAACCTAAAAGGGTTCTACGTGAAATCAAAAAGGGTTTTAACTGGAACCAAAAAGGGTTATTCTATGAGGGCAGCCGAAGAACCTTTTGGAACCCTTTTTTCTGTAGCTAACACTACTGGCTTTAGATATCACAGTTGTGTCTAAACGGTCCATTGTTCCTCTTGGAATGATCAGAAGACAGAGGTCACAATAATAATTATTATAATAATTAATAATACATTATTTTAAAATGCCTATTTAAAAGGTTAAGAGGCATTAAACTAAGGCTGAGGAAAGAGAAGAAACCGGTCGCTTAGAAATAAAAACAAAAACAAAAATACAGCATATATATATATATATATATATATATATATATATATATATATATATATATATATATATATATATATATATATATATATAGTTGTTTTTTGCATAGTTTAAACAATAGAAAATGATCAAATACAATTCATTAATTCCTTTATTCAACCCACTTGTGTTCTGCGCAGACTCCTGGACAAGTGGGACAGATCTCACAGGTGGGCCCCTGGAACTTGGGGTCAGTGCACTTGCAGGTGCCACACTCACAGGTGCCTCGTCCGTTACAGATCTGCTTGTTAGAGGCCAGGCAGGTTTTGGTGTCCAGAGAACAGTCACAGGCACTGCCCGTCCAGTTGGCATCACAGACACACACCCTGCACTCACAACGACCATGTCCTGCCACAACAGACACAGGGTCAGAGATGAGAGATTACAATCACAGACAAAAGGGCCTAAATTATCGAGGGTCAAATCTAATTTTCACGAGGTCGATAATTTGTGTGCAGAGCAGGATTTCACACTTGTCTTCAGACGGAATAGCCTGGCCATCATTTCACAGTAAGCAAAATCTGTGATGAAATCATTTAAGGCATCCATCTTCTTCGAAGCATGCCTATTGCACACCACAGCAGCTCAACTGATGACTTACCTCCACAGAGTTTGTTGTTGGAGCGGTCACAGTTGAAGTTGTCACACTCGCAGAACTTTCCACTGTAGCGTTCCTCTGGGTTCTCCCTCTTCTTACACTCGCAGGCTCCACACACACAGTCTCCGTTGTTGCTGCAGATGTCTGTACCGTTGTCTTTACGGCAGTTCTTATCCAGGTCTTCACTGGTCACTTCGTTGGTGCTGCACTCACAATGTCTACCAATACGGCCCTCGTTGCACCTGAGCGAAGAAATCATTTTTTACAACAACATAAAAAATACTTCCTGTGTAGAATATTCAGACACAAACAGATGCAATACACCTGAAAACAGTTACATACCAATGGACCATGGAAACACATATGTACATACAGTATCAAACATCATACTGTACAGTATCTCTATGCCATGGACAATATTACAATATGGAAGCCAAATAAGGGTTAAGATCTTCTGCCTGTGAAACATAAGTGCCTTACCTGCAGGCTCCACATTCATATGTCCCATTGCCGTTGTGGCAGATCTCACTGTTCTCGATGCCGTCTTTGTGGCAGTCACACTCACAGATGAAGTTCAGAGTGATTTCCACCTCCTCTGTGAACCCTAGGGGTTTGATCTTGATGGTCTCTGGTTTGCCCATCTTAGGACACTGCTTAGCTGTGATGCTTATGGTGAAAGACACCTACAGACAGGTGATGAAGGAAAGCATTCACACTAAGGGCATAATAATTACATTTCATAATAAAAAAAAGCAATGCATTTGACTACTCAGACATCTAATAAGGGACAAATCCAATGCACTTGGTCAGAGAACAGATATGAAGTCTGAGTAGTCAAAATATGAAGAAAAAAAAAACTTATTTAGAATAGAAAACAATGAATGGAGGATGTTTGGTTCCCCACCTCGTCCCCGATGGAGATGTTTGAGCATTTTCTTCCCATCTCTCCCTCACCAGTCACTCCGTTCTTGCAGCGTGACTGGTACGTGATGGTAACTCCCTCTGCTAGCTTACTGTTCTCCAGAATCACCTCTGAGGAAAGAGACTACGACACAAAGAACAAGAGTTAGCCCACTGTAAATTGAAAATATACTAAATATTCAGTAATCTACAGTTTTTTTAAATGCAAAAATGCATATTTGAAAATGCTCCCATACAAAGAACAGTTCAGACAGAAACACGTGATGACTTAACAGTAACAGCAGCATGGGTTTTTGCAAACTGAAGGCTGAACATATTAAAGTGAGATAGTGTGCAGCAGTGTACATTGTCTAGTAACCAATCCAATCTATACTTACATTGTAGGCATCAATAATGAGGTTGATAACGTTGCTGGAGTTTGCTGAGAGTGTCCCCACCGCAGATTTAGGAATGAGATTCTTCAACTCCTAAGGAGAGCGAAAACACAGTAGAGTCAATTATCATGTACTAGTATGTCAATACGAATCCTGTAGATCTCTAAGTTATCACTGCACCAGACAAGTTGTTCTGAGCAAAACTGTTTAGTTTTACCTGACCCATTTAGATTGGTGAGCAGGTTGATTGTGGTCTGCAAACACACTGTGGTAAGGTCTGAATCTAAAGTTTAAACTATATACAGTGTTGTGACATTCTACATAAAGACAAAGATCCTAGTCTAAGTCTACATTAAAATGGCACCATGTAGTGCACTATATACAGCGCCTTCGGAAAATATTCAGACCTTTTATTCTAAAATGGATTAAATAAAATTTAAAATCCTCAGCAATCTACACACAATACCCCATAATGACAAAGCGAAAGCAGGTTTTTAACATTTTTGCAAATGTATTAAAAATAAAAAAACAGACATACCTTATTTACATAAGTGAGCTGAGGTGCATCCTGTTTCCATTGATCATCCTTGAGATGTTTCCACAACTTGATTGGAGTCCACTTGTGGTAAATTCAATTGATTGGACATGATTTGGAAAGGCACACACCTGTCTATATAAAGGTCCCACAGTTGACAGTGCATGTCAGAGCAAAAACCAAGCCATGAGGTCGAAGGAATTGTGCCCTCCATCATTCTTAAATGTAAGAAGTTTGGAACCACCAAGACTCTTCCTAGAGCTGGCCGCCCTGCCAAATTGAACAATCGGGGGAGAAAAGCCTTGGTCAGGGAGGTGACCAAGAACCAGATGGTCACTCTGACAGAGCTCTAGAGTTCCTCTGTAGTGATGGGAGAACCTTCCAGAAGGACAACCATTCCTGCAGCACTCCACCAATCAGGCCTTTATGGTAGAGTGGCCAGACGGAAGCCACTCCTCAGTAAAAGGCACATGACAGCCCGCTTGGAGTTTTCCAAAAGGCACCTAAAGACCATGAGAAACAAGATTCTCTGGTCTGATGAAACCAAGATTTAACTATTTGGCCTGAATGCCAAGCGTCATGTCTTGAGGAAACTTGGCACCATCCCTGGTGGCAGCATCATGCTGTGAGGGTGTTTTTCAGGGGCAGGGACTGGGAGACTAGTCAGGATCGAGGCAAAGATGAACGGAGCAAAGTACAGAGCGATCCTTGATGAAAACCTGCTCCGGAGCACTCAGGACCTCAGACTGGGGCGATGGCAGAGAAGAATGGGAGAAACTCCCCAAATACAGGTTTGCCAAGCTTGTAACATCATACCCAAGAATAGTCAAGGCTGCAAAGGTGCTTCAACAAAGTACTGAGTAAAGGGTCTGAATACTTATGTACTGTAAATGTGATATGTTTTTTATTTAAAATAAGTTAGCAGAATGTTTGCTCTGTCATTATGGGGTATTGTGTGTAGATTGATGAGGAATTGTTTTTATTTAATCCATTGTAGAATAAGACTGTAACGTAAACAAAATGTGGAAAAAGGGGCCTGGATACTTTTTCCGAAGGCAGCATAGGGTGACATTTGGGACGTAACCCAAGTCTAACAGTGGAATCAAATAAACAAAGACCTTCCCCCGAGGTTGACAAACATTGTCCAAGCATTGGACCGATGTGGATATGATAAAGGAATATTATCGAACTCTAAGCAGACATCTAATTGGCTTGAAAAGCAGTAGAGGGCAGAAGGGAACATTCAGAGGCTTGTGTCCCAAATAGCACCCTATTCCTTATAAAGTACACTACAAAAGTAGTGCAATATATAGGGAAATGTTTGCCATTCAGGACACAAGCAGAGATCCAGTAGTAACAAGGAGCAGATGCTGCAGAGCAAAGGTAAATGTTTCTCTGCTCTTCAAAGAGTTGGGCTTCCTCCAACCTCCACAGAAACTTGGAGATACATGTTTCCACACACAGTGTGGAACAAATGACTGACCTTGTAAACAGGCTGGAACTCCTCTGTGATGGCAAAGATTGTCTGGATGTTGTTGTCACTTAGTTTCTGAACCAGGTGGGCGATGGAGGGGTAGTCCTGTTACAGGGAGACAATAAGGAAGTACAGGTACAAGGTTATCCCTTTGATGACATCACTAAGGGCAAGTAGCCCATTCCCTTCAAATCTTGTCATATTCAAAATACAAACCACACAGAAGAAGACAAAGAAAAAGCCACAATACATACAGTACATAGCAGTGTATTATTTAAGAAATAATGTCTGAGAACCCGGGAATTATAGTGTGACTACTCCCGACAAGGGCTGTTCTGAGGCCCGGGGTGAAGCCATAATTCCTGGGTTCGAGGGTATTATTGTTTTTATATAACGGTTGCCAACATATTTATAAAAATATGAATGACATTTTTTCATTAAACAGTTACTTTAACAAGTAGATTTATTTTTGCATTCTGAAGTTGCTACCCAAGCAGGCTGGTCGTTAGTTATGTTCTTATGTTTTGACCCAGTCGTTCATTCTATTCATTTGACGTTGCTAGCTAGCAGAGATTCAATGATGATATGAGACAAGAACTTCAATAAATAATTACTTAATACTGTAAACATCCAATAGGCCTACATAGGCAAGACCTATTATGGTTGGCGAGTCCGAGCTATCCAAGCTGGTGATGTTTCCGTTGATGGCACATGAGTGGAAGAACTGTCCATGCTCTTGGCGCTGGTTGGTGGAGAATGGGACTTACCTCTCACATTTTTGCCAGTTAAAATGGCACTTTTTGGTTTTTGTTCTCCATGTTAGGCTGTCAATAACTCTCTCTGTAGGCTAGTAGCCACACTGCGCTGGTTAATGAATGTATGGACATCTGAGTTTTTACGGTTTCCATGGTGAATTAACGTTGTTAGTTTCACGTTCATTCTGGGGCTAGCTAGCCTACTGGCACGGGAGAGATCTCATTTGTAAAATGATACATTTTTGCACAGGTTGTAGAGGCAGACAGCTAGGTTTATACAACCCCCAACTGTTGCAACCAAATAGTAGCATGGAAAAATTGTGTAGACGCTTTTTTCCAGAGGGAGAAGTTTCCTGCCTGGGCTATGGGACAGTGGAACAGTTGTTGTCCCCCAATCAGCATCCAGACAACCAGTTTTATAATACACTACATTATGTATTATTATACATACATAGTAGTGGCTCATGGTGTACATGTTGTTCTCCAGGTGGCATTTCCCATCGTTGGGCAGAACGATCCCTCCCAGTTTCCCGTCTCCAGCGAAGTGGAAGCCAGCATCAGTGGAAAACACCAGCAGACGGGTGACGTTCCTCCAGCCAATGTGTTCCTGAGAGAGAGGGCGGGAGACAGAGAGAGAGAGAGAGAGGAGGCCCATAAAAACTAATTGTAAAAATATACCACATACAGAAAAAGGACACAGCTTACAGAAATACCAGTGAACAAAATTACAAGACATAGGAAAGATTCAGGAGATATATGTAAAAAACTATAAACAGATATGTGAGAAGTTAGCCCCTTAAAATAGCAGTTTAGCACACTAGAGTGAATGAACTCTCAAACACTGAGGTTCTATAGAACAGCCTTCTCTTAGCCTCCAGATAGACTCCACTCCAGCCATTCTCAAATGAGAATAGGGTGTTGAGGTCTTGCTTACTTACTTAGTCCTCTTTCTCCTGAGTCAATATAAAACCCTGATGAAAATGCTGATTTGAACCATATATATTATAATAGAAACATAATACTTACACCACAGACAGCGACTTGCATGATGGCATCAAAGCCTCCCTCTGGTGAGTCCAGGTTTCCAGAGATCTGCTGTTGTCCCACCAGGGTGTTGAATTCCTGTCCATTGCTGGTCAGCTTCAGGACGTTCTTATAGCTGAAGGGACTGGTGCAGTTCTGGTCCCCAGTACAAGGGTTCAGCAGCTTGGCTGGGGTGGTGCTTATGTAAGGCATCACCGTCTTCTCAACGAAGGAACCAAAACCTAGCAAAGAAGAAGAGAAGATATCCAGCCCACATATAAACTGTATAGGTAAAGAGACAGGACACCAATTTGTTAGCTTCAGAACATCTTTACTAATATTAAACCAGATATGTTACACATTACATTATGGGTATTGTAGTACATGTATAATTATGCAATATGCCACCCAACCAGCACTGAAAGCAGAAGAGATCAAGTTGTTGTGGAGAAGAAGTTCAAAGAAATATGGACATCCTCATTCCTCATACCAGGGTAGATTCATAATCTTACCGATTCTGAAATCAGACGTGATCTTTGACATCTCCAGCATCAGCTGTGTTCCCAGGTTCTTGACGTTTTCCAGATCGTCCTTCATGGAGTAGGACAGGTCCATCAGGTAGTAGAGGTCGATGGGGTAATCCTCAGCTCGTTTAAACTTCAGATTAAAAGACTGGGGTTCACCTACAGTACACAGACAGATAGGCAAGGTCAAACCAGGGACTATGGATGAAAATTAGCACTTTTGCTAACTCCGGCACATTTACATTGATGTCAACACTGAAATGTTGATTAATGTGCATTGTCCTTGTCAAATACACCTCTGGCACGGAAGAGTACAAGGAGGACTCCTTCCTTCCACATCATAATAACAGCTGTACAGTTGATAGCTTAAACTCTCAAAGAAAATGGAGGATACTGTAACGAATCAACATAACAGTGAAAGACCACAGAAAATATCAGGAAACAGCAACCCTCAGCAACGTTGCTTCAACAACGGTCAAACGGGAAGTTATGGCTGAGACAAAGTTAACTAAGTCTGTGTCCCAAATGGCACCCTTTTCTCAATACAAGGCACTACTTTTGACCAGAGCCAAAAGTAGTTGAACTAAATAGGGAAAAGGCTGCCATTTGGGATGCACCCTTATCAGACTATCAAAGTTCCTACCAGATCTGAGGCTGAGGGTGAGTTTCTGGGGCTGGATCTGTGTGATATCCTCTGGTCTGAGTTTCTTTGCTCCCTTGTTGCGGTTGGTCACAGCCTTGTTCTTTAGGACCCGCTGGCTGCCTCGGGGGTTCTCTACCTTGGCGCCACCGCAACCTCTCTTCCTCAGGGACTCTAGCTCGTCACAGCGGGTCGACGTGGCCTCACCCTGCTTAAGGAACTCCTTGGGGAGATTCCAAGGGACAGTTCAGATGACATACTTCTTTCCTTGATTGCATACACCTGCAAGTTCTAACACTGAGTCAGTTAGAGTAACAATGGAGTAACAAAGTTATTGACAAATTCAAATCCACATACTGGGTCTGTGCACCATCCACACTTCGCTCCCACTTGAATACACTCCCCACAGGATTTGGCATTGGCTTTGATGCACTCGTTCCCTTCTGAAAAAAAAAAACAGAGGTTGAAGAGAAGCAAACTCATTATACTCCTAAAGACTAAGCAGGCAAAAAGCCCCAGTGTTTACACATTGTTTAAATTGGAATCAGGAAAACTGTGTGGCTCAGATAGAACAGTAATTGGAGCCAGAGACAGAACGTAATATCCTGCTGTTCCATAGTTCCATGATGTCCTCACTACTACACTCCAAAAAGCCTAGGTGGAGCTGCTTCTTCTTCTGGCTAATGAGATCATTACCTTACAGCACCATGATCGCTCTGCTTCAACTCACCCATGGAACATCAGGCTGTTAGTCACCATTCTGTATTGTATGTGGGCCTACATCGTTTATGATTAGATGATGTACTGTGTAGTCAGTGTACAGGAACATAATACTGATGTTACTGTTGAGGATTGATTTTGTCTAACAAGGTGGAATTTAAAGTAAGTAGCACAGAAACTTGAGATAAGATGGGGAGAGAATAATTGTACCTTGCTGAGCACTGCTGTAACAAATGACTCCTAACAATGTTGATATCAGAAGTAGTTTCAGGTCCATCTGAAAAATAAAACCGATAGAACATCAGAAGATTAGTGTAAGGATACAGTAAAAGCTATCAGTGAATACTGTGTTTTTGTTTACATTTGTAGTACAATAGAAGACATGAGACTTTTAAAATATTCCAAAACATGAATCCTGTTCGCAATAAGGCACTAAAGTAAAACGTGGCAAAGGAATTGAGTTTATGTCCTGAATACAAAGCGTTATGTTAAGGGCAAATCCAACACATCACTCCTCATATTTTTTTTCAAGCATGGTGATTACTGTATCAGGTTATGGGTATGCTTGCAATCGGCAAGTACTAGGGAGTTTTAAAAATAAACGGAATAGAGCTAAGCATAGGCCCAATCCTAGAGGAAAACCTGGTTCAGTCTGCTTTTCACCAGACACTGGGAGACAAATTCACCTTTCAGCAGGACAATAACCTAAAACACAAGGCCAAATCTACACTGGAGTTGCTTACCAAGACAACATTGAATGTTCCTGTGTGGCCTACAGTTTTGACTTACCCAGAAAAGACTCACAGCTGTAATCGCTGCCAAAGGTGATTATAACATGCATTAACTCAAGTGTGGCCTCCCTCATTCTTAAATGGAAGAGGTTTGGCACCACCAAGACTCTTCCTACAGCTGGCTGCCCGGCCAAACTGAGCAATCAGGGGAGAAGGGCCTTGGTCAGGGAGGTGACCATGAACCCGATGGTCACTGAAAGAGCTCTAGAGTTCCTCTGTGGAGATGGTAGAACCTTTCAGAAGGACAACCATCTCTGCAGTACTCCACCAATCAGGCCTTTATGGTAGTGTGGCCAGACGAAAGCCACTCCTCAGTAAAAGGCACATGACAGCCCCCTTGGAGTTTGCCAAAAGGCACCTAAAGACTCTCAGACCATGAGAAACAACATTCTCTGGTCTGATGAAACCAAGACTGAACTCTTTGGCCTGAATGCCAAGCGTCACTTCTGGAGGAAACCTGGCACCATCCCTACAGTGAAGCATGGTGGTGGCAGCATCATGCTGTGGGAATGTTTTTTAGCGGAAGGGACTGGAAGACTAGTAGGGATTGAGAGAAGATGAACAGAAAAACATTACTGCGAGATCCTTGATGAAAACCTGCTCCAGTGCACTCAGGACCTCAGACTGAGGTGAAGGTTCACCTTCTAACAGGAAAACGACCTTAAGCACACAGCCAAGATAATGCAGGAGTGACTATGGGACAAGTCTCTGAATGTCCTTGAGTGGCCCAGCCAGAGCCCAGACTTGAACTTGATCGAACATGGCTGGAGAGACCTGAAAATAGCTCTGTAGACACCCTCCCCATCTAACCTGCCAGAGCTTAAGAGGATCTGCAGAGAAGAATGGGAGAATACAGGTGTGCCAACCTTGTAGCATCATACCAAAGAAGACTCAATGCTGTAATCGCAGCAAAAGGTGCTTCAACAAAGTAAAGGGTCTGAATACTTATGTAAATGTAATATTTCAGTATTTGAAAAAATGTATTAGAAGTTTAAAAAAAACATGTTTTTGCTTTGTCATTATTTTTTTTGAATAAGGCTGTAACGTATCAAAAGGTGGAAAATGTCAAGAGGACTGAATACTTTCCGAATTTACTGTATATAGACGTATATGTGATGGGATGTATAAACAGTATGTGGATAGAATATTTATTAAAACTGTAGAATACGTAGGATAGAATAGTGTTTACAGCAATAGATTAATAGGATGGCATTGCCTAAAAGACAGTATATACATATGAAATGAGCAAAACAGTATGTAATCATTATTAAAGTGATCATCGTCCAGGTTTGGCTGGGCTAGGTGTCAGGCTCTGGCCATAGAGAAGCCCATTTGCTTCTCTATGTAGCCATGGTCAGAGTCTGACAGTTCTATTCTTTCGGTTTTCTGGTGGTGGTTTGTGTGGGATCCCTAATTAGAGGCAGCTGTAGGGCATAGTCTCTAATTAGGGATCCTACATAGGTTGGTAGGTTTCACACTGGGTTGTGGGTCGATGTCGATTATTTCGCAGTCACGGTGAAAGTAAGTGTGCAACTCTGTTACGTCCGTCCGTTCATTCGTGTTTGTGTTTGTGACGTGACGTTTAGTCTATTCGTGTTTTTTGTTCTGTAGTCCGTCGTTTGTGTATATTATACATAGTACGTTATATAATATACATAGTATAGTAAAATAAAATGTCGAACTACTATCCCTGCGCTGCGTCTTGGTCTCCCTATGCACCCTCGCGTGACAGAACGACCCACCAGTACGAGACCAAGCAGCGTAACTGGGGAGAGACGGAGAGAGAGAGGAAGTGCCGCGTTATAGACGGGGCGCGAGACAGAGAAGAGCCCGAAAGCAACCCCAAGGTGATTTTGGGGAGGGGCTATGGGGGTGGTCTGGTGTAGAGGAAGAGGCACCAGTCCCACTTTCCAGGTGGTATTCGCCGAGGCCGGAAACTAAGTGCGTGGGGGAATACCGAAAGAGGGAGGAGTATGAGAGGATAATGGAGCTATGTTGGCGTAATATGGAGGAGTGTGAGAGCGAGAGGAGGGAGCTGGAGTTAAAGGTGCCCAAGGTGAGCATCCCCAGTCCGGGTCCGGTCGTATACTCCACCCCCATTTCTTCCGCATCACTCTCCCATACAGCTTCTCCTTGTGCAAAGTGCGCTGAATTGTTGAACGATGCACAGTGACACCATCTGCAGCAAGATGATGTTGTAGGTCTTTGGAGGTGGTCTGTGGGCTGTTTTTGACCGTTCTCACCATCCTTCGCCTTTGCCTCTCCGATATTTTACTTGGCATGCCACTTCTGGCCTTAACAAGAACTGTGCCTGTGGTCTTCCATTTCCTCACTATGTTCCTCACAGTGGACACTGACAGCTTACATCTCTGCGATAGCTTTTTGTAGCCTTCCCCTAAACCATAATGTTGAACAATCTTTGTTTTCAGGTCATTTGAGAGTTGTTTTGAGGCCCCCATGTTGCCACTCTTCAGAGGAGAGTCAAAGAGAACAACAACTTGCAATTGGCCACCTTAAATACCTTTTCTCATGATTGGATGCACTTGTCTATGAAGTTCAAGGCTTAATGAGCTCACCAAACCAATTGTGTGTTCCAATTAATCAGTGCTAAGTAGTTACAGGTATTCAAATCAACAGAATGACAAGGGTGCACAAATTTTTGCATAGCCTATTTTTCACATCTGATTTAATTTCATACAACTTAATATTGCTACACTAAAAATCTTTGTCTGGACAATACCCCAGTACTCAGCTTTTATTAGAAAATGAATGGCATGCCACTGTGATCATTTTCTGTGACGACAGAGTAAATTATTATGCAGCCTCAGAGGGGTGCCCAAACTTTTTCATACGACTGTACATAGAGCAGCAGCCTCTAAGGTGCAGGGTTGAGTAACCAGGTGCAGGGGCACCGTATTGGGGGGTGGGGGTGGATGATAGCGGGGTGAACAGGCCGTGGCTCAGATGTCCTTGATTATATTTTTGGCCTTACTGTGACATCTGGTGCTGTAGGTATCCTGGAGGGCAGGCAGTGTGCCCCCGGTGATACGTTGGGCAGACCGCAACACCCTCTGGAGAGCCCTGCGGTTGCGGGCGGTGCAGTTGCCATACCAGGCGGTTATACAACCTTACAGGATGCTCTCAATGGTGCATCTGTAAAAGTTTATGAAGGTTTTATGGGCCAAGCCGAATTTCTTCAGCCTCCTGTGGTTGAAGATAAGCTGTTGCACCTTCTTCACCACACTGTCCTGTGTGGGTGGACCATTTCAGATTGTCAGAAATGTATACGCTGAGTAGCTTTTTACCTTCTCCAATTTTAAAAAATTTAACTAGGCAAGTCAGTTAAGAACAAATTCTTATTTACAATGACAGCCTACACTGGACAAACTTGGACGACACTGGGCCAATTGTGCGCTGCCCTATGGGACTCCCAATCAAGGCCAGTTGTGATACAGTCTGGATTTGAACCAGGTTGTCTGTAGTGACACCTCTAGCACTGAGATGCAGTGTCTTAGACTACTGCGCCACTTGGGAGGCCCGAAGTGGCCCCGTCCAATGAGGCCCCGTCGATGTTGACATGCTCCCTCTGCTGTCTCCTATAGTCCACGATCAGCTCCTTAGTTTTGCTGATGTTGAGGGAGAGGTTATTTTCCTGGCACCACTCCACCAGGGCCTTCACCTCCTCCCTGTAGGCTGTCTCGTCATTGTTGTAATCAGGCCTACTACTGTTGTGTCGTCTGCAAACGCAGTCATGGGTGAACAAGGAGCACAGAGGGGGCTGAGCACGCACCCTTGTGGGGCCCCTGTGTTGAGGATCACCATAGTGGGGGGTGTTGTTTCCTACCTTCACCACCACCTGGGGGCGGCCTGTCAGGAAGTCCAGGACCAAGTTGCACAGGGCGGGGTTCAGACCCAGGGCCCTGAGCTTAATGATGAGCTTGGAGGGTACTATGGTGTTGAAGGCTGAGCTGAAATCAATGAACATTATTCTCACATAGGTATTCCTCATGTCCAGATGGGATTGGGCAGTGTGCAGTGCAATGGAGATTGCATTGTCTGTGGATCTATTGGGGCGGTATGCAAATTGGAGGTCAATTGAAAAGGGGCTAAGGTGTTTAGCTTGTCCGGGAGCAAGACGTCAATGTCTGCAACGTGGCTCGTTTTTCCTTTGTAATCTGTGATTGTCTGGAGTCCATGCCACATTCATCCCCTTTGTCGCTGTACTGACATTTTGCCTGTTTGATTGCCTTACTGATGGAATAACTACACTGTTTGTATTCAACCGTATTCTGCCATATTCCCAGTCAACTTGCCATGGTTAAATGCGGTGGTTTGCACTTTCAGTATTGCGCGAATGCTGCCATCTATCCACAGTTTTTGGTTTGGGTTGGTTTTAATAGTCACAGTGGGAACAACATTCCCTTTACACTTCCTGATGAACTCGGTCACTGTGTCAGTGTATACGTCAATGTTATTCGTAGAGGCAACCCAGAACATATGATCCAAACAATCTAGAAGCATGGATTCTGATTGGTCAGACCAGCATTGAATAGACCTTAGCAGGGGTACTTCGTGTTTCAGTTTCTGCATATAGGAAGGGAGGAGCAGGATGGAGTCGTGATCTGATTTGCCGAAGAGAGGGCGGGGGAAGGCCATGTAGTCATTCCCGAAGGAAGAGTAACAATGGTCTCGAGTTTTTGAAGAACGAGTACTACAGGCATGTGTTGATAGAACTTCTGTAACGTTTTCCTCAAATTTGCTTTGTTAAAGTTCCCGGCTACAATAAATGCAGCATCAAGACATGTGGTTTCCAGTTTGCACAAAGTCCAGTATAGTTCCTTAAGGGCCGTCGTGGTATCAGCTTGAGGGGGAATATACACAGCTGTGACTATAACCGAAGAGATTTATCTTGGGAGGTAATACGGTTGATTGTGAGATATTCTAGGTCGGGTGAACAAAAGGACTTTAGTTCAACCATGGTTACCTGCAAGGAAACACGTGCCGTCATCATTGCTTTGCACAAAAAGGGATTCACAGGCAAGGATATTGCTGCTGGTAAGATTGCACCTAAATTAACCATTTATCGGATCATCAAGAACTTCAAGGAGAGAGGTTCAAAAGGTACAGGGATTGGACTGCTGAGGACTGGGGTAGAGTCATTTTCTCTGATGAATCCCCTTGTTTGGGCCATCCGGAAAACGCTCGAGCACTACCATCAGTCCTGTGTCATGCCAACAGTAAAGCATCCTCAGACCATTCATGTGTGGGGTTGCTTCTCAGCCAAGGGAGTGGGCTCCCTCACAATTTTGCCTAAGAACACAGCCATGAATAAAGAATGGTACCAACACATCCTCAGAGAGCAAGTTCTCCCAACCATCCAAGAACAGTTTGGTGACGACCAATGCCTTTTCCAGCATGATGGAGCACCTTGCCATAAGGCAAAAGTGATAACTAAGTGGCTAGGGGAACAAAACATCGACATTTTGGGTCCATCCCCAGACCTTAATCCCATTGAGAACTTGTGGTCGATCCTCAAGAGGCGTGTGGACAAACAAAAACTCACAACTTCTGACAAACTCCACACTTATGGAATACTTGTAATTATACTTCAGTGTACCATAGTAACTACTGACATAAAGATCTAAGAACACTGTAGCAGCAAACTTTGTGGAGACCAATACTTGTGTCATTCTCAAAACTTTTGGCCACGACTGTATATCCAGGGAGACATGATTTCGTGAAACAGAGTATGTTACAGTCCCTGATGTCTCTCTGGAAGGAGATCCTCGCCCTGAGCTTGTCTACTTTAAGGTCCAGGGACTGAACATTAGAGAGTAATATACTTGTAAGCGGTGGATGGTGGCACGCTTCCTGAGTCAGACTAAAACTGCAAAGTTGTTTAGGAGCTGCCATGTCTATCAGCGCCATCTTCTGTAATAGTGATAGTACTAGGCTATGATACTGTGATGTAACTAACTAAATACATAGCCTCTCTGTAACATTCAATATGAGAGGAAGATTTGTGTAGCTAACGTTGCCCCTGAAGACAGGTTTGATCCGCGCTAGCTAACGTTAGCTAGCTAGCTAGCTCATAATCAAGCAAACTTGATTACATGTTTGATGCATGTTGCCAGCTTGCTTTCAATAATGTTTCAACTTGATAGCTACTGACCTTGTTTGTTGTGATTTTTTTGGCAAAGACACACCCAAAAAATTACCCACATTAAACCACACCCGTTCAGTCACGGCCACTAGCATTTCTTAATTAATGAGCATGAAAAACGAGGCCAAATCAGGAAGTGCAGTCGCCCTTTAATAGTTTGAAGAATCTGCTAAGTGTGTGCTACGGGAAAAGGAATAAGCACAGCATACATGACACAATCCACTGGATTGTGTCAGATAAAGAAGCTAGTTATGATTTCGGATTCCTCCACATTTTACACACCATCGAAAGTTGTGGTAGGAACCTGTCATAGGACCAAAATATACAGTATACCCTTGGCCTGTCAATGACAGCTAACGCTACGCACAGTTACTGCATTAAGAGTGCTGCTGCATTTTCAGTGCTTTACATGGTGAGGGGGAGTTCTGGCAGTCAGTACTGTATGGTGTTGAGTGAAGCATTCCGTAGCGCCTCTCTGTGTGTGTGTGTGTGTGTGTGTGTGTGTGTACTCCATCATGTTCTATACAGAGCCTAGCTGGACAGACAGCCTGTCTGCGACCCCCAGATTAGACTGACTAGCTGACTTGCTGGCTGACAGACTGACTGGCTGACTGATTGTCAGACTGGCTGGCTGACCGACTGATCTTGTAAGAGCTGAGAGCCACAATTAGTTATTCTGCTATGGTATTACCCAACTTCTGAGTTGCAGTAATGCAACTGACCAGGTCAGGTTAAGGCCAACAGCCTACATCTCCAAACTGTAAAGGAATGTAGCCTAGACCTAAGCTCACAATCTATAATGTGATTCAGTTGTTGAGATGTCGACAAAACAAATGTCTTTATGTTAGAGACTAAATGTTGTAAATGTTGCTACTTTAGCTGAGTGCTTCAGCAAAAGTTGAAGTTTACGCAAAACCGATTTGAGCACAAAATGTCTAGCACCTACTTTGTACCAGATACAATAATCATCTGAGATCTCAGGACAGAGAATTTACATGTTTTTGGTCAGAATCAAAACCACAGCCCCTGTTATTTTCTCCAACATTCTTGTTGGTTTGACTTTTAGTCCAGCACAGAGTTCCAGGGAACCGTTAGAATGAGAAACTATGCCTGTAAAATGCCAGTGAGGTGTCAAGTTAGAAAAACAACAAGGCTATTTTCGATTCTATGAAGCTTAGCAGCTGCAGACAGGAATGTTCTTCAAGTCTTCCACTGTCAGAGGGACTAAGGGCATGGCAGCAAAATATAAAATAACATTTAGACCAACACACTGGTACTACCCCTTATCGAAGGTGATAACCGCATACAATATCGCGTTTGAGGAGTTGCATCTTAAGCTCATGAGGGTAACTTAACTTAAGAATCCCTACCTCCTTGAAAGGTCTTTCACTGGGCAGATATACAAAACAGGGGCCAACAGGATGGAGGGGGGGGATTGAGACTATTATGGGAACATGACTTAACAACCAAATTGCTCAAAAGTATTTGCCTCCTCTGGGAGTAGAACAAAAACATACAGAGATCTCCAGTTAAACTAAACCATATCCAAAACCAGACAGAGATCTCTGGTGCTTAGACAGCATGGTAGTGGGTCAGCTCCCCTCAAACATCATCCAGGTGATAGATGCGTGCACACACAGACACACAAACCCTCTCATAAACTCATTGCGCTATTCAAGACAGGAGAGGTGATACATGGTGGTCTGTCTGTGGAGAGTACCATGACTAAAAAGGACCTGACCTGAGCTCTCAGGCATTCCTCTGGGACAGGATCCTCTCAGCAGTCAGACCAGTATAGTATCTGCCTGCCTGGTGCCTGCACTTCATTGGGGAAACCAGAGCACTCACAACCATGTTCCTGAGCTGAGTAAAGCTGCCATATATGGACAGGCACCAGTTGTCATGCCCCATCTCTCCTACCACAATCTCCCACTCTTCCCTCTACCTGGTATTTTCCCATGATAACCAACCATTTCCTTCTTTAACCAGGCAAATAAGTTAAGAACAGATTCTCATTTACAATAACAGCCTAGGAACTGTGGGTTAACTGCAGTGTTAAGGGGAAGAACAACAGATTTTTACCTTGTCAGCTCAGGGATTCGATTTAGCAACCTTTCTGTTACGGGCCCAACGCTCTAACCACTCAGCTACCAGCTGCCCACTTAACGCACTCTCCCTGTTTTTCATTGAGCTGCCATCTTGGCCCTTGTAAGATAGGTTTTCTGACCTCAATGGAGCTTCCTGGATAAATAATGGCAAATGTAAAAAAGAATTGTGTATAAAGCTGGATTGTGTATAAAGCTGGATGGGAGAGGGTTAAACACAATTTCTGCCTGTCTATATTGTTGAAAGCTGTGTGATTCAGAGTGAGTCGCTCACAGGCCTTAGTCACGACTGAGTGAGTGGCTTTATTTGCCAGTTCCTTTGCTTTAGAAATATCTACACGTCAGCGAATGCTTGCTAGCAGCACCAGCAGCAGTAAGAGGAGAATCACAAATGCTAAGCTAGCTGCTTTTATGGGTAAAGCAGAGAGAGAACTTGGCAGTACTCCACTGTGACAATGCTCCAGAGAGAGACTGCGTTGTTTTTTTTCTTCTCCAGCCGTGATAAGAAGGATTGGAAAAGGGCTGCCTTATGTCCAGAGAACATTACATTTTACTGCTCCACTAAAATTGAATAAAGAATGGAATAGAATAGAAATCCGCCATATTAAAATATATAGCCTACACAAACAATTCCACCGGAATATCCCCAGAAAACTCACTACTCACTCAATGTTTGAAAACTGATTCCAGTTGCAATAACAACACATAAAACTTTTAGAAGAATATTGACCTGAAGGTACTTTAGCTCCCTGCAGTCCTTCAAAAAAATCTATAGCACTTACGCCTTTCTAGTGCGTTTTCAATTAAGCCTATTTTTGTCTTCAACCCCCCCCACTTCAAATTATCATTAGGCCTATAACAAGGACTACTAGATCCAAACCCCAAAATATCTAAAGAAAGGCCAAGTTCACACTACTATTCATGGCTCCGTCACTGTGTTCAAAATAGCAGGGCAGTGCTAACTATTTTTGACTCACTCACCTGGTTTTTACACTCAGATAATAATCATCCCTCTCACAGACTAGGCCTATGTGCATGATACTTAGTGTAAGAAGCATAAAACCAGAAAAAAATATATCTATTTGCCATACCATCTCAAATAATTAGTCCATAAAATCATTCAGGCAAGGGGGAAGATAGAGACATTTGACTTAATCTGAGCTAACGGATACCAATCACTTCCATACACAATCTATTTACGTATGTGGTACTCATAGTACTTGAGTCTCCTTCCTGTTGCACACCCCTGACCCCAGATTCCCCCAAAGAACAGATAAGTTATGATACTGAGTCTAGCTGCACTGAGAGATAAAATAGGGGAGATTAATACTATGATCTATCACACAGGAAGACAGCCGGCATGCTGCCTGGCAATAGGCCAAATCTTTAAATCTGTCCATCCACAATGATGTAAGTTCTAGAAAACACAGCAACATTCCTCTGACTTACCTGAACTGGCACAAAGCATTGATTCTTCATCCATGTTTCGTCTTACTAATGCAAATGAAAAGCTAGCATTTGTAACAGGGGAAAAGCCATTTTGAACAGAACTGCATTGTATCCTATAGCCGACAACTTCTACATTTCTGGGTTATAGGCTAAAGGAAAATATGCAACTGAGTGACCATGCATGACCCTTGAGATCTCAGAGTTCTGTGGGAACATAGGCTTCTAAGCGAGTGCCATGCCGAGATGAGGCTGTCATGGGTTGAATTAAGGAACTGTTCTGTCTCTTCAATGTCCTTCAATGATCAACGTTTAACAAATATCATTCAGGCACGTTGTTCATTTCGGTATACTCGTGCATATAGCATAGATAGGAATACCATGGCAAAGACAGGGACTGGTAAATGTTCAGTAATCCGATATCATAAACAAAGATATACTGTACGGTATGGCGTAACTGTAAATGAAAACTAATTTAAACTCCTCCAAAATAGAATGTCCATGTAGCAAATCACTGTAAACCCCCAAAATGTGCAAGGCCTCAATTCCACTTAAAGATCTCAAATGTTCAAACTGTCATAACAATAACTAACATCTGACTACACACAGGCTGAGATAAGATGGCAGCACACAGGCTGAGATAAGATGGCAGCACACAGGCTGAGATAAGATGGCAGCACACAGGCTGAGATAAGATGGCAGCACACAGGCTGAGATAAGATGGCAGCACACAGGCTGAGATAAGATGGCAGCACACAGGCTGAGATAAGATGGCAGCACACAGGCTGAGATAAGATGGCAGCACACAGGCTGAGATAAGATGGCAGCACACAGCCTCAGATCATCCCACTCTACTACTGACTAACAATATAAGGAGTTTGGCCCATTTTCAACACAGAACTTCTTTAGCCTTGCCAGGTCGACTAAACTAAGGCTCCATCCCAAATGGTATACTATTCCCCAATGGACCCTGGTCAAAAACTAGTGCACTACATAGGGAATAGCGTGCCATTTGTGCAACCTTAACCACCCCCTTTCTCTGAGTGGTTTTGATGCCGTTTTTAGTCAGAGGGGAGAGGGGAGGTCATTAGAGTGAGAGGGGAGTGGGAGGTCATTAGAGTGAGAGGGGAGTGGGAGGTCATTAGAGTGAGAGGGGAGTGGGAGGTCATTAGAGTGAGAGGGGAGTGGGAGGTCATTAGAGTGAGAGGGGAGTGGGAGGTCATTAGAGTGAGAGGGGAGAGGGGAGGTCATTAGAGTGAGAGGGGAGTGGGAGGTCATTAGAGTGAGAGGGGAGTGGGAGGTCATTAGAGTGAGAGGGGAGTGGGAGGTCATTAGAGTGAGAGGGGAGTGGGAGGTCATTAGAGTGAGAGGGGAGTGGGAGGTCATTAGAGTGAGAGGGGAGTGGGAGGTCATTAGAGTGAGAGGGGAGTGGGAGGTCATTAGAGTGAGAGGGGAGTGGTAGGTCATTAGAGTGAGAGGGGAGTGGGAGGTCATTAGAGTGAGAGGGGAGTGGTAGGTCATTAGAGTGAGAGGGGAGTGGGAGGGCATTAGAGTGAGAGGGGAGTGGGAGGTCATTAGAGTGAGAGGGGAGTGGGAGGTCAGAGTGAGAGGGGAGTGGGAGGTCATTAGAGTGAGAGGGGAGTGGGAGGTCATTAGAGTGAGAGGGGAGTGGGAGGTCATTAGAGTGAGAGGGGAGTGGGAGGTCAGAGTGAGAGGGGAGTGGGAGGTCATTAGAGTGAGAGGGGAGTGGGAGGTCATTAGAGTGAGAGGGGAGTGGGAGGTCAGAGTGAGAGGGGAGTGGGAGGTCATTAGAGTGAGAGGGGAGTGGGAGGTCATTAGAGTGAGAGGGGAGTGGTAGGTCATTAGAGTGAGAGGGGAGTGGGAGGTCATTAGAGTGAGAGGGGAGTGGTAGGTCATTAGAGTGAGAGGGGAGTGGGAGGGCATTAGAGTGAGAGGGGAGTGGGAGGTCATTAGAGTGAGAGGGGAGTGGGAGGTCAGAGTGAGAGGGGAGTGGGAGGTCATTAGAGTGAGAGGGGAGTGGGAGGTCATTAGAGTGAGAGGGGAGTGGGAGGTCATTAGAGTGAGAGGGGAGTGGTAGGTCATTAGAGTGAGAGGGGAGTGGGAGGGCATTAGAGTGAGAGGGGAGTGGGAGGTCATTAGAGTGAGAGGGGAGTGGGAGGTCAGAGTGAGAGGGGAGTGGGAGGTCATTAGAGTGAGAGGGGAGTGGGAGGTCATTAGAGTGAGAGGGGAGTGGGAGGTCATTAGAGTGAGAGGGGAGTGGGAGGTCAGAGTGAGAGGGGAGTGGGAGGTCATTAGAGTGAGAGGGGAGTGGGAGGTCATTAGAGTGAGAGGGGAGTGGGAGGTCATTAGAGTGAGAGGGGAGTGGGAGGTCATTAGAGTGAGAGGGGAGAGGGGAGGTCATTAGAGTGAGAGGGGAGTGGGAGGTCATTAGAGTGAGAGGGGAGTGGGAGGTCATTAGAGTGAGAGGGGAGTGGGAGGTCATTAGAGTGAGAGGGGAGTGGGAGGTCATTAGAGTGAGAGGGGAGTGGGAGGGCATTAGAGTGAGAGGGGAGGTCATTAGAGTGAGAGGGGAGTGGGAGGTCAGAGTGAGAGGGGAGTGGGAGGTCATTAGAGTGAGAGGGGAGTGGGAGGTCATTAGAGTGAGAGGGGAGTGGGAGGTCATTAGAGTGAGAGGGGAGTGGGAGGTCATTAGAGTGAGAGGGGAGTGGTAGGTCATTAGAGTGAGAGGGGAGTGGTAGGTCATTAGAGTGAGAGGGGAGTGGTAGGTCATTAGAGTGAGAGGGGAGTGGTAGGTCATTAGAGTGAGAGGGGAGTGGGAGGTCATTAGAGTGAGAGGGGAGTGGGAGGTCATTAGAGTGAGAGGGGAGTGGGAGGTCATTAGAGTGAGAGGGGAGGTCATTAGAGTGAGAGGGGAGGTCATTAGAGTGAGAGGGGAGTGGTAGGTCATTAGAGTGAGAGGGGAGTGGTAGGTCATTAGAGTGAGAGGGGAGTGGTAGGGGAGTGGGAGGTCATTAGAGTGAGAGGGGAGTGGTAGGTCATTAGAGTGAGAGGGGAGTGGGAGGTCATTAGAGTGAGAGGGGAGTGGGAGGTCATTAGAGTGAGAGGGGAGTGGGAGGTCATTAGAGTGAGAGGGGAGTGGTAGGTCATTAGAGTGAGAGGGGAGTGGGAGGTCATTAGAGTGAGAGGGGAGTGGGAGGGCATTAGAGTGAGAGGGGAGTGGGAGGGCATTAGAGTGAGAGGGGAGTGGGAGGGCATTAGAGTGAGAGGGGAGTGGGAGGGCATTAGAGTGAGAGGGGAGTGGGAGGGCATTAGAGTGAGAGGGGAGTGGGAGGTCATTAGAGTGAGAGGGGAGTGGGAGGTCATTAGAGTGAGAGGGGAGTGGGAGGTCATTAGAGTGAGAGGGGAGTGGGAGGTCATTAGAGTGAGAGGGGAGTGGGAGGTCATTAGAGTGAGAGGGGAGTGGGAGGTCATTAGAGTGAAAGGGGAGTGGGAGGTCATTAGAGTGAGAGGGGAGTGGGAGGTCATTAGAGTGAGAGGGGAGTGGGAGGTCATTAGAGTGAGAGGGGAGTGGGAGGTCATTAGAGTGAGAGGGGAGTGGGAGGTCATTAGAGTGAGAGGGGAGTGGGAGGTCATTAGAGTGAGAGGGGAGTGGGAGGTCATTAGAGTGAGAGGGGAGGTCATTAGAGTGAGAGGGGAGTGGTAGGTCATTAGAGTGAGAGGGGAGTGGTAGGTCATTAGAGTGAGAGGGGAGTGGTAGGGGAGTGGGAGGTCATTAGAGTGAGAGGGGAGTGGTAGGTCATTAGAGTGAGAGGGGAGTGGGAGGTCATTAGAGTGAGAGGGGAGTGGGAGGTCATTAGAGTGAGAGGGGAGTGGGAGGTCATTAGAGTGAGAGGGGAGTGGTAGGTCATTAGAGTGAGAGGGGAGTGGGAGGTCATTAGAGTGAGAGGGGAGTGGGAGGGCATTAGAGTGAGAGGGTAGTGGGAGGGCATTAGAGTGAGAGGGGAGTGGGAGGGCATTAGAGTGAGAGGGGAGTGGGAGGGCATTAGAGTGAGAGGGGAGTGGGAGGGCATTAGAGTGAGAGGGGAGTGGGAGGTCATTAGAGTGAGAGGGGAGTGGGAGGTCATTAGAGTGAGAGGGGAGTGGGAGGTCATTAGAGTGAGAGGGGAGTGGGAGGTCATTAGAGTGAGAGGGGAGTGGGAGGTCATTAGAGTGAGAGGGGAGTGGGAGGTCATTAGAGTGAGAGGGGAGTGGGAGGTCATTAGAGTGAAAGGGGAGTGGGAGGTCATTAGAGTGAGAGGGGAGTGGGAGGTCATTAGAGTGAGAGGGGAGTGGGAGGTCATTAGAGTGAGAGGGGAGTGGGAGGGCATTAGATTGACCCTTTATATAAACTACTGAGAAGTTCAAACCTTAACTCACAGCCCTAACCCACAACTTCCACACACAGAATGACAATCCCACCAGACAGCAGACAGATACTTTTATAAGAGTGGAAATCAATCTGAAATAGGCTTGACATAGAAATCCTATAATTCATGGCTCTATATGTAATCCAATGGCTGAACACAGTAAATAATGACTATTCTTATACCTGTATCTCATTCAGCTACATTACAATAGAGCATTGTTTATTCCTAACATCAGCACACGATTATTTCACAATTAGACTGAAATAAGCTTGTAAAAATCAGGTTGAGAACTAATGATATCTTATTTTTCCACTCTCTCTCACACGGTAAAGTCCTTAGGGGATTCCATGATGTGCTAGTTAGAGCAGACAATGACTTACTGACTAACAAAACATGATAACCACATTGTTATCATTTGTAAACTCTCTCTGTTATAGAGTTATGGGTATAACAGGCAATCCTTGTGTTTTATAAACAAGTCTCCCCTTTCAGCACAAACCATGTGTAGCAGCAGATATAGTGCACATTCATCACTTCCATCTCAGAGGGACAGGAAGACACATGGTCTCTGTCACACACACACACACAAAACATCACATGTCCTCCAGAACGGCAGGGCAGGGACTTCTGTCAGTGGATCGGTAAATCAGATTAAAAGCCAGCCCTGCGGCAGCTGTTATCTGGGGTTGGAGGTCACATCCATTCAGCTGGTAGATCCATAGCCTAGCGTTTCCTACAGTACCTACTGTCTCCACCCTCCATCTCTCCTGACACACACACCACGCACACATGTAAACACACACACCCTTCCTCTCTCTCAATTAGCCCTACCCCCTTCTCCTCCTCCAATCTCCGTTCCCTCCCTCCCTCCCCACCACTCCATTCCCTTAATTAAACTCTAGCCACACTGAGAATTCAGCTTGCCTCGGCTGTATTTACAAGGTTAAGGAAAACCCACACGCTCGTTCACACACAAATGTGGGACTTCTACTTGATCTAAGATAAGTCAATTGTGTGCCGCCCTATGGGACTCCCAACCAGGGACAATTGTGATACAGCCTGGATTCGAACCAGTGTGTCTGTAGTGACACCTCTAGCACTGAGATTCAGTGCCTTAGACCTCTGCGCCACTTGGGAGACCTATGTACATATGTAAACATTAATAAAGTGACCATTGTTCCATTATTAAAGTGGCCAGTGATTCCATGTCTATGTACATAGGCCAGCAACCTCTAAGGTGCAGGGTTGAGTAACCGGGTGGTAGCCAGCTAGTGACAGTGACTAAGTTCAGGGCAGGGTACTGGGTGGAGACTGGCTAGTGATGGCTATTTAACAGTCGGATGGCCTTGAGATAGAAGCTGTTTTATGTCTCTCGGTCCCAGTCTGTACTGACCTCGCCTTCTGGATGATAGCGGGGTGAACAGGCCGTGGCTCGGGCGGTTGATGTCCTTGATGATCTTTTTGGCCTTCCTGTGACATCTGGTGCTGTAGGTGTCTTGGAGGGCAGGCAGTGTGCCCCCGGTGATACGTTGGGCAGACCGCACCACCCTCTGGAGAGCCGTGCAGTTGCCATACCAGGTGGTGATACAGCCGACAGGATGCTCTCATTGGTGCATCTGTAAAGGTTTGGGAGGGTCTTAGGGGCCAAGCCACATTTCTTCAGCCTCATGCGGTTTAAGAGGCACTGTTACACTTTCTTCACTACACTGTCTGTGTTGGTGGACCCTTTCAGATTGTCAGTGATGTCTACGCAGAGGAACTTGAAGCTTTTCACCTTCTCCACTGCGGTCCCGTCGAAGTGGATGGGGGCGTGCTCTCTCTGCTGTCTCCTGAAGTCCACAATCAACTCCTTTGTTTTGAGGGAGGGGTTATTTGCCTGGCACCACTCTGCCAGGGCCCTCAACTCCTCCCTGTAGGCTGTCTCATCATTGTTGGTAATCAGGCCTACTATTGTTGTGTGGTCTGCAAACTCGATGATTGAAATGGAGGCGTGCGTGGCCACGCAGTCATGGGTGAACAGGGAGTACAGGAGGGGGCTGAGCATTAACCCTTGTGGGGCGCCAGTGTTGAGGATCAGTGAAGTGGAGGTGTTATTTCCTACCTTCACCACCTGGGGGAGGTAGGACAGGGACCCAGTTGCACAGGGCGGGGTTCAGACCCAGGGCCCCCGAGCTTAATGATGAGCTTGGAGGGTACTATGATGTTGAAGGCTGAGCTGTAGTTAATGAACAGCATTCTTACATAGGTATTTGCATCGTCTGTGGATCTATTGGGGCGGTATGCAAATTAAGGTGGGTCTAGGGTGTCAGGTAAGGTGGAGGTGATATGATCATTACTTACCATCTTACATTATAAAAGGGGAACTGAATGTCTGACCCTGTTGCGTTTGTAAGCTGATTGGTGGTGGATCAAAGAAAATTACATTTGACTGTATCGGGAGAGAGAGATATCGCTCTAAAAGGAGGCGGAGTGTGTAGACTAGTTTGTTTTGAAGTCATAACCATTGGCTGTGTTCTTCTTTGGGACACACCTAGCCTTGATGTTATCTATGTGTCATGACCCCAACACACCTCATCTCAAGACACACAGGCAGAGGCCTTCTCCACATACACCAACCGATCTCTCAAGCATCAACACCACCACACATTTAATGTGACGATGACCATCAACAGAAGCAGCTGTGTGGCCTTAGTGTAAGACACGGATCATATACAATCACAAGGAGATAACTTCATCCCTCAACTGTGACTCATTTTAGTGTATAATTCAGCAATATTGGCCATTATAAACTAGTCTGTTGGCCCTGAATGCTGATTGGCTGACAATCGTGGTATCTCAGGGGTATGACAAAACATACATTTCTACTGCTCTAATTACGTTGGTAAATAGGTTTATAATCGCAGTAAGGCACCTTGGGGGTTTGTGGGCTAAGGGCTGTGTCCAGGCACTCGGTGTTGCGTAGTGCATAAGAACAGCCCTCAGCTGTTATTGCCCATATTATACCACGCCTAATGGTTGTCCTTATGCACGATGCGGAGCGCCTGGATGCTGCCCTTAGCAGTGGCATATTGGTCATATACTACAAACCTCAGAGGTTCCTTATTGCTATTATAAACCGGTTACCAACATAAATATGACAGTAAAAATATAGCACGGTTTTGTGCCAATCAGCATCCAGGAGCCAAACTACCAGGTTTATAATCTACAGTATTATAGCCCTGTGGCCCCCACTGTAGGGCCGGCATCAAGCACGGTAGACTATCCAATGCGTCTACAAAAACGGCAAGATTATCGGAAACATGACAACGACATATTCGACATAAACATTTTCAGATTAAATGTAGTTCGAGAAACACTACTTTAAAACAATATATATGTATCTTACCATCAATGCAAAAAAAAAAGAAGACAGATTGAGATCTGGAACAGATATTCCCTCTCCACCCAAAATATGTATTATTGTCCAAATTCGAAGACTGTCAAGATCATACATTCTGCCTGTGAAAAACTTTACATCTAGATAGAATATCCATCACCCAACTCCTTCATACATGTGGAAAATTCATAGACTTTGGTTGGAGTAATCAACGAACGGATAAAAACAGGGTTCATACAATTATCAAATTATAACGTTTACCTTATCCGCGTGATTTATTGCCGAGGCAACATACGTAAATGTATCCTTTTTAAAATCCCCTTAGTGATCCGCTACCCAGCCTAGACACAGCAACAATTGCCTTGTTGGCAAAGGGAGCTACTTTCTCCTCCTGCAAAAAGTCACGGTCGATTCACTCCACCGCGGGTCATTCCTTAAACAGTTACTCCATTGCGAAAGCGAAAAATATAGTCTACTATTTGGTTGTATAAAACTGTACTTTTTCGATATATTTAGTATATTCCCGTGGCCGCGAACCTCTTTCTCTTTGTAAAATTAGATGAAGAGACAAGTCCGCAGTGCTTTCCTCTAAGCGAAGCCACACTTCCACAGGAAATGCCTGCTGACGTCATGCTTTTAAGACCATTAACCGTTATTGTGGATTTGGCAACTAGTGAAATGTATGAGAATAATGAAAGTTCTCCCAGAACAGCTCCCTCTTGACAAATACATTTTCTGAATGTGAATGGATGGGTTTTTGTTATAAGGTAGCCTACCTTAATTGTTGACATCTAGGACTACTATAACACCCATTACTGAGTAGACTGAAAACCATTTCCATGTGGCTGTTAGGGTCTGGTCTGGCAGGCTGCCTTGGAACACAAAGGTACTGTTTGGGCTTTTCAGAAAATCCTTATTTTTCATATTTGGACTTTACACTCTCACACTCAAGGCTACCTGTTATTTTACTGCTCTTTAACATAGGTTTGGGTTATCACTACCTGTATGGTGCACTTTAGTGAACTCCTGTGTTGGACTAGAGTATGACACAAATCTGGCAAATCCCATGACAGGCCAGGGCCTGGATTTATTTATTTTACCTTTATTTAACTAGGCAGTCAGTTAAGAACAAATTATTATTTACAATGACAGCTTAGCCCAGCCAAACCTTGGCCAATTGTGTGCCACCCTATGGGACTCCCAATCACAGCTGGAAGTGACACAGCCTGGATTCAAACCAGGGACTGTAGTGACACCTCTTGCACTGAGATGCAGTGCCTTAGACTACTGAGCCACTCAGGAGCCCTAATCACAGTGCAAGACCAAACTGCATGTAAGACCAAACTGCTTTTCTTTGTGAACTACAGCGGGTGAAATAAGTATTGAACACGTCACCATTTTTCTCAGTAAATATATTTCCAAAGGTGCTATTGACATGAAATGTTCACCAGATGTTGGTAACAACCCAAGTAATCCATACATACTGAACCAGCTGATATTAATTTGCACTGACAGGGGGCTGGATTGCTTTTTAATAACTGATAGTTTTCAGCTGTTGTCTTGGCTTTCCATGCCTTTTTGCACCTCCCTTTCTTCATGTGTTCAATACTTTTTCCCTGTGTCATTTCACATTATTACACATAACTTATTTGTTTTGGTTTCTTTGTATGTATGGATTACTTGGGTTGTTACCAACATCTGGTGAACATTTCATGTCAATAGCACCTTTGGAAATATATTTACTGAGAAAAAATGGTGACGTGTTCAATACTTATTTCACCCGCTGTATATCTTACAGTTTGATCGGTACTACAAATATAATCACATTAATGGATATTCCACTTTGCACCAATTTTGTATGTTTATATTCTAATAAATGGACAGTAGCCTACCTCAATCTTCAACCAGATGACATCCATGATGTCATGCCACAAGACTGGAGAAAAGGCCATATCGTCAAACTGTCAAAGAAAAGAAACCTTACCTCAGCGAATGTGACAACTGGCGAGGTATTACACTCTTCTCCATCCCCGGCTAAATCTTATGCAGGTTACTCTTCAAAAGGATTGACACTGCTGTGGATGACAAACAAGAACAAGCAGGGTTTCGCAAAGGAAGAGGATGCATCAACCAGATCTTTGCCCTGTGCAATATCATTGAGCAGTGCCTCGAGTGGAAAGCACCCCTTTACATCATCTTGATTGATTTTAAGATTATGGAGGATCCTTGGAGCCTACAGAATACCAAGATTGTCAACCTCATTGGGAAATTCTAACACTTTGAATGTAGCACCATCCTTGATTGTTCTCTTACAGAGTAATTTCAAGTCTGGTGTCAGATAAGGCTGCATCCTCTCTCCAATCCTTTTTATTGTTACCATCAACTGGGTAATATGTCAAACAACATCTGACCATGCCAGAGGAATCCAGTGGACGCTCTTCTCCCATTTAGAGGACCTCAACTTTGCTGATTATCTGGCCTCTTCCACCTCCAGGAGAAGTCAGACAGACTTAGCATGAATGCTCAACAGACTGGTCTCCATATAAACATACAGAAGACCCAAGCCATGGGCATTAATACAGCACCAACACCTCCAATTATGTCACGAGCGGGTGTTAAGACAGACCAAGGCGCAGCGCAGTGATAACTCTTTTAATAAAGTAATTAATCAAAATGACGAACTATACAAAATGAACAATGAATCAAATGAAACGTCAACACACTTACTTGCTCTGACAATGGAGATAATGAACCACACCTAGGGTGTAATGCAGCTGCAGCTGCCTCTATTTAGGGATCCAACACAAAACACCACATAGAACTAAACACATAGACCTGTCAGACTCTGACCATGGCTACATAGAGAAGCAATAGGCTTCTCTATGGCCAGAGCCTGACAGTACCCCCCCCCCCCCCCAAAGGCACGGACTCCCTACCGCAAGACACTAAATACAATGTCCTGGGGGAGGGTTAGGGAGGGAAAATAACTTTGTCGGTGGTGGTTCTGGCCCCAGCGAAGTACACAGCTTCTTCCCTGACCCCTTTCTGATGACCGGGCCCGGACTGGGCACGGGTGTGGCGAACGGCTCCGGCCATGGAGGGGGGCAGACGACCGGACCCGGACTGGGCACTGGTGGGGCAAATGACTCCGGCCAGGAAGCGGGGCAGACGACCGGGCCCGGACTGGGCACCGGTGTAGCGGACTGCTCTGGCCCGGGAGTGGAGCAGACGACCGGACCCGGACTGGGCACCGGTGGAGCGGACTGCTCTGGCCCTGGAGCTGAGCAGACGACCGGACCCGGACTGGGCACCGGTGGAGCGGACTGCTCTGGCCCAGGAGTGGAGCAGACGACCGGACCCGGACTGGGCACCGGTGGAGCGGACTGCTCTGGCCCTGGAGTGGAGCAGACGACCGGACCCGGACTGGGCACCGGTGGAGCATTTGATACCATTCCCCGCGTTCCGCTCCAGCCATAACCACAAGCCCTTCCTCACCAATTACCCACAAGCCCTACCTCCTGTGTTTCATGGCTATCTTTCCAAATTCTTAACACCTTCTCAATAGTCTACATTCAAGTATTGTGCCGATCAAATTCAAATTAAAGGTACACATTATTTAAAGGGATTGCTTTAGATAAATTGATCAAATTGGTAGGCCAACCACTGGGTGTGTTTTCTGGGATTGAATTACATTTATTCTGGGAACCATGCCTGCAAACCTTGTTACTGGCCTCCATAAGGTAAATCTGATGCCACGTTCAGGACAACTGGGAACTTGGAACTCGGAACACAGAAATCTCCGACATCCGAATTCAGTGCGTTGAAGACTTAAATTCTTATCTACAATGATAGCCTACCCCAGCAAAACCTGGATGACCCTGGGCCAATTGTGCGCCACCCTATGAGACTCCCAATCACGTCTGGAGTGTGATATAGCTTGGAAACGAGCAAGGGTCTGTAGTGACGCCTCTCGCTCTAAGATACAGTGCCTTTGGGTCATCCGTTGGGTTGGCACCAATCCGGTGCAACCTGTGCCGGCTCCACGCATCAGGCCTCCAGTGCGCCTCTCCAGTCCAGTACGTCCCGTGCCGGCTCCCCGCATTCGCCCTGAAGTGCGTGTCACCAGTCCGGTGTAACCTGTGCCGGCTCCACGCATCAGGCTTCCAGTGCACCTCTCCATTACGGTGCGTCCCGTGCCGGCTCCCCGCACTCGCCCTGAAGTGCGTGTCACCAGTCCGGTGCAACCTGTGCCGGCTCCACGCATCAGGCCTCCAGTGCGCCTCTCCAGTCCAGTACATCCCGTTCCGGCTCCCCGCACCCGACCTCCAGTGCGTGCGCCCAGCCAGGTGCCTCCAGTGCCGGCTCCACGCACACGACCTCCGGTGCACCTCCCCAGTCCGGTACGCTCAGAGCCAGCTACCCGCACTCGACCTCCAGTGCAGGGCCTCCTGTGATGGTCCACAGCCTTCCGCTGTGCTGGTGCCCAGTCCTGGCCCGGTCGTCTGCCCCGCTCCATGGCCGGAGCCGTTCGCCACGCCGATGCCCACTCCAGGACCGGTCGTCTGCCACGCTCCATGGCCGGAGCCGTTCGCCACACCGGTGCCCAGTCCGGGCCCGGTCGTCAGAACAGATCCAGGGAGGGAGCTGTCCACTTCGCCGGGGCCAGAACCGCCACCAACGATATTTTCCCTCCCTAACCCTCCCCCATGTAATTGTGTTTATTGTCTTGCGGTCGGGAGTCATCTATTTAGCCATGGTCAGAGCCTGACAGATCTAGTTTATCTAGTTCTGTGTGGTGTTTTGTGTTGGGTCCCCAGTTTCAGGCAGCTGCTAAGCGTTGTCTCTAATTGGGGAGCCTACTTATGTTTGTATGTTCCACACCTGTGTGTGGGTCATTGTCTTCCATGTCAGTCTGTGAGAGTAAGTGTATTTACGTTTGTTCTACATTCTTGTTTTGTTATAGTTCGCATTGAGTATATTTATATTCATTAAATATAACATGTCGAACTACTACTGCGCTGCACCTTGGTCACTTTACACACAGAATGAACCACCACGCTGAGACCAAGCAACGCTACACTGTATGTACAGTATGATTATTGCCATCTACTCTTTTATCTAAGAAACTCTTTTATCTTGGTATGTACAGTATTATGTGCATACTAATTGATTATTGCCATCAACTCTTTACGGTTTAGAAATTAAAGCACTTTATTTATCTAGTCCCCCCATTTGAAGAAATCACAAGTATTTGGACAAATTTCACTTATAAAAAGTAGTCTATTATGGTAGTCAAAAGTTTAGTATTTGTTCCCATATTACTTGCACACAATGCCTACATTAAGCTTGTGACTGCATTTTAGCTTGATTTGGTTGTGTTTCGGATTATGATTTGTCCAATAGGAAGTAAATGGTGAACAATGTATTGTGTCAATTTGGAGTCACTTTTCTTGTAAGTAAGAATATAAGATGTTTGTGAACACTTCTACATGAATGTGTCTGCGACCATGATTATGAATAATCATGAATACATCTTGAATGATGATGAGTGATGAAGTTACAGAGGTACAAAGATCATACCCCCCCAAAAATGCTAATCTCCCCCATCATTGGTAATGGTGAGAGATTAGCATGGTTTATTGTAGCCTCTGTAACTTTCTCACTCATTATAATTCCTGATTCAATCATGATTATTCTTAATCATGGCATTATCTGTATTGATTTAGAAGTGTACAGTAACATCTTATCTACTCACTTAGAAAGAAAAATACTCCAGTCATCATTCACCATTCAGTTCCTATTTGGCAAACCACAACCAAAACAAATGGCAAATACCTCCAACGACTTTGTAGAGTCACAAGCCTGATGTAGTCATTGCGTGCTTTTATGTATCTTTCTTTTATGACTCCTACATTACTGCAGACACGGTAATCTGAACAACCATTCGATTGGCCTATAGTGCACTTGATATGCTCTCAGGGCCTGCAGGGAAGGCCAAGTTTGTACCTTCAGACACATGAAATGGTTCAAAATGGCAACAGTTTGCCTACCTGTTGCGCTGGGCAGCTGAATCGGGTGCACCTTCCGGCAACATCCCAAAACCAATCAGATAAAATAGGAACACAAGTATTTATCGTTGGGTTCTTTACAGAAATGTATCGAAAAATTAAATACAGAAATATGTAATTTACATAAATATTCACACCCTTGAGTCATTATTTTGTACAAGCACCTTTGGCTCTAAGAGCTTTCCACACCTGGGTTGTGCAACATTTGCCCATTATTCTTTTCAATATTCTTAAAGTTCTGTCAAATTGGTTGTTGATCATTGCTAGACAACCATTTTCAGGTCTTGCAATAGATTTTCAAATATATTTAAGTAAAAACTATTACTCTGCAACTCAGGAACGTTCACTTTGTTCTTGGTAGGCAACATCAGTGTAGATGTAGCCTTGTGTTTTAGGTTATTGTCCTGCTGAAAGGTGAATTAATCTCCCAGCGTCTGGTGGAAAGCAGACTGAACCAGGTTTGCCTGTGCTTAGCTCCATTACGTTTATTTTTTATACTGAAAAGCTCCCCAGCCCCTAACGATTACAAGCATACCCATAACATGATGCAGCTACCACTGTACTTGAAAATATGGAAAGTAATGTGTTGTATTGGATTTGCCTCAAATGTAACACTTTTTATTCAGGAGAAAAAGTTAATTGCTTTGCCACATTGTTTGCGTTATTACTTTAGTACCTTTTGTTCTGTACGGGCCTCCTTCTTTTCCCTGTCATTTAGGTTAGTATTTTGGAGTAACTACAATGTTGTTGATCCATCCTCAGTTATCTCCTATCACAGCCATTAAACTCAGTAACTGTTTTTGAGTCATCATTGGCATCATGGTGAAATCCCTGAGTTGTTTCCTTCCTCTCCGGCAACTGAGTTAGGAAAGACACCTGTATCTTTGTAGTGACTGGGTTTGTTGATACACCATCCAAAGAGTAATTAATAACTTCATCATGCTCAAAGGGATATATAATGTCTGTTCTTTTCAAAAAAAAAAAAATATCCCAATAGAAGCCCTTCTTTGCGAGGCATTGGAAAACCTCCCTGGTCTTTGTGGTTGAATCTGTGTTTGAAATTCGCTGCTCGACTGAGGGACCTTACAGATAATTGTACGGGGTATACAGATGAGGTAGTCATTCAATGATCATGTTAAACACACTATTATTGCACAATGAGTGAGTCCATGTAACTTATATGAATTGTTAAGCACATTTATTTTACTCCTGAACTTATTTAGGCTTGCCATAACAAAGGAGTTGAATACTTACTGACTCAAAACATTTCAGCTTGACAGGCTGTAACACAACAAAATGTGGAAAACGTCAAGGGGTGTGAATACTTTCCGAAGGCACTGTATGCACGAAAAAACACTCAAATAAAAGGTGACATTATGTCATATGAAACATTTGATCTCAAATCCAAAATGCTGGAGCATAGAGCTACATTTTTTCATTTCAGCATCACTATCCAAATGGTTTTATTAGCATTCTATTAGTTCATGACTACCGTGTATGTTCTTTCCCTTGTTTGTAGATCAACCGTCCACGCCTTCCATTCCTACCAAATAAACCGGGCGATACCGACCTCAATCTCCTCCTGTGTTCTTATCGGTACACCATCAAATAGCCCACACCCAATCCACCAGCATGTTCAACTCAACTAACAGTCGTTTCAACCACAACCCTACCAACACAAACGTTCTGTTCAGTTTTTTAAGGCTTTGCTGTTTATTCATCTTTTTGTACAACAGCAAATTACAGAATTAAGTATATAGTAGAAGCAGTATTGAAAATACATGTTTTTTTTGTAAAAAGAAGTTGCACAAAATGTTAATGACAGTACAAAATGAAGTGATAATAATCCAGGTAAATAGGGACGTTACTATAGGACATTTGTATTCCTTTTTCAATAATGAAAACATCTCAATAATTTGTACATTTCAGAACTATATCACATAATCTGAAACTATAAAAAAAGAACGAAAATGAACATTCTCAGTTTTTGATTTTCTTTACAAATGACAACCTTATTGAATATATTTATCAGTGCAACATTGCTTCTTTTTAGTTTCCACGCTACAGTATCCTTTTTCTTTATTTGCCAGACTGAGGCTACTGTCCTCGAAGCTGAATGCACAAAACAGTAAGCATTGCAAAGTGGGACATCAAACCTGAAATAACAAAAGCAAGGCTGAGAATGTGTTCACCACAGCACACGACATAGCACACAGATATAGCAGATGTCCTCCTGTTCAACATCGTTATGTCTCTCTGATGGTTGTGGTGTAGAAAATGTCCAATGGTCAAGTCCTCCTCAGACCTGATACTGTGAGTCCTTACTACACACCGCCTTACTTCCCCATCCCAAACTCTCTAGGAGGATGTATAGCTCTCTAGGAGGATGTATAGCTCTCTAGGAGGATGTATAGCTCTCTAGGAGGATGTATAGCTCTCTAGGAGGATGTATAGCTCTCTAGGAGGATGTATAGCTCTCTAGGAGGATGTATAGCTCTCTAGGAGGATGTATAGTTCTCTAGGAGGATGTATAGTTCTCTAGGAGGATGTATAGCTCTCTAGGAGGATGTATAGCTCTCTAAGAGGATGTATAGCTAGATCCATTGGTAGAGTGAGTCTCAAAAGATTTCAGAGAGTTCACATTGACACAACTTCAGCTGAAAGAATATGAACCATCGAACATTATCGTTTCTACAGTCAACCCACCTTACCCTCTTGACTTTGCCAGGAGTCCAGCAATGCAAGAGGTCCATTTACTGTGAACATTTGTTTAAAAAGGGGTGGTTGTGGTTGAAATGCTGCAGTCCAGTAGTAGTCGTAGTGTGCTGATAACAAACCCCTCCCCCAGTAGAAGAGGTATCCAACCATCCTTTGGTAATGACAACAGGGCAAGTGATCTGATTCGCCATGCTTGATGACATCACTCAAACCCTTAGCTCTGTACCAGCATCCCTTCCTAATGAAATCCGCCCTGACATCACAATGTAGGGCTGCCACACATTACACATTGATCTCACGGCGTACAGTATGTAACAATACAATACAAACTGTTTTAAAGTCTATCATTATGAGCGTCTAGCCTGCAGTGTGAATGCGATAGCACCATTGTTATACCTCAGTATGTGTAACCCTCCAGCCCTCAGTATATCTCACTAGTGAGGTTTTAGATGTTGGATGAAAAAGTGCATGGTCGTAAAAGTTAGCACTTTTTTGTAGGACAATCCACAGATGTAAGCAGCAGGAGATAACTAGCCACTGGTCAACCCTGTAGCTAAAGCAAAGCAATAGATGTTTTTTGGTATGCTGGCAGACAGACATTCTACATATTTTCCTCCCCTGCCGCCGATGACATGAGAGATGATAGACCCTGTGACCACAGAAGGATATGGGGTGTGTGGCTGCCATATGTTAATTAGTGTATAAAAGTTAATAACGTGAATACAACTGTTTTCTTTTTAAATGTTGTGTTTATAGTAACTTCTTCTTCGTCGTCCCCGTGTCTTCTTTGAACGTGCACTGGCCTTTCTTCACACAGCCTGCTCGAAATGAAACAATAAAACCAAAACACTTCACTTCTTCACAACAACAGTCAGATGATTGTATTTACAACCCACAACCCATTGGAAAAAGGGATACTGCAGCTTTTTTTCTTTTTTCATTTTTTTAAATAATTAAAATATATTAAAACGTATATACAATTATATGTGGGTCTTGGACAGAGTGAGAAAAGCGCCATGGAGGGATTGGACTTTGCAGACTTGATTATTAGCTCATTTAAAGCCCCTGCTTTAGATATCACAACGTTGTCAGAATGTAAGAGATGTAAAAACTCCAAATATGTGTTAAAGGCACTGTCAGAACCATCTACTGCCAAGGGGCGCAACTTCGACCATTAACCTCTGACCCACACCTGTAGACGGGGCAGAGGTCAGGGGGGCAGGGGGCACACCTGCTGCTTCTCCACCATGGTGCAGTATGACCAACAACATTGTCAGTTATGGTTAATTTGGGGTTTTGATACTTGATACTTCAACACAAAAATGACTGATTTAAAAAAATTATAATTATAATAACAAAAAGGTTTCTTCCTCACAGAAAATGATAAATACTTTAAACATTGTGATAATGAAATTGGTCTCAACACCAGCATCCGATTGTAAAAATTAAGGAAAATCAAATAGAACAATTTAAATAATAAACCAATCATCTGTACATATTTTATGCTCCTGTATTTAATTTTGTACACAGAGTCTCCTACTGGTAGGTTCCCATTACTGCAGCTCCTGAGAAAAGCAATGGATCAGTCACAACCTCCCACTGGTTCCTGAACCTGGGCCTACTCCAATGAGAGGCCTCCGGCATTCCTTTCAGCCCCAGCCACTCATTGAGTCTTGGCTATGCCTACAGTCTTGTGCACGCTCACCGCATGCTGCACTCCCCACACACATTTCACTTCCCCCTTCCGGCTCACGCCTCTGTGTATGAGTTCTGTGAGTTGAGTTTGTCCTTCTTTAGCTTGACTCCGTCGACCAGCTCAAAGTTATAGTTCTCCAGAGCGGATAAGTTCCTGTCGGACATGTGGCCATGTGAGCAGGCACAGTAGAGGACGACCCCACAGATGGCCCCCAGGAAGACCCCCAGGGCGCTCATAGCGATGATGGTGATGAGGATAGGGTCCAGTGTCTGCAGCATGTTGCCTGCCCCGCCACTGACACCGTTGAGGATCTCATTGTTCTCCATGATGTCGGGGAAGTCTGTGATGTCTGCAACTAAAGGAGAGAAGAAGAAGAGGGTGAGTAGATGGGCATAATGTGAGTTATCAAGGACAACATGAATCTCATTTTCAACCTTCCCATTATTCAGGGAAATCTACAGCTTTGTAGATAGCTGTTGCATATGTTGGGACAATGCTTGTTATTATTTTATCAACACTTAATCCCTAAACTTTGTGTTATAGAGTAGAGAGTGAGAGGTAGAGGGTGAGCAGATGGACTTATTAGTAAAACCTACTGTATTGCTAATACATGTCATCATAGGTATGCTACTCTGTTTTACAACATTCAACCCCATAGATGTTTTGTATTAATATGTAATATGGCGACATACTGATTTCGTTAAATCGGTCTTCAGGCAGCATGGGCTCTGTGGGAACATCAGGATCTGTTGAAAATGACAGGGCGAGTCAGTTTCAAAAGTGCTTCCCTCCAGCACAATAGTAGAAAAACCATCTCACTCTTTACATTGAACATGACATTGAGGGCCAGTTTTCCAGACACAGATTAAGCCTAGTCCTGGACAAAAAAAGCACTTTCAATGGCGAATCTCCATTGAGTTAAGATTTTTTTTCCAGGATGTCGCTTAATCGGTTTCTAGGAAACCATCCCTAATTGTTAGGCCTGTACACACTGGTGTCCTTAGGTCACTGGTTCAAATCCAGCTCGAAAGATCAATGTAACACTCACCCTTGCAGTCAGCCATGTTCAGATTGTCCAGGATCTTTATATTGTCCACAGCAATGTCACCCCAACTCTTCCCCTCCACCAACCCTTCAATCACCACCTGGGAGACAGAGAACAATTATTATTATATTTTTTTTTACCTGTATTTAACAACCTTTTAACAACCCTAGAACAACCTCTCAGCAACTAATTGTACAATTCTACATTTATCACCTCGTCAATCACTAAGTAGCACTAATCAAACAAAACTGGCCCTGAAATTTAAACATATTGTATTTATACACATCAAACATATCTGTAATCTATATATTTTTGTTATTTATTTAACTAGGCAAGTCAGTTAAGAACAAGTTCTTATTTACAACGACAGACTACCTACAGGGTCAGCCCCTGGAGCAAATTAGGATTAAGTGCCTTGCTCAAGGAGAAATTAACGGATTTTTTTCACCTTGTCAGCTCGGGTATTCAAACCAACCTTTCAGTTACTGGCCCAACGCTCTAACCGCTAGGCTACCTGCCATATATGATGCTACATTGATCTGTCCAAGCTTATAGTTCAGTGTATGGAGACTCTCTCTCCATAACATACCTGATAGGGTTTACTGGATTGCGGCACCAGCACGCGTCCCTCTCTCCAGCGGTTGCCCTGGTGACCGCTGACGGTCCACAGCAGTATGTCAGCCATGCCGCCGACCGTCTCCTTCCTCTGTTTGATGTGCAGCGTGCCAATGTGCGAGCCGAACATGTGGTACCAGAACGACATGCACAGGTCAGACTGACTGACTGTCACCACCGGACTGACTAGCTTAGTAACCTCCGATTCCTGGGCGCCCGTAGCTAGGGTGTAGATGAAGTTACCGGATCCGCCTGAAGAGGGACATTATAAAGTTGGAATAGCCAATGAGCCAAGGTGAAATGTTTGTATTATTATTTTTTTTAATTGAATTGTGCACCACCCTATGGGACTCCCAATCAAGGTCGGTTGTGATACAGTCTGGATTTGAACCAGGTTGTCTGTAGTGACGCCTCTAGCACTGAGATGCAGTGTGTTAGACCACTGAACCATGTTGTCTGTAGTGACGCCTCTAGCACTGAGATGCAGTGTGTTAGACCACTGAACCAGGTTGTCTGTAGTGACTCCTCTAGCACTGAGATGCAGTGTGTTAGACCACTGAACCATGTTGTCTGTAGTGACGCCTCTAGCACTGAGATGCAGTGTGTTAGACCACTGAACCAGGTTGTCTGTAGTGACTCCTCTAGCACTGAGATGCAGTGTCTTAGACCACTGAGCCAGGGTGTCTGTAGTGACTCCTCTAGCACTGAGATGCAGTGTGTTAGACCACTGAACCACTTGGGAGCCCAATAGTGATGACATTACTCTTCAGCTAGAGTAGTGGTGTCGAGAAACAAAACAAATGTCCAGTTTTTACACTGGACATAAATTACGTATAATGTTATCATTAGCTTCTGTTGTTGTTGTTGTTGTTGTTGTTGTGTCTGTACCTGTGTGGTCCATGTTGGGTCCGGTGTTGAGCGTGGGCGTGCCGCTGGACTGTATCTGCCATCTGAAGCCGCTGTCCTCTGAGGTCCAGCCGCAGAACGAGGGGGCGTTGGCCCAGCCAAAGTCACACGCAAACCACAGGAATGCTGCAGACAGGGGGACAGATCACAGGTCAGTGTGTCTCATAAAGATAGATATAAATAGAGGCGGTTTCCTGGACACAGATAAAGCCTCGTCCTGGACAAAATATTTTTTTCCGATAGAGATTCTATTTAATTCTGTGGTGTGACAGGGGTCAGGGTAAGAACACAGACTGGTAATGGACCATTGTTTCAACATGGTACTGATACTGGGAGATATACTTGGAGTATTTGTGATGACCTGAGGGTCCACTATACTAGATACAGTTAGTCTTGTGGAGGTGGATTATTTAGGTAAACCACTAGAGGGCAGCAGAGATCTGTGAAACTCAAATCTTAAGGGTAGATACAAAAAACAATGAGGGAGAGAGATTTAGAGGATGTTAAATTCTTGACAGAATATGGTGGTGGTGGTGGGATGGGGTAGTGAAGAGACTCCATACAGACTTTGCAAGGAGGGAGATGTTGAATAAATCCAGTTAATTATCTATTTCAATAAAAGGTCCAGTGAACGTGATATGGGTTCATAAAAGAAAGTGTACAATGACAGTAAAGGAATACATAGCAGGCAAGAGGAGAGAGACGGAGAGACGGAGAGAGAGAGAGAGAGAGAGAGAGAGAGAGAGAGAGAGAGAGAGAGAGAGAGAGAGAGAGAGAGAGAGAGAGAGAGAGAGAGAGAGAGAGAGAGAGAGAGAGAGAGAGAGAGAGAGAGAGAGAGAGAGAGAGAGAGAGAGAGAGAGAGAGAGAGAGAGAGAGAGTTTTTTTCTTCACAGCAGTCGTCAATTAAATGTCTATTCTATGTTGGTTCAACGTAATTCCATTGAAATGATGTGGAAACAACATTGATTCAACCAGTGTGTGCCCAGTGTGAGGTCTTTATAATGAGCAGAGCAGAGCCCTGTTGGACTCTAAAGGCAGATATGGCTAATAGAAGGGAGTCACATTCCTGACACACAATCCCTCTACGGACACACACACACACACACACACACACACACACACACACACACACACACACACACACACACACACACACACACACACAGACACAGAGAGTGGGGCGATGGGGAGCCTTGTTTTGTTATCGAATTGGATAAAGAAAGAGAATTCCAAAGAAGCAGCACAACAGAGATATGTTTAGCAACGCCTATGTGCAACGCCTGTGTGCGTTGAGAACTAAGGCTCCAGCTTACCAAATGATAAAAAATGTGAGACAATATTCCCTTTAATAATATCTGCGTTTTAACTAGTTTCTGCAGGCACCAGAATATATTTACCCGTTAAATACAAAGGATGGAATTCTTATGTGGAACCACATTTCAGGCACACATACACATTTTTCTGAAGAAATCCCTTTCCCAATTAAGAGGGATTTTTGTTTTTATCCATTCTTGGTGAGGACTGAAGCAGGCATACTGACAAGCTCCCCGTAAAATGAGCGGCCCCACAGTTCACATCTGAGGAATACTAAAGAACACATTTTTCTTAAATGGTCTACTGGAAAAAACTATATCCACCCACACACAAATTAACCTCACAGGCTCACACATGCATTCAAATCCCCTCAAACACATACAGTCACAAGAGTCTTGTATACAGTACATTGATAATACAATGGATCCTAACCTGGGATGGTGTCCACCTCTGTCTTGCCCTCTGGTACTGTAGTTCCACCTGTCAGAACAACAACAGAGTGGCAGCACAGTTAGCCTAGCCATAACTCATAACATTATTATATACTATATACTGCATACAGTATATACATGCCATTTAGGAGATGCTTTTATCCAAAGCGACTTACAGTCATGCATGCATACATTTTACCTATGTGTCCCGGGAATCAAACCCACTACCCTGATGTTACAAGCACCATGCTCTACAAACTGAGTTATAAAGTACAGTTAGCCTAGTGGTAACACATAACAATGTAGCTCAGTTAGCCTAGTTTCCTCTAGCTAACAACACAATGTAGCTCAGTTAGCCTAGTTTCCTCTAGCTAACAACACAATGTAGCTCAGTTATCCTAGTTTCCTCTAGCTAACAACACAGTGTAGCTCAGTTAGCCTAGTTTCCTCTAGCTAACAACACAATGTAGCTCAGTTAGCCTAGTTACCTCTAGCTAACAACACAATGTAGCACAGTTAGCCTAGTTACCTCTAGCTAACAACACAATGTAGCACAGTTAGCCTAGTTTCCTCTAGCTAACAACACAGTGTAGCACAGTTAGCCTAGTTTCCTCGAGCTAACAACACAGTGTAGCACAGTTAGCGTAGTTTCCTCGAGCTAACAACACAATGTAGCATAGTTAGCCTAGTTTCCTCTAGCTAACAACACAGTGTAGCTCAGTTAGCCTAGCTAGCTTCCCTCTGGCGGACACTTGCGTAGGATAAAAGAAGGGGCCAAACACATTAGCATCCTTCTCCTTTATTCTGGTTCAAACAGATGCCCCCTCTCCTATCTCTCTTAACTCATACCAAACACTTTCACACTCCTTCTTTCACTACATATAGGCCAGGAGGGAGAGAACCAGAGTGACTGAGAGTGACATGCACCTCACTGATTGCTGGAGACTGCTGCTTTAAAATGGGGTCAGGAGGGAGGAATAGCCATAATAGCTATATTTTGACCTACATTTGACCACAGCCCTAGGGGCCCTGGCCAAATGAAGTGCACTATGAAGGGAACAGGGTGCCATTTGGGACGTATCCATAATGAACAGTAAGGTAGAAGGAATGGGGAGTGAGGCAGGTTATAATTAGGTTAGTGGGGAAAGAGGTCAGGCTAGAAAGAAAACAAGGCTTTCTGTCTGTCTTTATTTTTTTAACTAGGCAAGTCAGTTAATAACAATTTCCTATTTACAATGATGGCGTAGGAACAGTGGGTTAACTGCCTTGTTCAGGGGCAGAACGACAGATTTTTACCTTGTCAGCTCAGAGACTTGATCCAGCAACCTTTTGGTTACGTGCCCAACGCTCTAACCACTCGGCTACCTGCCGCCCCCTGACTGCCTGCCTGTGTGTGTGTATGTGTGTATGCCGGGTTAGAAAGAGAACAAGGCTTTCTATCTGCCTGCCTGTGTGTGTGTGTGTGTGTGTGTGTGTGTGTATGCCGGGTTAGTACATAGCGAGAGTGTGGGTAGAAGCGTAGGGGAGATGAGTCTCATGAGAGTGATGTTAGCACCTGTCACATCGTAGTCATCACCTGTTCCACTGTGGCAGCTGGCCTGGTCATCATCACACTCGTCTGACGGAGTGGTGGATGCCAGGGTGGTGGGGAGGGGAGTGGGAGCTGCGGAGGAGAGAGAGACAAGAGAGTGAGAGAGACAAGAGAGTGAGAGAGACACATATACAAACACATACAAGGCAGGCCGTGCCATACACACACATATACAAACACATACAAGGCAGGCCGTGCCATACACACACATATACAAACACATACAAGGCAGGCCGTGCCATACACACACATATACAAACACATACAATGCAGGCCGTGCCATACACACACATATACAAACACATACAAGGCAGGCCGTGCCATACACACACATATACAAACACATACAATGCAGGCCGTGCCATACACACACATATACAAACACATACAATGCAGGCCGTGCCATACACACACATATACAAACACATACAATGCAGGCCGTGCCATACACACACATATACAAACACATACAATGCAGGCCGTGCCATACACACACATATACAAACACATACAATGCAGGCCGTGCCATACACACACATATACAAACACATACAAGGCAGGCTGTGCCATACACACACATATACAAACACATACAAGGCAGGCCGTGCCATACACACACATATACAAACACATACAATGCAGGCCGTGCCATACACACACATATACAAACACATACAAGGCAGGCCGTGCCATACACACACATATACAAACACATACAATGCAGGCCGTGCCATACACACACATATACAAACACATACAATGCAGGCCGTGCCATACACACACATATACAAACACATACAATGCAGGCCGTGCCATACACACACATATACAAACACATACAATGCAGGCCGTGCCATACACACACATATACAAACACATACAATGCAGGCCGTGCCATACACACACATATACAAACACATACAAGGCAGGCCGTGCCATACACACACATATACAAACACATACAAGGCAGGCCGTGCCATACACACACATATACAAACACATACAAGGCAGGCCGTGCCATACACACACATATACAAACACATACAATGCAGGCCGTGCCATACACACACATATACAAACACATACAATGCAGGCCGTGCCATACACACACATATACAAACACATACAATGCAGGCCGTGCCATACACACACATATACAAACACATACAAGGCAGGCCGTGCCATACACACACATATACAAACACATACAAGGCAGGCCGTGCCATACACACACATATACAAACACATACAATGCAGGCCGTGCCATACACACACATATACAAACACATACAAGGCAGGCCGTGCCATACACACACATATACAAACACATACAAGGCAGGCCGTGCCATACACACACATATACAAACACATACAATGCAGGCCGTGCCATACACACACATATACAAACACATACAAGGCAGGCCGTGCCATACACACACATATACAAACACATACAAGGCAGGCCGTGCCATACACACACATATACAAACACATACAATGCAGGCCGTGCCATACACACACATATACAAACACATACAAGGCAGGCCGTGCCATACACACACATATACAAACACATACAAGGCAGGCCGTGCCATACACACACATATACAAACACATACAAGGCAGGCCGTGCCAGTGTCACGAAACTGGGTTTCAATCACTGAGCTATTAACAGCCCTCCTTTTATAACGATGCAGAGGCAGGTATAAATAGATATGTTGGATGGTGATGGTGATGGTGGATGATGAGGCTTTAGCTTTAGGTGTGACCCCAAATGGAACCCTATTCCCTATGTCGTGCAATACCTTTGAACAGGGCCTGTAGTGCTCTCATCAAAAGCAGTGAACTTTGTAGGGAATAGGGTGCCATTTGGGATGCGGTTTGGGTTTAGGCTGGATATGAGATGCGTAGGGCCTGGGATTGGGCTGAAGGCTGGGCCCCACCCTGGCCTATCATTACGGCCCGCTGGCCTTGTTGGATGTGGGCACGGCCCCAGCTCTGATCCACGCTCCGCTAACACACAGCCTGGATGTGTTTACCCTGACAGAGTAATGAGCGGCCTTCCCCTGGACGGAGGGAGCGAGGGAGGAGAGGAAATAGTGCATGTTTTATCTAGGATTCCTCTCTCCCTCTGCTAGATTAAACATGAGTGAGATGAACCTCTGTCAGACTCCGGGTGAAGAGGTCATTGACAGGTTCAGTGTTCTAGTTGGAGACTTCCAGAGAAAAATATGGATTTAGCTTTTCACCCTGGGGTTTAGCTTACATACCACCACTCACTGTCTCCTAGCTGGTATTACCCATACCCGCCCGCAATTGCTAATAACCCATAACTATATGTGATAAAGTGAAAATCTGAGGCCCACACCCAACCCTAACCAGCAAATCTAGAAAGTGCTCTATAGGCTACAGTCAAGGTCTGCACAATGATTTTTTGACAGGGGGTGCAGTTTTTTTGTTGTTGCCTGATTTAGATATGTTTCTACTTATAATTTTGGTAGGCTATTTATTTGTCAACTTGATACTGCTCTTCTGTCGTTATATGTTGTCCTAGAAGACTAAAGTTATCTCTGTCATCTTTCGCGAAGCAAAGACGTTCAGGGACTGCAAAGAAAATACAATAACAAAAAAGAACTAAACGGGAAAGACTTTCTGTGCAAAATGACCAAATGACATCAGTTCGACCAGTTATATGGGGAAAAAAGCGGTGAAAACGATGTTTTGATAAGATTTCAGTTTGGCTTCGATGCATATTTTATGTGGTTGAAATACTATCAGCTTTATTGATCCCCGAGGGGAAATTCCTTCGTAAAGCAGCTATGAAAAAACACAGGGCAGGTGCAAAATGCCAGAACGAAAATACACAAAAGACAGATCCAGGATACATGATACATAGTGCGGCAGTATGAAAAAGTATAAAAATTCAAGAAGTCTGGAGTGCAAAAAGCTATAAAAAGGCATTGCATAGTATGGGTGGATGGCTGAATAAGTGTTAGGTGAAAAAATTATAAAAATGTTGCAAGTTGATATAGATAAATAAGGAATATTTGCATGGTTAATTATACTATACAGGTCGATGGCAGAGAAATACTTAAATAGCTAAATGTGCGTATGATATAAGTGAGGGTAATAATAGTTTAGTTTACAGACTGGTTAAATGAACAGGTAAGTGAATATTTGCATGGTTAAATTAACTGTACAGGTAAATGACAGGAAGAGATACTTAAATAGCTAAATGTGCATATGATATAATTTAGGGTAATAATAATAATTCCCTTAAAATACAGTCCTTAGTGCAGGGTTTAATTACAGAAAAACGCACGTATTGCACATTCGATTTACTAAAAGCAATGAAAAAAGATACAACTGACAGGATACTAATATGCAGTCCTGAGTGAATGACTATGTAAGTTCAGTGCTGAATGAATAAGTCCTGAGTGAATGACTACGTAAGTTCAGTGCTGAATAAATAAGTCCTGAGTGAATGAGTGATTACAGATCAGAGTTACTCACGGATGGATGCCTAATTGTTAAACTAGGTCCTAACACCCCAACAGTTCCAGGTCTGTGTTGCTGACGGCACTGCACCCCGGTGAGGCATTAAATAGTTTAATAGCCGCCGGCAGGAAGGACGTCCTGTAGCGCTCTCTGGCACACCGTGGTGGGATCAGTCTGTGACTGAAGGTGCTCCTCTGCATCATAACCATGGCATGCAGAGGGTGGGTGACGTTGTCCATGATGGCCAGCAGTTTGGCCATCATGGAAATGCTTAATTCTGCTGGAGTTAATATTGAGGCTATGTAAGAGGTTATAGAACTACAGTCAGTGGTAGTCCCGTGTAGCTCAGATGGAAGAGCATGGCGCTTGCAACGCCAGGGTTGTGGGTTGGTTTCCCACGGGGGACCAGTATGAAAAAGGTTTATGCACTAACTAACTGTAAGATTATGTCCAGATTTCTGTTTCCATTTATCCCATCCAAACAGTAGGCTACAGTTCCTTTGACGCCCCAGGCCTATTTGAAATCCTGTCTTGTGACTGTCGAATTTGTAAAGCACCTCACAATCATCACACATAACATATATGTCACTGCTATCATCAACTTTTACCACTTCAGCAAATATTTTCCAAGCATTACTTTTCTGGTCTTCCCACCCCTTTTATTTCTCCTTTCGCAGCTTTTTTCTTATTGAATTGAACTTCGACAATGTCCTTTTTTCTTCCTTGGATTGACGGTAACTTTTCTAATACCAGATAGCCTAAAATAATGAAAGAAAAACCTCAATGTAGCCTATATAAATTGCACATTTTTTAAGTTATTGTTTTCTCATTATTCAAAACCCGCCCGCCACCCACCCGCTCTTCAACCACACAATATTTAACGGATATAACCGCGGGACTGAGGATTTTGAGTCAACCCGCGCATCGCTAGTTTGTGTGTGTGTGTGTGTGTGTGAGAGCATATGTGTGTGTTTGAGTGTGTGGTGGCATTAACAGTGAAAATAAGCATTATCATCCTTCTAAAGCCCCCGGTGGGACTTCATGTCTTACACTACAGCCTCCCTGAAATCCAATATGTAAATCCACTTAGGCCTGGCAGAGAAAAAGAAGTGAGAGGAGAGGTGGAGAGAGGGAGAGAGGGAGAGAGGGAGAGAGGGAGAGAGGGAGAGAGGGAGAAGGATGGGAGAGAGGCCCCGGAGAAAGGATGGAACAGGGACTAGAAGGGGCTTGCAGTAATCCTCAGGCCAGGTGGGTTTCATTTGATCCCATGTCTAATGTGCATAAGTGGTCTCGCTTCAGGCCTAGCTTTGATGCAGCATGCATGGAGACAAGACAACTGTCCCTCTCAGAAAGATAGATGTTACTTGCGGGCCTATGACAGCTGTTGACTCGACAAGGGGAGAAATCAGAAGCTTCTTTAAATACCCCCACCTCGACAAACACCATGCATTCAGCTCTAAAACTGTCATCACACGGATGATAGAACATGTATTGTGCGTGTGTGCCCATGTGTCTGTGTGTTGTGTGTATGTGTGTGTGTGTTGTGTGTGTGTTGTGTGTGTGTGTGTCTACAATTAAAATGTGTGTGTGTGAAGGATTCCATTTGAGGCCTACCTTCGATCTCACAGCCCAGGAGCTCGAGTCGCAAGCCCATCCCAGCAGGGGTGGACCTCTCTGGGTAGACCCTGATGTAGCGGGTCAGCAAGAGCTCCACGGTCCTCAGCTCTGGTGTATCGTAGTTCTGATTCCCCTCGAAAATCTGTGGGGGAGAGAAGGAGATAGAGAGAGAGACAGAGGTAGAGAGATGAATTGTTATTTGTTTTAGAAACCCTTTATTGGCACCATTTAGCTGCTGTACATACAAAGCAAAGACTGATATAGAGTGAGCCAGAGACATTCACAGAGAGATACAGAGAGATAGAAAAAAGAGAGATCCAGAGAGATACAAAGAGGGAGAGCGCAATATTACTGTCATTGCTCTGTCTAATATCTTTCTCCTAGAGAGGCACGAAAGCAGGCTTATTCCAAAGGAGCGGGGCTTGAGCAAGGCTGAGATTGGGTGAAAAACAATGGAACATTGACCAGATTTCTCTGGCTGACATCTAAAGTGCTGTCAGTGGGACTGCAAAACAACAGCCCGGTGGCTACAACTAGCACCAGACGCCCAGCAGGACACAGCGGTTAAAGACAGACTTGGCTCTCTCTGTCTCTGCTCAGCCTCTGAAGTTCTCTGCTCAGAGAAAACAGAAAGAAAGAGGCTAGGAGCCCTTTCTTTGATAATAACGTAGAGAAGAGGTACGATAGAGGCAAGGAGAGGATTGATGCCGTCTCTCTCTGCTCAGCCTCTGAAGTTGTCTTCTGAAAGAAAGGGGGATTCTCTTTGGGAATACCAGAGGTAGACGTAGAGGGCAGTGTAGGAGAGTAGGGTGATTAATGGCTGTTAACACAGGAACAAGTCTTGTCTGTCTTTGATGCTCCGAGGTTCTTAGGGAGAAAGGGAGAGAAAGAGAAAGTAGGGATAAGGAGAACAGGAGGATATCGAGCCTCTCACTCCTTCATAAATCAACCATCAAGCCATCTGGAACACATTTATATCCCGTCGAAGGATGTTGTAATTGGGGACGGTACTTCCTGGAGAGGTGTGTGTGTGTGTATGTGTGTGTGACAAGCTCAAAGCATATCGATGCCGGCAGAGTCGTTTCTGCGTGTCACATGCTCTCTCTCAGCTCTCCTGCCTCTTCTCACCTCTCCTCTCTCTTGAGGAGAGCACAATTCCACTGGAAGGCTTGAGCTTGAACACCAGTGGAATATTAAGAGGAAGGACACTAGGCAGCAGTAGGACTAGGAGAAGCATTACAGATGGTCATACTAATGTGCTATAGAGTATGACCCAAATGGACTCCATAAATGATTCAACAGCCACAGGACAGATTGTGTGAAAACTGACTGAATGGATTATTACCTGTAACAATGCCCCAGTATGTCTGTGGATGGTTTTAGTTAGTCAACCAACCCTATTTTTTGTCAACTCCTCACGATGGTAAACAATCAAAACCATCCTTCCTCTCACCTTTGGCTTGTTGCTGTTAGCGTCCTGGACCATCTTCCAATCAGATCCATCGTCACTGTATCCCAGTCTGAACTTCTTCATGAACACCTTGTTCTCTCTATGTTTCCCTCCCTGGATGATGAGTCCTCTCACCAACTTCTCCTCCCCCAGATCCACCTGCAGATGAATGGAGATAAAACGCATTATAAGCAGTTCATAGATATGCATGACAAGTTTTATAACACATTATGACAGAATCATAATGCATTATTACCTGTACGCCTTAAGTAAAGCGATTCCAAACTGTTTATTTGTAATGCCATCATAATTTTGGCCAAATTCTTTGTACGTGAATGCAGAATATATTCTCAGAAAACTGACATTTCTTGTGATATGTTACTGTATGAACCAATATTTCATAACCATCAAACCTTTCTCCAATTAGAAATATATTATTGTAGGTGATCTAACCTGTAGCCACTCTGAGGTGAAGGGCTGGGGCTGGGGCAGCAGGGTCCACCCGGAGCGGCTGGTCAGCAGGCGGGCGTTCTCAGGTGCCCAGCTCCGGTCAGTGTGGGATGAAGCTGTGATCTGGGCATCTGTGATCAGACCTGACACCATGCCCAGCATGCCCGAACATGGGTACTCTGAGAGTGTGAGAGGGAGAGAGAGGGGTTAGCAGAAGTCTTTCATTGAGAAAGAGGTGATTTAAGAGAGAACCTGATGGGATATAAATATTACAATAAATGATTTGTATCAGCAGCCAGAGAAGGTTGTTCTTCGTTGTTTATGGGGGGAAAGAGGTGAATAATTGAGACAGTGAGATATAGTGATGAATAGGGATGGTGTGAGAAAGTTTCGCTGATGCCTTCACCTCTCTAGCCACTTCTCTCTCTCTCTCTCTCTCTCTCTCTCTCTCTCTCTCTCTCTCTCTCTCTCTCTCTCTCTCTCTCTCTCTCTCACACACACACACTCTACCTCTCTCCTGACGTCTTGCATACTAATGTCTCCGCCTGCAGCGATTGTCTCCCGGCAGCCAATTAAAACAATCCTCTCCTTCGGCGTTCGTTTCTACCTCTATGCATTCTGGGAGAGATTTTCTTTCATCTCTAACCCCCTCCCTCTATCCTGTTATCCCCCCTTACCTTTTGTCTTTCTATCCCTCTCCTCTCATTTAGCCCTGTGTTCTCCGAGCTTTCATCCTTAATCTGCGTTGCTGTGGTTAGTTCATTTTCACCCCCTTGAGAACCTTGTGCATTCTGCCTTTCCTTCTACGTTTATTTTGCCCTAACTGCATGCTGCCAGTACCGAATTCACTTCAACCTGTGCCGTTTTGTTTGCTCGCAGAAATGTCCCGTCAATAAACCCACACACACACACAGACTGGCTGTCTTGTCTGTCTCCTGGCTGGCTGTCTCTTCCATTTCCTTCCACTTAATCAAAAGCGTCTGAGTCTGCAGTGACCTGCAGTAACCAATGTCATCTTTACAATCTGCTCCCAGGGAGAGGGATAGAAGCAGAAACATTCTTGGAACGTCTGCATCTGTATTAAACTCAGTGTAACTCTGCCAACTATCTGTTCGAATCAGAGAATAAACTAGTCCAAATCAAATCAGAGAGAACTCCATGGTGCCTCAGGACAGGTCCAAACGCTCACTGGGAGATTTGTCATCCGTTTGAAGGTTTCCTTTTCGTAACCTGCCAATAGCCCTGTGAGTGTGATCTCTGAGAGTGTCACGATCGGGTGCAGAGACAGACCAAGACGCAGCGCAGGGATAGTAGTTCGACATTTATTTCAATTATACTATGTATATATTCAATACTATGTATAATGAAACACGACAAATTACGAACTAAACAACACCAAAACAAACACTACAGACAACGTCACGTTCACCGAAAACAAACACGAATGAACGGACGTAACAAACGCACACTTACTTTCACCGTGACTGCGACATATAACGACAACGACCCACACCAGAGTGAATGACAGACTAACATATATAAGATCCCTAATTAGAGACAATGCGGTGCAGCTGCCTCTAATTAGGGATCCACCCAAAACCCACACAGAAACAGAAAAGAAAGACACTGTCAGACTCTGACCATAGCTACATAGAGAAGCAAATAGGCTTCTCTATGGCCAGAGCCTGACAGATAGTGCCGTGCCAGAGGGTGGCTAAGACACTCCACTGCGGTGGCTCGCACTCTCGCTCTTTGAAGTGGATGGATAATAAAAATATAAATTTATTTTCTTTAACCTTTATTTAACTAGGCAAGTCAGTTAAGAACAAATTCTTATTTACAATGACAGTCTACCAACAGGGTCAGCCCCTGGAGCAAATGAGGGTTAAGTGCCCAACCCTCTAACCGCTAAGACAGAGTAAGAGGGGGGTTCCAGGGGGTTGATCAGAGCCACCCAAACTATTGTCATGAGCTGTTAATGCACCTCAGCGGTCTGGTTGGAGATTGTTTGGGACGGCACGCATGGCAGACACACCGACCGTGTACGTGTGTGTGTGTGTGTGTGTGTGTGTGTGTGGTGGAACGCCACTGCAAGGACATGTCTGGGCAGGGTAACCCAGGGTTTGGGTGGAGAATTCTGTGGCTAAACACACACAAGGACATGTCTGGGCAGGGTAACCCAGGGTTTGGGTGGAGAATTCTGTGGCTAAACACACACAAGGGACATGTCTGGGCAGGGTAACCCAGGGTTTGGGTGGAGAATTCTGTGGCTGAAACACACATGGGCTTATTTACCAACAGAACAGCAGAGAGTCAGCAGTCAGCAGGGATGAGGTTAAGGTATTAATAAGTAGCTGTGTATCTCTGACCGCAGGGCACATCTCACATGTGAAAAGACCAGATGTGATTAGACACAGCCTGAAGGCCCTGTTTTTCTGTGGGCTTAGAATAGACCACTTTGGTATCTCATGAAAAGCATTTTATACTGTCAGTAATCTCATTAAATTATGATTCTCTCTGAATGTATTTGTTTATAGGATTGCCAAGTAGAGCAGTAGGACTGAAACCCCTTTGACCCGTATGAACACGTGGATGTGATCATTCAGATTGGTGCCGCCCTGTGTGGTCGCCTGTTAAGCAGCTCCCATTGTTCGTGCGTTAATTGTTGTTTTAGTATGTTTTACGTCAGTTTATCGTCCGTTTGTTTTTGCAACAGTTGAACTATAATAGTTCAGGATTATGGAGTGCTACTGTTTTACGAAGGTTTTAGCGGTCCTTTTTATCACTTTTCTCAGTGCTGAACGTACACGCAAGTGCTCAATTATTTACAACCGAGCCCAGCTCCTGGATTTAGCAGACTCAGCGCTGCTGCACCCCATGTCTCTGTGCTTTACAGAGACATGGCTGCATGATAACATTCCCATAGAGAACGTAACTATTGGCGGTTTCCAGACCATCAGAGCGGACAGGGATAGCTTTACTTCCGGTAAGAGTAAGGGAGCCCAGACATTGAGCTGTTAGCCGTTAGCCTCAGACCCTACTATTGCCGAGGGAATTCAGGGCAGCCATTGTTGTCATTGTTTACATCCCGCCCTCCGCTGATGCAAACACAGAGTGTGATGTCATCAACTCTGTTATCGCGAGGTTACAGACAGCGCATCCCAGTGCCTTCTTTGCCATTTCGGGGGATTTTAACCATGCATCTCTCTCTTCAACGCTACCCACGTTCAAACAGTTCGTGAAGTGCCCAACCAGGAATTATCAAACTCTGGACTTGTTATATGCTAATGTGAAGAATGCATACAACTCCACTGCACTCCCTCCCCTCGGTAGATCGGATCACAATCTTGTCCACCTCACCCCACTCTACAGGCCTATGGTCCAACAGCAGCCTGCGACCACTAGGACCATTAGGAGATGGTTCCCGGAGGCAAATGAGGCCCTACAGGACTGCTTTGAAACAACAGACTGGGATGTGCTCTGTGAGGCTCATGGCCCACCAGGAAGGTACGCTGTTTTCCAGATAATAAACCCTGGGTCACCAGCGACCTGAAGGCCCTGCTGAATGAGAAGAAGAGGGCCTTCAAGGAGGGGGACAGGGACAAATTGAAATGCGTCCAGAAGGAGCTGAAGTTGCAGATTGCTGAGGGGAAGAGAGGGTACAAGGAGAAGATGGAGGACAAGCTGAGGCAGAGCCAGGTGAGAGAGGTGTGGAAGGGTATGAGAAATATCACTGGCTTCAAAAAGTCAAACAGTGGGCAGACGGAGGGGACCCAGGACAGAACCAATTTTTTAACAGGTTCGATACTGGCCCTGTCCACCTCCCCTCCAGCTCCCCAGGCCACACACCCTCACGGCTGTCCCACCCCCACTATGCTCACAACACCTCTGTTGAGACAATCAGCGACCCCCTCCCCCCCCCCCACCTCTGGACTGATCCTCAACACCCCCCTTCCACCCACCTCCCCACCTGGGCTGGCTTTCACCACCAACCAAGTGAAGAGAGAGCTGGAGAGACTACATCAGTGGAAAGCGGCAGGCCCTGATGGCATCAGCCCAGGGTGCTTAGGGTCTGTGCTGACCAAGTGTGTGGAATACTCCAGCGACCCTTCAAGCTTAGCCTGAGCCTGGAAAGGGTCCCTGCCTGGTCCCAGTGCCCAAGAAGGCGCACCCCACTGTCCTGAATTACTTCAGACCTGTAGCGCTAACATCCTACATCATGAAGACCCTGGAAAGGTTCGTCCTTGCTCACCTCAGACCCCTGGTGTATACATCACTGGACCCCCTGCAGTTCACATACCAGCGCAACATCGGGGTGGATGATGCAATCATCTACCTTCTGCAGAGGCCCTACTCTCACCTGGACAACGCAGGTTGCACTGTGAGGGTTTTTTTTTTTTTTACTTCTCCAGTGTCTTCAACACCATTCAGCCCCTACTACTGGGTGAGAAGATGAAGAGGATGAAAGTGGAAGCACCCTTAGTCTCCTGGCTTACAGACTACCTGACCGGTAGGCCACAATTTGTGCGACTACAGATCTGTGTGTCAGAACGGGCAGTGAGCAATACAGGGGCCCCCCAGGGAACGGTCCTGGTCCCCTTCCTGTTCACCCTCTACACCTCAGACTTCAGATATAACTCTGAAACATGCCACCTACAGAAGTTCTCCTCAATTGTAGGGTGCATCAGGGGTGGGCAGGAGGAGGAGTATAGGAGCACAATCAATGACTTTGTGGTGTGGTGTGAGCAGAACTGCCTTCAGCTCAACATCAGCAAAACAAAGGAGATGGTGGTGGACTTCAGGAGAACCAAGGCCCAACTGACTGCAGTCCCTATACAGGGGATGGATGTGGAAATGGTTGGGTCATACAAGTTCCTGGGAGTCCATATTGACAACAGGCTGGAATGGGCTGGTAACACCGGGGTCCTGTACAAAAAGGGCCAGAGCCGACTCTACTTTCTGAGGAGGCTCAGGTCCTTCAACGTGTGCAGCAAACTACTGCATACCTTCTACCTAGCTAGCTAGCAAGTGACAAGAACGTTATCCAGGCTGCATAGCAACATTTTTTTAAAGAACTAACAACCAGATTTTTGTCCGGATGTCATGAGTCGGTATGGTGAGAGACCAAGGCGCGTCGTGACTGGAGAATTAATAACCCACAACCCGGTGTGAAACATACAAACCTATGTAGGATCCCTAATTAGAGACAATGCGCAGCAGCTGCCTCTAATTAGGGATCCAGCACAAACCACCACCAGATACAGAAAGAATAGATCTGTCAGACTCTGACCATGGTTACATAGAGAAGCAAATAGGCTTCTGACAGTACCCCCCCCCAAGGCGCGGACTCCCGGACGCCAAACAAAACACACAAATACATGGGGGAGTATTAGGGGGCGGTTCTGGCTCCGGCGAAGTGGACAGTTTTTTTCCATGCCCCTTCTTTATAACCTGGCCCGGACCGGGCACTGGTGGGGCAAACGGCTCCGGCCATGGAGCTGGGAAATTAACCGGACTCGCATTGTGCACTGGTTGAGCGGACTGCTCAGGCTCTGGAGCGGAGCAGATGGCCAGAACCGGAATGGGCACCGGTGGAGCGGACTGCTCAGGCACTGGAGCGGAGCAGACGGCCGGACCCGGAATGGGCCCCGGTGGAGCGGACTGCTCTGGCTCAGGAGCGGAGCAGACGGCTGGACCCGGATTGGGCACCGGTGGAGCGGACTGCTCTGGCTCTGGAGCGGAGCAGACGGCTGGACCCGGAATGTGCACCGCTGGAGCGGACTGCTCTGGCTCAGGAGCAGAGCAGACGGCTGGAACCGGATTGGGCACCGGTGGAGCGGACTGCTCAGGCACTGGAGCGGAGCAGACGGCTGGACCCGGATTGGGCACCGGTGGAGCGGACTGCTCTGGCTCAGGAGCGGAGCAGACCGCTGGAACCGGATTGGGCACCGGTGGAACGGTAGGTTCCAACCACAGAGCGGTGCTGACTTCGGGAGGTTCCGGGATCCGGACGTTTGCTGGAGGTTCCGGGCTGCGGACCTTCGCTGCGGGTTCCGGGCTGCGGACCTTCGCTGCGGGTTCCGGGCTGAGGACCTTCGCTGGAGGCTCCGGGCTGCGTACCTTCGCTGGAGGTTCCGGGCTGCGGACCTTTGCTGGTTCTGGGCTGCGGACCTGTCAGACTCTGACCATGGTTACATAGAGAAGCAAATAGGCTTCCCTATGGCCAGAGCCTGACACCGGACTATATCTTCTGGTGGAAAAATTCAATAAATTGACTTATCAAAATAAAGTTTTAGTGAAAATGTGTAATAATTGTTATTTAAATATGTTGGTAACAGTTTTATAAAAGCAATAATGCAGGTAAATTGGTTGACAAAGAAATCCATTTACCTGTGACTGTATTCATGATGCAGCACTGCCTTAATGACTATTTACAGTTCATCACATCATGGGTGAAATAATTGAGTAAAACACTTTCTAAAAATCCAAAGTAATCCGACGGTGGGTAGTTTGTGCACGATGCCATGTCGTGAACAAACAAGAAGAGGTGACAAGATGAGCTGGGTTTGTTTGCAGAATGCATGTTGAAGGAAAAAGGGGGTGTGTCGTCTACCATCATTCACTTCCCATTATTAATTTCCAGAAGTTTACTCAAAAGATGAGTGAACCATCCCTTCACCTCGTTTTAGTATAACATCTTTGGTCTGACAGACGTTTACGCGACACCCAGAGTGCTTTGAATGACGCCAACAAACATGGATCCACATATAGCCGGAAAATAGCCTAGCTTATCATAATCAGTACAACCTTCAAAAAAGTATTTAACACACGTGTCCATTACAATCTATGCAAGAATTGGAATGCATAAATTGTCACCAGTACTTGAAAACATGAATAAAACAAGAAATAAAGAAAACATTAATTTCAGTCCATTTATTGATACAAGTGCACGTGTTATGATACTGATGATTTGATGCCACATATAGTTTATTTATGTTTCCACCATTGTGGCTAGATGGAGCAGCTAGAGCTGTTGTAGGCCTATCTCGTGGTCGCGTCGGGGACAACAGTTGTTGACAATTGTAGCATTGTAGCTAAGCCTAACCCTTTTCCTAACCTTAACCTCATTCTCTTAACCTCCTATGTTAATTCACCTAACCTGCTGCATTAGTTCTGCTAACCTGCCATGTTAATTATCCTAACCTGCTATGTAAACAACCAATCTGTGGAGATAAATAATCACCACACCGGCAGCCAATCATGTCAACTGACATTCATTAGTAACTACCATAAATATTGTGAGTTACAATTAATATAAAGTATATTGAATATAAATATAAAAATGTACATATATACAGAGAATAAATATAACTGATAAATATTGCTCTGGAACAGAGCATAAAACTAAAAGGGATAATTGAGCCAATAATTTTAAATGTCAATAGATAAGAACTGTTTCGCCAAATGGGCAATCAGCTTGCTTTAATTGGAACCGCCTACTTTTACCGGTAGCTTAGCAACCAGGTAGAACTTAACCAGTCAGAGAAGACAAGCAGGTGCGTGAAGTGAAATAGAGATGAACACAAATAAATGACAAAAAGACGGATAAAGTGATTCAGTGAGGATTAATACTAAGAACGTTGACTGTAAAACAGTTACTAAACAACATTTGAGATAATAATAAACTAATAGAAGAGGATTTAGTCCGTTTAATATCGCTAATTGGTGCTACTTGTTTATTTTCCTCGTGGCTACTCCATTTTTTACCTTGACGAAAGAAGGTAAATCACAGTATTATAAAGCTTTTATCAGTATTTTCATTCATAAAATAAATGTATGCATTTAATCATTTTCTTTGTGATAAGTTGAACCAACGTAACTTAGGATATACGGGTATAATTTTGTTTAATAGAAGCGGCGTGGTTACACCGGACGTCGCCATTTTGGGTGTTCAGTCTACTACTGTACTCTTCTTCTTTCAGGTTTTAATGGCGGTTGGCAACTCATCTCAAAGGTGCATTACCGCCACCTACTAGACTGGAGTGTGGGCATTAGAATGACATCAAAGGAGATAGAAAGGAGAAAAAAAAAAGAAGGAAAATATATCCGATTAAAGTATTTCGCTTAGCCCAGTGTTTTTCCAAAACAAAAATATTTTCCCAGATGTTTTCCCTAATAAATGCTCAAGTGTAATGCTTTGTTCATCCATTTGTGCCTTTAATTCTGCCCTATCTTCTTCATATTTTTTGCAGTCTAACAATATATGCTTCACTGTCTCTTGTACATTACAATAAGTGCATAATCCAGTGGGGTGTTTTCCTATTCTGTACAATGTTGTATTTAAACCAGTGTGACCCATTCTAAGACGTGAAACTAACATCTCCTCCCTTGGGCTTCTGCCCTTCTTCATGCTTGTGACTACTTGATTTTGAATACTGTATAAATGACGTCCTGTATCCGCTGTGTTCCAATATTCCTGCCATATTTTAAGTGAATGTTGCATTATGATGGTTTTAACCTCTACTCTACTTATTGGTATGTGCACATCTACTGTTTCATGCTTTATAGAGTTTTTTGCTAGTATATCTACAGCTTCATTTCCTTCCACCCCTACATGAGCAGGAACCCAAAGGAAGGAGACAGCTATTATTTTATTATGAAGTGTGAGAAGCAAGTGGAGTATTTGATGAATGAGGTCTTGTCTACATGATGCTCTCCCAGATTGAATACTTAATAATGCTGATAAGCTGTCTGAGGCTATAACGACACCTTGGTTCTGATTATTTTCTTACACCCACCCTAACGCCAGTAAAATTGCTACTAACTCCACCGTGTAGACTGACAGGTAGTCTGTTGTCCTCTTTTTGACTGCTACTTCATACCGAGGAATAAAAAATGCTGCACCAGTACGGCCTGTTTCTGGCTGCTTTGATCCATCCGTAAATATAAATAATTCCTCTTGATACTGCTCTACATAGATTTGAACTATTATCCACTCTGGCATTATTTTTGAGTTTTCTTTTAGTATTTGTTGTAAGCTTATATTCACAGATGGTTTTATACATTTCCAGGGTGGTATCGTTGATATTGCCACAGTGGGTCCTATTTGCAACTGATTGAAACCTGCATTTTGAGCCTTAGCATTCCCCACCCATCCGAAACTGTAAAAATTGCTTTTACTATGCTCTGCGCATTCTTGCAAGACAGTTTTTGTGGGGTGCACCATACTACTACTGTACACTACATGGAATCGGAGAGAAATACTCCCATTGATACACATTATTTTGCACTTTCCTTTCCTTTCATAGGAAGACATGTTATGTATTGTAAAAGTATATGCACTGTAGGAGTTGTACTGTACAAAGGGAAATGTTATGCATGTTATTTTGTGCAGATTGAATTAATGTTAGATACGATTACTTTTTGTAAAGCTAATTCTAGTTATGTTATTACCTATAGCACGATGTAAAACTAAGATAACTGGTTTTGGATATTCATAATATGTTCCATGCCTGTTTGTTTACAGCACAGGTTTTTTCTTTGGTTTCGTGTTTTTCTTTTTTTGGATTTGCTTCTTTAAACCAGATTGATTGAAGATGGCGAGCTTTCCCACCGGAATCTAGAGACTATCCTCGATAAACCCTGTTACACTCAGCGCTGTGGTAGGACGGATATATTCAGACATTTACATACACTCATACATGTTACCTACCTCGTAAGGTCAAACTTACATGTGGATTTGATTGTAACTTGTGGAATTGTTTTATTGAATGTATTGTTTTTATTTGATCTAACTGTGAACTTGAATTAGCTAAGCTTATGTAGCTTTAGTGATATAGGGTTCACCCGAGAGTATATAGAGTACTAGTACTAATTATTGAATTGTATGTTGTGAATTCATCGACTTCACACTGTGATACAACATTTTATTTGCTTTTCTACAATCTTACCATATAAAGCCGTCAATATATTTAAAGTTTCAAACTGTCCATGACTGATTTAACATTCCACTCTGCTCCAGAAGCCGAACCTACAAGCCCATAAGATATTGTAGTTCTATATACAGATTTTTCCAAATAGGTGCTACACATTCATGGTTGTTTATGTAGCCTATGTAGCTAGTGTAGTCGATGTAGTCAGACCAACCCTGAGTGAAGTACAGTAGGTCTGCAGTAGCTGGAAGGCCTCCAGCCATTTCACCCCTCCTGGACCTGCTTTTGGTTTTGATGTATCCCAGCCTGGAGTGCAAAGCCCCTTTTTTGTAATTGGACATACAGTTCACATACAAATTAAATATAGTTCCATTATGCAATTATATCGACAATATCTCACCCACCTCCCCACTCCCTCATCATCCTCTCCACTCCCTCATCCTCCCTACTCCCTCTCTAAACAGTATGTTGCTAACATACAAAGCTGCCCTCAGTCTTCAGCACAAAATATGTTCAGTTCCAGTTATGATGTTGGCAAGTTATGTTCAATAATGTGTGTGTGTGGTTTCTGATATACAGAATAAAGAGGAATTATTTCTAATTAGAATACAATATCAGTATATAGCAATAAAACCAGGGCCGGCCTTGGGCATAAGCGATATAAGGGGTCGCTTAGGGCCCCCAGCCACTAGCGGGCCCCCGACCCCCCCAATTTGCTTTAAAACCACATTTATTCTATGCCAAAATGGAGAGAATTACAGGAAATGTACAAAAACATCTCTTTACCATCAAGAGGGGGACCATCAAAAGTTTTACCCATGAGGTGGGGGGCCTGAAAACCAAATCTCGCTTAGGGCCCCCAAATAGCTAGGGCTGGCCCTGAATAAAACACTATTACAAGTAACATAAGCAACATTTGGGCTCCCAAGTAGCACAGTGGTATAAGACACTACATCTCAGTGCTAGAGGTGTCACTACAGACAACCTGGTTCAAATCCAGACTGTACCACAACCAGCTGAGATTGGGAGTCCCATAGGGTGGCGCACAATTGGCCCATCGTTGTCTGAGTTTGGCCGGTGTAGGCCGCCATTGTAAATAATAATTTGTTCTTAACTGACTTGCCTAGTTAAATAAAGGTTACATAAATACAAATTAAATTAGAGCTCCACCAGTGGGCAGGGGATAGCTATATAGGCCAATGCAATGGTCATGATAAGGCCAGCCTAGGTAGCTTCAGGATTTGTACACCGCATACTTCCCAGGGTAGGCATTCCCTAATGGAAATATGCAAATAAATGCTAGAATGCGCCAATAGGATCTTACTAGCTTATGCTTGTTCTGCCCACTATAATTAATTTGCTCCCATTGGAAACGACAGGCTGTGGTCTATCTTGGGTTAGTTATGAGATCTTTGATGCCATTAGCATTGTTTTACAGAACTAATGTAAAAAAAAAAATGTAACTGCATAAGCACAATTGAGTATAACTGTCACGAACGCCGATGAAGATTCCCCTGTCGACCACCGGAGGTCTCAATCTCCCGAATACTAACTTTCATTGATCGTTTCTCCAAGGCATGTCGACTAATACCACTATCTAAGCTCCCATCAGCCTTCGAAACCGCAGAACACCTCTTCCACTGTGTATTCCGCTATTATGGTCTTCCTGAAGACATCGTCTCCGACAGGGGCCCCCAGTTCACATCAAGGTGTTGGACAGCCTTCTTTCGACTACTTAATGTCAATATAAGTCTCACTTCAGGTTACCACCCCCAATCTAATGGACAAACGGAACGACTAAACCAAGAGATCACCAAATTCCTCAGAATGTATTGTCAGCAGAATCAATCCGACTGGAGCCGCTTTCTTCCATGGGCAGAATATGCACATAACTCCATTCTCAAACCCTCCACAAAACTAACACCTTTTCAGTGCGTTCTGGGGTTTCAACCCCCACTGTTCCCATGGTCCGGTGAGCCGTCAGAAGTACCTGCTGTGAACAACTGGGTTCAACGAAGTGAGGCGGTTTGGAACCAAGCTCATGTCCACCTACAACGTGCCATAAACAGGGGTAAATAGCAAGCTGACCGCCATCGTCGCCCCAGCCCCAACTACACTCCTGGACAGTGGGTGTGGCTTTCAACCCGAGACCTCCGCCTTCGATTACCCTGCAAGAAACTCAGTCCCATGTATGTGGGTCCTTTCAAAATTTTGAGACAAATCAATTCTGTGTCATACCGCCTTGAATTACCAGCCACTTATGATTATGATCGTATTTCTCCTACCTTCCATGTGTCTCTGCTGAAACCTGCCGGTGGTCCGAGAGGGGAGGAGGAAGGCGGTGACTCAGGCCCCCCACCCATGATCGTGGAGGGCGAGGAGGCATTTCAAGTGCGAGATTTGCTAGACTCCAGGCGTCGGGGACGCCAGACCCAATACCTGGTAGACTGGGAGGGGTACGGTCCAGAGGAGAGGTCCTGGATCAAGGCGGAGGATATCCTCGACCACAACCTCATCGTCGAATTTCATAGGACTCATCCGGAGAGACCGGCCCTGCGACCTCGAGGAAGACCCCGACGTCGGAAGTGCTCTCGCGTCAGGAGCCGCTCGCAGGGGGGGGGGGCTCTGTCACGAACGCCGATGAAGATTCCCCTGTCGACCATCGGAGGTCTCAATCTTCCGAATACTAACTTTACTTTGAACTCCATTTCCCAAGAACCCACATACAGGGACTGATTACGGCACACCTGTTCCTCATCACTAGACTATTTATTCCCTGCTTGTTCAGTCACATATTGCGAAGTCTTGTTTTGCCCGTCTGCATTTCTGAGCATTCTATATCATGGTTTCTCCTGCCTGTGGTTTGTCCACGTTTTAATGCCCTGACTCTTATATTGTTACTCGCCTTGGTATATCGTCCTACGCCTGTTTGCTCGCTAAGCTTGCGCTATTTAATAAAACTGCATATGGATCCTACCCAGCCTAAGTCCGTGTTACAATAACACCATAAAGGTTATAAGATCAGTACCTCGTTTGTCCATGGTTTTAAAGGAATACACACAGAATACATTATGACCATAACACAATATACAGAAACATGATAAATGATAAAGTAATACGACTTACTTTGATACGAATAAACAGTAATTCTTAGTAAGGAAAACAAGAATAAAGGCAATATGGGCGCCAGCCGGAAAATGCGCCAAGGTGAAAAAGTTTGGGCAGGTTCTGTTCTGTTCTGACTGGAAATGTCTGCATACTTGACCTGAGGAAACACTGGTGGAATGCTTCGGCCATCGGGCTCTCATCGAAGAGACAAGTTTGTCCACCTCATCTAAAATGTATGAACATGTATTCGCTAACCAACTGTAAGTTGCTCAGGATAATAGCTTTCTGCAAAAACGCTGAAGTGTAATCAGCATAGTCTCCCTCAAATGTCATTTGCCCACCAAATGGGCTACTATGTGAATTAATTAGGAATGCACATTATTTCAAACTTTTATTAAATGTACAAGTTGAAAGATATTCTATAGATAATTATCAGGCAGCGTGCCTATGGTTTTTAGGGGCAGCACGGGTTAACTGTCCCATTAACTGTCCCACTGAATCCCATTTTGGAACACTAACCATGTTTCCATTCACAGTCTTTATGCGAGTAAAGTCATACCGTAACGACAGATGTGATGGAAACAGGAAGATTCGGTACAATTTTATAAATGCCGACATATAATTTGTTTGTTCTACATTGTGGGATCTTTTCGTGTCATTAAAATGTATTATGCGAGAAATGGCAGTGGAAACGCCGTTATGAGGAAATATTGATATAACAGCCATCATATCGAAGTAAACTTGGAGTCAAGCAATGGTATGGAGTGTGGTCATCTCACTATGATTCGGGAAACCGTGCAGTTTATTAGGCTACAGATGAATAAGTTATGATGAACTTCACATGGTATTGAAAGTGCATTGTGATCTTGATGCTGCTTTCCAATAAATATCAAGGCTATCATTCTGGTGACGTGATGATCGATGCTGGAGTGCCAATTGACAAATACAAATATTCTAGCTCTCATCTGTAATAATGTCATCATGTAGACTAGCCTACCTGCACTGTATCTGCGAGCTGTTGGATAGAGCACACATGCCAAGACCAGAGTTGGAAATATATTGAACTTTTACATTTTTACACGGTACAAGAAAACTTAGCGACAAATTTGCATTTTGTGTGCACTACGTCATCATGCACATATTTTTATTATCAAAAAGTGCAATTGGTAAAAACACAATACTAGTGGGAAAATGTGCATATTTTCATTCTTTTAATTCTAGAGAATTTACATGAAAATCTGTTGCCAGTTGGATGGAAATTTACCGAGCAAATGCTGAAATCACGCGCATAAGAATATATACTTGGAACCTTCTCAAACCCCATCTCCCCCATGCTCTCTGAGTGCCAGCAGAACATCCCAGCTGGCAGCATGATGAGAGCGGTGCTCTGCTCGCCGCAGGCTGATGACATCACAGAGGGGCCCTGTGGCGCTCCCTGCTCCTGTGTTGAGTCTGCAGTGTGTTCTTTGTGTGTGTGTGCGTGTCTGCAGTGCGGTTTGGTCGCAAGCCCAAACACTGCCGCTCTCCAGCTGTATGCCAGCACCGCACTGCCCTCCACTCTGCCACAGATACACATACTGTATACGTAGATTCACACACACACACACACGCACACGCACAGGCACAGGCACAGGCACAGGCACAGGCACAGGCACAGGCACACGCACACGCACACGCACACACACACACACACACATGTTTATTGCTATATACTGATATTGTATTCTAATTACAAATAATTCCTCTTTATTCTGTATATCAGAAACCACACACACACATTACTGAGCATAACTTTCCAACATACACACAGGCTCTCACACACACTAACAAGCACAATAACTGAGAAACATTAAAAAGCAAGAGAACACAGACAGACATGAAAAAGAACCCCATACACATAAAGCCTTTCACATGCCCATAAAAGAAATGCATGTTGACAAAAAGGGCAGTGACAATATGAACCCAGCCACAATCAAAGCCTTGCTGTGGATGGAATGAGGCACACTGATGAGGATCACTGCAGCGGGGGGAATGAGGCTAGCGGGGTTGGGCTGGGGCGACAGGCGGGTGGACCAGAGCCATGGAGGTGGTGTGTATGTGTGTGTGTGTGTGTGTGTGTCTACGCAGTAGAAACAGCAGTACTCAGCTAGGTTAAGGCCCACGCTCCAAGAGCTCTGCCTGCCTGCTGTTGAAGTCATCCATATTGAATGAGGTACATTCAAACATCAGGTAACATAAATATGTAATCCTCTTCATGTGCCTCTCATTCATAATGTAGAAGGCAGCACTTGCCTCAGAGTAAACCTTCTCTCACTGGGCTCTCACCACTGTGAGTTAGTAAACCCTCTCTCACTGGGCTCTCAGCACTGTGAGTTAATAAACCCTCTCTCACTGGGCTCTCACCACTGTGAGTTAGTAAACCCTCTCTCACTGGGCTCTCAGCACTGTGAGTTAATAAACCCTCTCTCACTGGGCTCTCACCACTGTGAGTTAGTAAACCCTCTCTCACTGGGCTCTCACCACTGTGAGTTAGTAAACCCTCTCTCACTGGGCTCTCACCACTGTGAGTTAGTAAACCCTCTCTCACTGGGCTCTCACCACTGTGAGTTAGTAAACCGTCTCAGCTAAGAAGAGGAGGAAAATATCAACTAGGTTACATGAGAGACGAAAGGACTAAACAAATCCCAAAGGAGCCCTGAGCAAAAATAGCACTTAATAATTTGACAAAAAAGTTAAAATAGGGTAAATATAATATCTTCAACAGTGACTGGCATGCATTTGAATGTTGTTTTGCCATTTGGATGGCAAACTAACATGGCTAAGTAGCGTCTGGCCTGCCAGGGTGTGGAACTCTGGGATCTCTATGGTACGGACCTGATATCTTACAGCCGTACACCTCGAAGCGCAGAGCAATGCCCGTTTCCCAGGCAACAGGCCGGATCCGGACAAAGCGGGTGAGAGTGGGTTTGGGAAGCATCGTCCTGGCGACGTCAGAAGGGTTGGTGTTCCCTTGGAAAACCTGGGATGGAGACAAGAAGTTGTTAATTATTCACAGTTTGGCCTACTAGGCCAACTGAGGCCTGGGCCTTGCCTCACACAGTGCCCCATAGGGACAGTATATTGTAATTTATTTTAATGGTCACTTAAATATTTGACTTGTAACACTGCTGAAAAAAGCAACACGGGAATTCAATCTTCACAGACAGATGAGTGTACAGTACAGTGCCCTTTCTGCTACTCTATGAGTGATCTAAACATCTTTCTGCTACTCCATCAGTGATCTAAACATCTTTCTGCTACTCCATCAGTGATCTAAACATCTTTCTGCTACTTCATCAGTGATCTAAACATCTTTCTGCTACTCTATGAGTGATCTAAACATCTTTCTGCTACTCCATCAGTGATCTAAACATCTTTCTGCTACTCCATCAGTGATCTAAACATATTTCTGCTACTTCATCAGTGATCTAAACATCTTTCTGCTACTCCATCAGTGATCTAAACATATTTCTGCTACTCCATCAGTGATCTAAACATCTTTCTGCTACTCCATCAGTGATCTAAACATCTTTCTGCTACTCTATGAGTGATCTAAATATCTTTCTGCTACTCCATCAGTGATCTAAACATCTTTCTGCTACTCCATCAGTGATCTAAACATCTTTCTGCTACTGCATCAGTGATCTAAACACCTTTCTTCTACTTCATCTGTGATCTAAACATCTTTCTGCTACTCCATCAGTGATCTAAACATCTTTCTGCTATTCCATCAGTGATCAAAACATCTTTCTGCTAATTCATCAGTGATCTAAACATCTTTCTGCTACTTCATCAGTGATCTAAACATCTTTCTGCTACTCCCAGTGATCTAAACATATTTCTGCTACTCCATCAGTGATCTAAACAACTTTCTGCTACTCCATCAGTGATCTAAACATCTTCTGCTACTTCATCAGTGAACTAAACATCTTTCTGCTACTTCATCAGTGATCTAAACATCTTTCTGCAACTTCATCAGTGATCTAAACATCTTTCTGCTACTTCATCAGTGATCTAAACATCTTTCTGCTACTTCATCAGTGTTCTAAACATCTTTCTGCTACTCCATCAGTGATCTAAACATCTTTCTGCTATTCCATCAGTGATCAAAACATCTTTCTGCTAATTCATCAGTGATCTAAACATCTTTCTGCTACTTCATCAGTGATCTAAACATCTTTCTGCTACTCCCAGTGATCTAAACATATTTCTGCTACTCCATCAGTGATCTAAACATCTTTCTGCTACTCCCAGTGATCTAAACATATTTCTGCTACTCCATCAGTGATCTAAACATCTTCTGCTACTTCATCAGTGAACTAAACATCTTTCTGCTACTTCATCAGTGATCTAAACATCTTTCTGCAACTTCATCAGTGATCTAAACATCTTTCTGCTACTTCATCAGTGATCTAAACATCTTTCTGCTACTTCATCAGTGTTCTAAACATCTTTCTGCTACTCCATCAGTGATCTAAACATCTTTCTGCTATTCCATCAGTGATCTAAACATCTTTCTGCTATTCCCTTCCTGTCCCTATCCTCCCTTCCCTGTCCCTATCCTCCCTTCCCTTCCCTGTCCCTATCCTCCCTTCCCTGTCCCTATCCTCCCTTCCCTTCACTGTCCCTATCCTCCCTTCCTTCCCTGTCCCTATCCTCCCTTCCTTCCCTGTCCCTATCCTCCCTTCCCTGTCCCTATCCTCCCTTCCCTGTCCCTATCCTCCCTTCCCTTCACTGTCCCTATCCTCCCTTCCCTGTCCCTATCCTCCCTTCCTTCCCTGTCCCTATACTCCCTTCCCTGTCCCTATACTCCCTTCCCTTCCCTGTCCCTATCCTCCCTTCCTTCCCTGTCCCTATCCTCCCTTCCCTGTCCCTATCCTCCCTTCCCTTCCCTGTCCCTATCCTCCCTTCCCTGTCCCTATCCTCCCCTCCCTGTCCCTATCCTCCCTTCCCTGTCCCTATCCTCCCTTCCCTTCACTGTCCCTATCCTCCCTTCCCTTCACTGTCCCTATCCTCCCTTCCCTGTCCTATCCTCCCTTCCCTGTCCCTAGCCTCCCCTCCCTGTCCCTATCCTCCCTTCCCTGTCCCTATCCTCCCTTCCCATCACTGTCCCTATCTTCCCCTCCCTGTCCCTATCCTCCCTTCCTTCCCTGTCCCTATCCTCCCTTCCTTCCCTGTCCCTATCCTCCCTTCCTTCCCTGTCCCTATCCTCCCTTCCCTTCCCTGTCCCTATCTTCCTTTCCCTGTCCCTATCCTCCCCTCCCTGTCCCTATCCTCCCTTCCCGTCACTGTCCCTATCCTCCCTTCCTTCCCTGTCCCTATCCTCCCTTCCCTTCACTGTCCCTATCCTCCCTTCCCTGTCCCTATCCTCCCTTCCTTCCCTGTCCCTATCCTCCCTTCCCTTCCCTGTCCCTATCCTCCCTTCCCTGTCCCTATCCTCCCTTCCCTGTCCCTATCCTCCCTTCCCGTCACTGTCCCTATCCTCCCTTCCTTCCCTGTCCCTATCCTCCCTTCCCTGTCCCTATCCTCCCTTCCCTTCACTGTCCCTATCCTCCCTTCCCTGTCCTATCCTCCCTTCCCTGTCCTATCCTCCCTTCCCTGTCCCTAGCCTCCCCTCCCTGTCCCTATCCTCCCTTCCCTGTCCCTATCCTCCCTTCCCATCACTGTCCCTATCCTCCCTTCCCTGTCCCTATCCTCCCTTCCTTCCCTGTCCCTATCCTCCCTTCCTTCCCTGTCCCTATCCTCCCTTCCTTCCCTGTCCCTATCCTCCCTTCCCTTCCCTGTCCCTATCCTCCCTTCCCTGTCCCTATCCTCCCCTCCCTGTCCCTATCCTCCCTTCCTGTCACTGTCCCTATCCTCCCTTCCTTCCCTGTCCCTATCCTCCCTTCCTTCCCTGTCCCTATCCTCCCTTCCCTTCCCTGTCCCTATCCTCCCTTCCCTGTCCCTATCCTCCCCTCCCTGTCCCTATCCTCCCTTCCTGTCACTGTCCCTATCCTCCCTTCCTTCCCTGTCCCTATCCTCCCTTCCTTCCCTGTCCCTATCCTCCCTTCCCTGTCCCTATTCTCCCTTCCCTGTCCCTATTCTCCCTTCCCTGTCCCTATCCTCCCTTCCCTGTCCCTATCCTCCCTTCCCTGTCCCTATCAGCCCTTCCCTACCCTGTCCCTATCCTCCCTTCCCTGTCCCTATCCTCCCATCCCTGTCCCTATCCTCCCTTCCCTGTCCCTACTCCCCACTCCTGGTTCCCTATAGATAATAGTCTACAACCGAGTAATGGAAGGAAGGAATTACAAAAAAAAAGAGTTATCCAGTCTCTTAAATGTCACAGCGGTCAGAGATCCTCTCTCTCTGTCGCATTAGCTGGCTTTTTCCAGCTAGCTAGCGCCATCACCATCACGCTAAAGCTCCAACCTGCAGGCTCAGCACCTGGTAAATGGGACCCCTCACTGAAGCACTGGCCGGAACAGAGAAACATGGTTTTCCACATCACCTTTAAGCACCCGGTGCTTTAAAAAGACAACTGTATACTTTGGAAAGGTCTTTAAAGAATTGGGCCTGAAAGGGGTGGTGGGTTGGGTATACATTACATACACTCACACACAATGGTAACTGTTTACAGGTTACACAGATCCTTAGGCTGGTCAAACTAACATCTTGATGGCCCTGTGGAGTGTGAACACCCACTAAGAGAGGTTTGTTTACCAGTGGAGAGCCTGCTGGTCTGTTTGACAGGCTGATCGGTGATCAATCGTTAGGTTAGTCATGCTCTGGTCGAGTCTCTCTCTCCCTCTCTCTCTCTCTTTCACTATTAGCCACCTCTACCAGCTGCTCAAACATGTAGCCTCTCCTCTTTACATCTATTCATCTCTTTCTCTCTCTCTTCCTCCTCCACATTCCATTCATCCGTCTCCCTCCTGGCTTATTAAAGCCTTTGTTAACCCCTCTCCTTCTTCAGACAAATAGCAGAGCCTGACACACAGTAAACAATGACTTCATCCACCCCTTACTAAATGACTACTGCCTACTGCCGACTACTGTAGTCTATAAGACAGGCAGAAGTACGGCACTGTAAACACAGTCTCTCTCACACAACGCTGTGTGTGTATTAGCATACCATGCTAAGCACATAATATTATAGTGGGAAAATGTTTGTTCTACACAGATAGAACAGAACACAGACCAGACCAGGGGCATTCCACTTTTGTTGAGCTATGGTGTGGGAGTTCCAAGCCAATATTAAGGAGGAGACCATCATTTAACTCTGGCTGACTATTAGTTTACACATGACTACTGGGTTTGCTTGATCATGTCTTCTGTTTTTACTACACTATACTATTACTACTGCTACTTCTGCAGTAATACATACAGTGCTGAAGTAAAGGAAACGTTGATGTGCTTATGGCACTTTGCAATCTTAGAGGTGGGCAGTGGGGTACAGAGTGGGTGAGGAGTAATCTTACCTTCTGTTTTGACCCCTCCTTCAGTGTTATCCAGTCTTCTCCGTTAGTGCTGACGTCCACCTTGTAGGACTTGATCCAGTAGGTTTTCTTGGTCTCCTGGGAAACGGCCCCCTGTGTTCCGATGGCCGACACAAACCGAAGGAAACCCAAATCCACCTGAGGAGGGAGGGAACGGTCAGTAACGTTCAATCTTTCTCATTAGGGAACTTCTTGTGTGGAATAGTACAGCGCATACAGAAATACTGTACTTTTAGTATTAAGGGAAACTGTACTGCAAGTACCACATACTGACGCCATAAAATAGTTATTGGAAAGCACCTTTAGCCCGCACATGACTGACATTTAATAAACAGCGGTAGTACGGAATTATATTCTATTGATAAAAAAGGACACTGGATGACTACTTAATTCACTGCGATGGGGAGAGCTTATTCAATAAAAGTTCATATTGAATGAAATTGAGTCTACGGATATTCAAAATACGATATTAGATGGAATTTCAAATAGTAGACGACTGCATAAAAAAATGAGAGCTTCATAAAGTAATCACGAACTCCTGTAACATTACTGGTTGTTATTATATCTTTAAGAGCCGACTACCAGACTGGGGGAACAGGGCCAAGAGGATATTGGAGAGAAGGGAGTCAGAACATAGTCAGTAAGGTTGAAAGGACTGTGATGCTGAACAGACTAAAGCGAAGGAGGTTTCCAAGCATCAGGGTTTGAGAACGGTTACACTGTTTTCTATCAGAACTGTTGACAGTGTGTGTGTGTGTGTGTGTGTGTGTGTGTGTGTGTGTGTGTGTGTGTGTGTGTGTGTGTGTGTGTGTGTGTGTGTGTGTGTGTGTGTGTGTGTGTGTGTGTGTGTGTGTGTCGGTCTCTGCCTCTCCTACTCCTCTGAACTACCAGGACATCTTGACCTCAACCACCCCATCTCCCCACGGATCCCCTTAAATGGACAGGTCTCATCAAGCTTGTCTAACAGGGCTAGAGTTACAGTAAGGGTTTGAGTCTGGATTAATTCAACAGTTCAGACGTGGCCTGTTAGTTACAGTAGCCCCCACTCTGAGAGAGAAGACATTGATCTGTTTCGGCTCGCTGGTCCCTCACACAGTGAAAGAAAAACAACACTCGTCCTCTTGGCTTGTCTTCCATCTGCTGGTCTGCCTGTATGGAGGCCACTTCAACCCTGCATCTCATCCCTCTATCCAGAACAGAAGAGAAGGTGAGGAAAGACAGGTGGAAGACTGACGGAGGAGAGGAGGCCCCGTGGGAGAGGTCTACAGTAGCGGAGAGTGAGGTTATGCTGCAGTGGTAGCATTTAACGGACCGTAGTCTTCCTCTCTCTCTCTCTCTCTCTCTCTCTCTCTCTCTCCCTCTCTCTCTCTCTCTCTCTCTCTCTCTCCCTCTCTCGCTCTCTCACTTGACAGGCCATATACTGAAGGTAATGAGGAGTAATGCGATGGTGTGCCGGGGCTGCAGAATGTGATGTGTGTGACAGCAAAGGATGCATCCCAAATGGTACCCTATTCTCTATAGTGCACTAATCTGACCAGGGCCCATACGGCTCTGGTCAAACGTAGTGCACTAAATAGGGAGCCATTTGGGATGCAACCATACAGACTGTATCCCAGCCGGCCGTGATTGGGAGTCCCATAGGGCGGCCCAGCGCCGTCCGAGTTTGGCCGATGTAGGCCGTCATTGTAAATAAGAATTTGTTCTTAACTGACTTGCCTAGTTAAATAAAGGTCACACAACCGCAGAGAGCCGAGGAGATCAACCTTTCAATACGAGCTTAAACCAGTCGACTAGAGCACTCGCCAGCCAGCCAGCACAGGCAGCCCAGCAGGCAGTGCATGTTAAAGACATCCATACAGCCTTTAACCTCTCTCTCTCTTGCCCCACTGCACATGTGGCGGCAGGTAGCCTAGCGTTTAGAGTGTTGGGCCAGTAACCGAAAAAGAAAAGAAAAAAAGAAACCTGTTGAAGTTAAGTTTAAAAATAAATAAATAACATATCATAGTTAAGACTCAGACTCACATCTGCATATCACAGTGAATACATTGTCATTCGTGAATACATTGTAATTTGTCTACTTTAAATACATTCAGATCCAAAAACTAAGGACCAAATCAGATGGGGAGACGATGAATAAAGGGACGGATAAAGAAAAAGAGAGAGAAAGACAGAGACAGAAACAAATCCCCTGTTTCAGAGCATTCTTTCTTAATAACAGACAAGTCACAATCCCCATTGCATGGCTGGGAGGGAGAGGGGGAGAATGTGTCAGTACAGATGGAGAGTGGTCTGGATGTGAGGCGAGGCGAGGCGAGGCCTCCTCCTCCTCCTCCTCCTTTCATAGGGGATGACATGACATGATAGCTGCCTCCTGTGCTGCTTCGCGGCTGACCTGGACAAATGACAGAACGGCTTTCTGAGAAGACATGGTCGAATGGGACGACTTGGCCTTGGATCGTCCTTCCGATTGGACCCTCATTAGCCGTAATGGAATAATGGAATTAGTCAGTGACCAGCCATAATTGAGAACACTCATGAACACTCATAGTCAGTCAGTTACGCTGTGTCATTGTCTGTCAAAATGGTTTCCTCTGCCTGTGTCTCCTTCCCTCTGCTTAGTTATGAATCAGTGAGCAGTCACCTGATCACCGTGGTCTGCCCTGTACTTCCAGACAATGGACTCAGACACACAGTGATTCATCCCTCAGGCCCAGTCTGAGCATATTAAAAAATGCCTGGCTAGAGAGAGCAGTACTCTGAGGGTCGGTACAATGAGGGCCATGAGGAGAGGTGAAGAGAAGGAGAGAACAGAAGAAGAAAAAAGAAAGAAAATGAACAGAAGAGAGGAGAAGCAGGGCTGCTTTGCTGAGGACCTGAGGATCTGAAGGACAGAGCCTTGTAAGGAGAGAAGAGACAGACTGGATCAATTTCACAGACATGAGCCTGATAACAGGGCTGTGCTAATGAGACACACATGATTTATTTATGACTCCTTGTTTTAGTCAAAACAGAGCAGAGGAGGGAACCACAGCAGTGCTAACAGACCAGTGTTACAAGGGTCAGGGATACTAAAAGAATAATGGCTGAACATACTGTACATAGTCCACAACGCCTAGGGGCCAGAGAGAAAATAAACAAGGAGGGTAATCATATCTGCTGGCACTTCTTTAACTCGGAGTGTGTGTGTCTGTGAGTGTGTGTCTGTGTCTGTGAGTGTGTGTCTGTGTGCGGTGTGTGTGTGTGTGTGTGTGTGTGTGTGTGTGTGTGTGTGTCTGAGGCATGGATGGCATAGCTCACCCAAACCCCATACATTCTGGTCTCGTTTCAGAGAGCTAAGCATATGTCGCATGTCACTAATTCACATGAGAGGCATTTTAACATCTTTTATTTTATTTTTTTTACTCTTTTTTTTGCATAAATCCCTTCTGGAACATGTGAACTTTAATGTGCCTTAATAACAAATGTATATTCCATCTGTATATACAAATACAATTGTTAAATTACGAGCCTAGTTGGTTAAGCCACGGAAAAAGACAGGAACCTTCCCGCTAGCCATGATTTGCTGAGATAATGGATGGGCTGGGCATGCTGGGAGATGAGTTTGGATTGGTCTGCCATGTACAGTAGCATGCTTCTGTCTATAACGTGAGCTGCTCAGTATATGTTGATAGTCGGCGGGAGGCTAATGAAATCTAGCTGTGAAGGAAGCATGGAGAGATGAGAAATAGCCTGACTTGTAAATTGGGCTAAAGAACAGAAGGTGGGTTTTGGAGAAACGTGCGTGCTCTGCAAGCAATGAAGTAGATGAAAGTGCGTCAAAAGCGTGGTGAACATATAGACGTTGTTATGGACAACGAGGAAGAAGAACAAGAGCTGAGTGTAGGTGGAAGATGTGTAACACAGGAGGCTTGTGGTAATCACTGGAACGGAATCAGTGGAATGGTATCAAATACATCAAACAAGTGGTTTCCAGGTTTTTGATGCCATTCCATTTGCTTCGTTCCGGACATTATTATGAGCCGTTCTCCCCTCGGCAGCCTCCACTGATGTGTATTGAGGAAGAATAGCGGATCCATTTGTGGTTTCAGGGCAGGTGAGAAAGGAGTTGGGTGCAGTTGAATCAGTGAAGGTAACCTGTAGTGAATGTAACCTGTAGTGGAGGTAACCTGTAGAGGACTTGTGATATTTGGTTCAGTTGAATCAGTTAAATCAGTGAATTAAATCAGTTGAATCAGTGAAGGTAACCTGTAGTGAATGTAACCTGTAGTGGAGGTAACCTGTAGAGGACTTGTGATATTTGGTTCAGTTGAATCAGTTAAATCAGTGAATTAAATCAGTTGAATCAGAGAAGGTAACCTGTAATGAAGGTAACCTGTAGTGAAGGTAACCTGTAGTTACTTGTCATATTGGTTTGTGTTGCTTCTGATCAGAGGGAGCAGGAGTCACACAACTTGGGTCAAGATCTGTTTTTCACTGCTATTAGGAACAGGGCACCATTGAAAGGAATTATTTCTGGGGTTGCGTTAATTGTAGAGGTGGAGCAATTGAAGTTGAAAATTCCTGGTGTTTGTGACGCCCGCCGTTTGGTGTGACGCAGACCCGGTGGGGAGCGTGGTGAAACAGAGGAGTCACTGTCAGTCAGAGTCAGAGTCTCTATCAGACAAAGTCATGTTAGGATGTATCAGTTATCCTGTTAGTACCTACCTACCTAACAGGATAACTGATACATCCTAACATGACTTTGTCTGGTAGAGACTCTGACTCGAAACTCAAAAGGACTGACAGTGACTCCTCTGTTTCAGGTAGGTAGGTAGGTAGGTAGGTAGATACTTTATTGATCCCTGAGTGGAAATTTCTTCGTCAAGCAGCTACGAAAAAAACACAGGGCAGGTGCAAAATGCCAGAACGAAAATACACAAAAGACAGATACACGATACATAGAGTGGCAGTATGAAAAAGTATAAAATTTCAAGATGTCTGGAGTGCAAAAAAGCTATAAAAAGACATTGCATAGTATGGGTGGATGGCTGAATATGTACACTATACATTGGTGGATGGTGCATGGTTAACTATACTATACAGGTCGATGGCAGAGAAATACTTAAATAGCTGTGCATATGATATTAGCGAGGGTAATAATAGTTTACTTAATATACAGACTGGTTAAATGAACAGGTAAGTTATAATTTTGCATGGTTAAATTAACTGTACAGTTATGACAGGAATAGATACTTAAATAGCTAAATGTGTGTATGATATAATTTAGGTTAATAATAGTAATTCCCTTAAAATACAGTCCTTAGTGCACAGGGTTTAATTACAGATAAATGCACGTATTGCACATTCGATATACAACTGACTAATACTAATATGCATTCCTGAGTGAATGACTACGTAAGTTAAGTCCAAGAATTACTTACAATATTGCATGTGATATGATATAACAACTGTACATGAATATGTATATACAGACCTGCATGAATGAATATGTCCTGAGACCAGAGTTACTCACGGATGGATGCGTAATTGTTAAACTAGGTCCTAACACCCCAACAGTTCCAGGTCTATGTGGACGACGGCACGGCACCCCAGAGAGGCATTAAATAGTCTAATAGCCACCGGCAGGAAGGACCTCCTGTAGCGCTTTCTGGCACACCGTGGTAGGATCAGTCTGCTGTTTCAGGTGCAATGCTTATGGTCATGTTGCAGCAGTGTGTAGGAGGGAGATTCCAATATGTGGGAAGTGTGCAGGAGGGCATGGGACAGAGGATTGTGTTGTTTTGGTGCATAAAGTTGTGTGTGTCTACTGTATGGGGTGCTCATGTTGCTGGGGATCGGAAGTGTCCAGTGCGAGAGAGGCAGGTTGAAGTGGCCAGAGTCAGAATAGTACAGAAGGCGTTGTATGCTGAGAGAAGAAAGTAGAGGAGGATGGGTGAGGGATTCTGAGAGGATTTCTAGTAGATTTGTGCCAGAACAGAGGGACAGGGCAACAAGTGATTTTTGCTTCAGTAACGTTGGCTTCTTAGCGTTCATAGCAATGGTTATCAACTGTACCGCAGAAATGGAACATAAATCACCGAAAATAGATGTTGTGGTGACAGCTGCAGAGAAGTATTTTGGTATGCGAGATTTGACTTCAGAAGCGTTACAGGGTGTGGTCTCATACTTCAGTACAGTAGTTGGAGGTGTACACACCTTAAAGTTGGATGCGATCCGCCAACCCAATCCCAAAGAAGAAGAAGATGTGTTGCTTTTTAAAAAAAACGTTAGCCATCGAGAACAGCTTTGCTAATTTTCTAAACAACATTGATGCCCTGAATGTAGCAGGCGCTATGAAAAGATCAGTTGGAAAAAGTTGTGACGGGCTATTTTCTGCACACACCACTGTCAGTGTGAACTGGAGTGACTTGACACAACCCTGGTCAAACAAGATGTAGCTACAAACAAAATGGAGTTAAATGGTTCAAGTCTGCCGTGAAGTGTTCATCTATCTCATTTTGTCAGAAGGTCAATTTCATTGCAAGTTAAAGCGTACTAGGGAACGATAGCTCACTGGCTCACGAGCTAACGTTATGTGCATGATATGTGTAGTAAAGCCATTTGCATTGCTAGTTATAGCCTAATGTTAGCTAACTAGCTAACATTGAACCTAGTTGGTTAGCTCTACCTACCTCCAAATTCATACTACAGCTATGACAATTAGTTTGTATTGGTGGTAGTAGTATGAGTTGGGATTATGCTGGTTCATTGGTATCTAGCTAGCTACAAGTCTAAACAAAGGACTCCACTTCGCCAGATGATTACATGACCCATCAAGTTAGCCAGTTGTGTCTGGGGATGATTACGGTCATCTACTGTATTTCATGTCTAGACAATAGTGACCCATCCACTTAGCTAGATGTGGCTGGGGGGTTGTTATAGCATTTCTTTCACATTACCAATCAATTTAGTGTATCTGGGTAAGCGTCATCTAATAATTATAAAATATTTATACAATATTTTTTATCTGGACACTTTCTGTTTTTGATATTGCTCTTATGCAAATATGCAAGTAACCATTTCACTGTACCGTTTAAAACCTTCTGTATCTTGTGCATGTGACAAATAAACTTAGTGTGTGTTTACCAGAGATGGTAATGTGAAGAACAACATGACACGCACCAAAGTCAGACTACGATGTAGGCCAAGGACTAGATAAAACCTGCGTGAAGTTGGCCCCCCACCCAACGCAAAACGTCGGGAAAATAGTCTTAATCGTTTGTGCTCCGTTTGTGCTGGTTTGTGCTGCAATTATTTTCGTTTGTGCTGTTTTCATTCTTTAGATATTAAAGAATACTTTATAGGTCATTCAGAGGTCACTCAGCCCCCCACAAGCTCATAATGAACCCACAACAGTGTCGATCGTTAGTGCTCCGTTTGTGCTGGTTTGTGCTGTTACAAGTTTGGTTTGTGCTGCTGCGGTATTGTTTATATTAGCCATTTAATTACGGGTGATGACGTCACTCAGCCCCCCACCTACTCCAAATGAACTGGGGATAGTCTTAATCGTTTGTGCTTCGTTTGTGCTGGTTTGTGCCGTTACAAGTTTTGTTTGTGCTGCTGCTGTATTTTTTATATTAAACATTTACTTATGGCCGTAACCAGCCCTCACCGACTGCTCCAAATTAACTCCAAATACAGCTGGTAAAAGTTTTGTTTTTGCGATTGTCTTTTTTTACTAATACAGTTGAAGACGTAACATGGTAAGGGCCACACGGCAAACCCAAATCATTACCTAATCCACTGTGCCTTTTCAACTGGCAACGGACACATCGAGGCTCACAGAATGTGTGGAATGTAACGCGAACTCCAAGGTAAATGTTCTTATTTGTGATGTTGTTATGTGAATATTTCCCAGCACAAAACAGGCAGTTATCAACGTTATGTCGTAAACACACTTGTTATGTTTTCCCCAGACATTTAAATAATCTCATTACCTTACGTTTCTCACCAACGTGTTTAACTAAGTGCACTTCAGGTCACAGTGTTACCTAATTGTTGGTGCATAAATGTAACTATACAGGTAAGTATTTTATATCCTGTATATAGTTAAATGTATTAATTTGATACATGTTATTATGCTGCCTACTGAGTCCATGCACAGATGATGCACCATTTAATGTTTTCTGTAGCTGAGTGTTAATACATACGTATATGTACTATATATATATATATGTATGTATGTATGTATGTATGTATGTATGTATGTATGTATGTATGTATGTATGTATGTGGAAACGAATGACTCCAGGAATTAACTAAACATGTGTTTAATTGTGCAATTGAATTACTGTGTGCAATCAAATCCATTTACACAAACAATGAACCTTTTTCAAAGAGGACAATTGCACATTGAACAACAACATCCACATCTTCATCAACCACACAATTATGATTTTGTGTACAACACAGCATGTGGGCATATTTTGTTTTTTTCTGATGCTCCCGTCACTCCACTTCTCAGGTCATCATACATCTCCCAGACACATGGAGACCTCCTGCAGTAGGCCACATAATGACCAAGAGCATCCTGGGTTACGCCTCCTTGGAAAGCAATGACTGCCCTTAAGGTAAATGTCTCTCCTTGGAGCACCAGACTGGAGGGAAATTCACACAATGGAAATTCTCTTGGGCAGGAATTCCTTTGAGTTGGGGTTGCTGTGGAATCGTTTCCAAGGTCAGTATCGATCCACAGAAGTTCTCCTAGACTGTAACTGTGAGACACTTTCCCTGCACAGAGCACTTTTCCTGAGGTATATTCTGTCTTGAATGCAGAGGGACACTGAGACGGACTTTGGATTGGCCTGAGGCAGGGGGACTCTGGAAGGTTAAGACCTTGTTCCACTGCGGTCTGAAGATGAGCCATGCCAGAATCCTGCAGTACAGCAATAGAAGTAGAAACAAATGGAATTTCCCTTGTGACTTGTGTGTTGAGGCTGCAATACTGTGAGGAGCACTGTTTTGTGAAGTAAACACTTGCAAGTTTTCTCATTGTCTTTTCAATGATAGTAGAGATGTGGCACTGTGCATCGATTTGGAGAGCACCAGACTTCAATTGGATAGCTTTGAATATTCCACTTAGCAGCTCTGCCCTCTGAATGTAGGCTTGTGGGGTAAGACCCTTTGTGGTGATGCTTTTCACTAGCTGGAGGAGGTTGTTGGAGTCTTCACTGCAAACAATATTTCCAAAAGTGTTACTGTCACAGAAAGCACAACATAAGCATTGACAAAAAGCATCAAATGCACATGTGTTAAGCACAGAGACTCTTGATTTGCTGAGTTTAACAGGCTGTTGATTGTTTCCATTTTTTAACAGTTCCATTTTCATTTTTTTCCCCCTCACAGATGGATCTGCATGGAGCCATTCAGGACAAGGAGAAAGGTATGAATTAATCTTCCTCTTTTTTGGTGGAACAGCTAGGCCTCTCCAGTTTTCAACAACGTCTTCGTTTGTTGAATGGATGTTTGTGACAGTGTCAGATGACTCCCCAGAACAGGAGGCATCCATTTTTTTTTCATCTACACTGCAGGTCGCAGTGGGTAGTGGATTGGGTCCTGTGACCATCACTGTTGTAACATTAGCATTTTCTGTACCTTTTTGTTTTGCAGAACAAATGCGCATGTTGCCTTCAATGTAGGAAAGATGTCGAGCAATGAATCGATCCACCCGAATAGGTAAGTTTTCATGCTTGAAAAGGCCGTGTTTGATGTTTTTAAACTCTGCTTCAACATTGGCTGAACTTGCGGTGATGTTGGTGCTACGGAAGTGAGGGATCATTACCCCTGTCCAGAGTGGTAAGTAACTTGCAAGTCTGATAATATTGGGAACAATCTCTGGGAGGAAGTGCATGTTATCTCGATCACCATTGGCCACGGCAAGTGACCTGCTCTCATCACATATGTCTGTCACCCACTGCCGTAGGTCAGTGTGTATTTCTTCACATGGATCCACTCCTTCCATGTCCTCACCCTCTTCATCTGGAACGATGACACACTCTTCTGCAATTTGGGCTTTCAGGTAGTTCTTGCAACATTCTGATATGAGGGGGGCTCCAGAGCTGTCATTGCCCTCTGCTTCGCTGAGAGCCACAATAGTAACACTGCGTAGCAGCTCTCTTGCATTGTTCACAGATTGTGACTTGAGCAGCTGTGCCAGTGACCTCACAAAGAAATCTTTAATGCGATGTGGTTTTCTTTTCAAGCAGTCCCATTGGCAGATCTTGATGCAGTGTGCAACATCGACCCGGACAAAACAAGGTGGCAGCTGTGCAGACTGGTTACCAAGTAAGACACCAAAACACTCATTGATGTAGGTCTTCAGATCAGGATGAGGAGTGAAAGCCTTGACCAGAGCTCCGAGCAAAGCCAGAGAAAAGTCACTCACAACCACTTTTGGAATTGGTGCACCTGCGCGAATCCATTCTGTCAACCATTGTTTAATTGCATTAACATCATGTCTCTCTGACAGCATTTGCACCACTGGGACACTTGCGCTCCCATCCCCTGCCAGAACGCCCTGGTATAAGAAGATGTGGCCAGACATACCAACTGGTCTCTGTAGTTTCCTGACTACTGAACCAGTTGCATCAAAACTCACAGTGGGGTGAGATTTCTTTGATATTGACTTGTACATGTACATTTGTGTTTGACTCCAGTAGTGACAGAAAACCTTGTCCAGTCCAATATCTTTAATGCTACCATTGTGAGGTGCACTGTATTTTAGCATCTGCAGTGATAAAATAGGATCCTTGTCACCTAATTCTAAGTAATTTCTCTCTTGCTTTGCTTTGCGCAGGGTGGCCAAATTAGGCAGATGGCTTGGCTCAGGATCTCCAAAATCCATCAACTTTGTTGCCTCCGATGCCCTCCATACATGTGGTTCCATTCTACCCTCACACAGTTCCTTGGCTATCTGCACACGCAAGTTTCCAGATATGGCACGCTTGGAAAGGCCAATGTGCAGGGAGTCATCAATGTTTTTAATAATAACATTTCAGCACCATTGGGTTGTTCATTTCAGGCTCTCTGTCACATTTGATGTAAAGGTCGCCATGACACTCCTTACAGTTGCTTCTGATTTCAATGTATTTTGTTGTGGCTGATGGATAGACTTTGGCTCTTTTAAATACAAATGTGCAGGTGCTTTTCACTTCTTTCCAAATTTGGTGATTTATTACATGAGTCCAGATGCCAGGCTTCAAAACTGTGTATTTCCTTTTTTGTGTTTTAGAGAACTTGTCTTTGTATTGAACTGTTTCAGGTATAAATTCAATCCATTTCTCAAATGGAACTTCAAGCTCAAAAGTCTTGCAGTCTTCTGGTCTGGGAGGAAAGGACTGTGGCTCAAAATCTGTGTCATCACTACTGACACTTGTTTCATGATCACGTTCATGATTAAACCCTAAAGCAGACCAGATGTTGTGTCTGTTTAATTTAACAAAAGTGTACAGGGCCTTTGCAGTGATCTTGTTTCCTAGCTGCTCACTCAGCTCTGTCCAGATGCTGTTATTAGGAGTAGCTATGGTACCATTTTTGACTATGGCCTCCTTTGATGAACACAGGACTGTGAAAATGGAATCCCTGTCTACTGCTGGCTTTTTGGGCATCTGGCATAAGAAAGTAAAACATAATTACTTCAATAATGATGACTTATTTTGGGTCAAGTGTTTCATCTACAGTATAAACATGTTTTCATGTATTGATATTGACCCCTAAATGTAATTAGCATTTCATAGTTACATTGGCAATATTAACATTAGCAATGTGCTTTCTGTTGCCAAAAACATTGCCAATCGTAGCTTGTGTTGTGTATTAATCAAAAAGTTAACTTTTTACTAACTGACAGTAACAACATTTGACTTACATTTGCCAGGAATATGATTTATGTAAGGCTATTCTATGACGAGATATGGTTAAATTGTTCCTCTACTAAACGCTACTAAACACTCCACAAAAGCATGCTTACGAAGAATAAACGATTGACAATATTTTGGGTTCATTCTGCGCATGTGGGGGCGCTGAGTGACCTCAGAATGACCTATGAAAGATTATTTAATATAATATAAAAATGAAAACAGCACAAACGAAAATAATTGCAGCACAAACCAGCACAAACGAAGCACAAACGATTAAGACTATCCCCAGTTCATTTGGAGTAGGTGGGGGGCTGAGTGACGTCATCACCCGTAATTAAATGGCTAATATAAACAATACCGCAGCAGCACAAACCAAACTTGTAACAGCACAAACCAGCACAAACGGAGCACTAACGATCGACACTGTTGTGGGTTCATTATGAGCTTGTGGGGGGCTGAGTGACCTCTGAATGACCTATAAAGTATTCTTTAATATCTAAAGAATGAAAACAGCACAAACGAAAATAATTGCAGCACAAACCAGCACAAACGGAGCACAAACGATTAAGACTATTTTCCCAACGTTTTGCGTTGGGTGGGGGGCCAACTTCACGCAGGTCTAGATAAAGTGTATTTTTACGTAGTTTTTCCTCATTGTAGGCTACTACTTTGACCACTTTTAGTCTTTGGTTGTTTACTACACTTTTCACTCTGTTTAGCACATGGCCTCACATGTGAATCTTTGAAGAGATGGGTGGGGCTAACGCTTCAGAGGGTGTGAACGATGCTGAATGGGTGGGGCTAACGCTTCAGAGGGTGTGAACGATGCTGAATGGGTGTAGACAAAGAAGATCTTTCCAGTAGGTGTACAAAATTATTCAAGGGGCCATTTATCAACTTTCAAAGCAGAATGACTTTGCTCCACAACTGCAGTGTATGATATACCGTTTTCTAGCTTCTTCAATCGAATGTAAAAAAACATTTCAAATGTTGCTACATAGGACCAAATCCTGGTGCTGGGTCACATATCTACAGGGACACACACACCCTTTCCCATGAAACGCTGTGTTAAGAAAATCATACAACTACAGCATATCATCAGTCTCCTGCTGAATGGGAGGGATTAAGTAATGTCTCGTTCTCTCTTTTTCCTCAGTTTTCTCTATCTTCTTCCCTCTCTTTCTCTCAGGGTTTTTCCCTGTTCCTACTAAAGGAATGGTTCTTTCACCTGGCCCACTGTGTGTGTGTGTGTGTGTGTGTGTGTGTGTGTATATGTGTGTGAGAGGGCTGCCTCTAAGTCATGTGTTTAACAACATGTAAAGAGAGAGAGAGAGAGCTCAAGTCATTACGTTGACTAATGGAAGCAGAAAAGCAGAAACAGAATTAGTGTCGTTGCACAGGCTTGTAGGCCCACAGTTAAGCCTGTTGGTCCAATTAGATTAACGGAGAGGTTTTCACCACATCAGACGCTGTGTGTGTGTGTTTTTTGTGTGTGTGTTCCTAGGCTGTGGCAGTCATCACCTTTTGTTAGCCGGTAATTGTCATGCAAATCACTGCCGGTCTCACGGTAATTGACCGTTAATTAACATAAACACGTTTAGCATCTCCAGGCCTCCACACAGACAAGCCACTGATGCATACCTTAGGAACATCTACATTTTAAAGAGTCTAATAAATCAATTTAATATACAGTACCAGTCAAAAGTTTGGACACACCCACTCATTCAAGTGTTTTTCTTTATTTGACATCAAAACTATGAAATAACACATATGGAATCATGTAGTAACCAAAAAAGTGTTAAACAAATCAAAATATATTTTAGATTCGTCAAAGTAGACACCATTTGCTTTGATGACAGCTTTCATGAGGAATGCTTTTCCAACAGTCTTGAAGGAGTTCCCACATATGCTGAGCACTTGTTGGCTGCTTTTCCTTCACTCTGCGGTCCAACTCATCCCAAACCATCTTAATTGAGTTAAGGTTGGGTGATTGTAGAGGCTGATGCAGCACTCCATCACTCTCTGATTCAGAGGGTTTGGGTTAAATGCGGAAGAGACATTTCAGTTGAATGCAGTCAGGTGTACAACTCCCCTTTCCCTTTCGCTTTTTCCTTTCCTTGGTCAAATAGCCCTTACACAGCCTGGAGGTGTGTTTGGGTCATTGTCATGTTGAAAACAATTGATAGTCCCACTAAGCGCAAACCAGATGGGATGGCGTATCGCTGCAGAATGCTGTGGTAGCCATGCTGGTTAGGTGTGCCTTGAATTCTAAATAAATCACTGTCAGTGTCACCAGCAAAGCACCCTCACACGTCACACCTCCTCCTCCATGCTTCACGGTGGAAACAGATTTCCACCAGTCTAATGTCCATTGCTCGTGTTTCTTGAAAAAGAAAATGTTTTGGAATCCCTGCCTTAGAAAGTGATTTCCATTTCATTGTGTTTGGCTTTGAAACAACATCCACAGTGACCATGTTTTCCACTCACGTTCAACCTGTTGTTGAACTTCTTACTTCAAATTGATTGATCACAGTGAGGAGAGTTTTAAAAGCACGGTCCTGTTTTGATGTGCTTGATGTGATTTAAATTGCATTTGCAGTGCTGTCAGAGTGGTTAGAGGGACAATAGAGTGCTGAGTACCAGGCCATTAGAGACCTGACAGTCATTAGCGAGTTGGGTTCTACCAACACATGTCCAGAGTGCATAAGAGGAGAATACCATGACTCAACAGTCACATGGAATTTGACTGTGGTCATGACCAATGTTCCCTCTAAGCTGCGCCCGTGCGCAGGCGTGCAGCTCCCCTTGAAATAAGTGAAATAAGTATTGAACACGTCACCATTTTTCTCAGTAAATATATTTCCAAAGGTGCTATTGACATGACATTTTCACCAGATGTTGGTAACAACCCAAGTAATCCATACATACAAAGAAACCAAAACAAATACGTTCAGAAATTAAGTTATGTGTAATAACGTGAAATGACACAGGGAAAAAGTATTGAACACACTTACTAATATTTATTTAATACTTTGTACAAAAGCCTTTGTTGGTAATGACAGAATCAAGACGCCTCCTGTATGGAGAAACTAGTCGCATGCATTGCTCTGGTGTGATTTTGGCCCATTCTTCCACACAAACAGTCTTCAAATCTTGAAGGTTCCGTGGGCCTCTTCTATGAATCTTGATCTTCAGTTCTTTCCATAGATTTTCAATGGGATTTAAGTCAGGTGATTGGCTGGGCCATTCTAGCAGCTTTATTTTCTTTCTTTGAAACCAATTGAGTTTCCTTGGCTGTGTGTTTGGGATCATTGTCTTGCTGAAATGTCCACCCTCGTTTCATCTTCATCATCCTGGTAGATGGCAGCAGATTTTTGTCAAGAATGTCTCTGTAAATTTGCCCATTCATCCTTCCTTCAATTATGTGAAGTTTGCCAGTACCATTTGCTGAAAAGCAGCCCCACACCATGATGTTCCCACCTCCAAACTTCACTGTTGGTACGGTGTTTTTAGGGTGATGTGCAGTGCCATTTCTCCTCCAAACATGGTGTGTATTATGACATCCAAACATTCAGAAGCTTAGAAATGCGCCTATAACCAATGCCATCATTATGTTTTGCAACAATTAGGTTGCGAAGGTCTTGAGACAGCTCTTTGCTTTTACCCATCATGAGATGTGTCTTGTGTGACACCTTGGCAATGATACCTTTTTGTAGGCCATCAGTTGGGACTGAACCAGCTGATATTAATTTGCACTGACAGGGGGCTGGATTGCTTTTTAATTACTGATAGTTTTCAGCTGTTGTCTTGGCTTTCCATGCCTTTTTGCACCTCCCTTTCTTCATGTGTTCAATACTTTTTCCCTGTGTCATTTCACATTATTACACATAACTTAATTTCTGAACTTATTTGTTTTGGTTTCTTTGTATGTATGGATTACTTGGGTTGTTATTTTTTTAATTATTGCTTTTGACATTAAATTTTATTAAAATTTCATGTCAATAGCACCTTTGGAAATATATTTACTGAGAAAAATGGTGACGTGTTCAATACTTATTTCACCCGCTGTATGTACACTATACATTGTTACAGAGTGTTGAAAAATTGCAAGTTGATATAGATAAATAAGGAATATTTGCATGGTTAACTATACTATACAGGTCGATGGCAGAGAAATACTTCAATTGCTAAATGTGTGTATGATATAAGTGAGGGTAATAATAGTTTACTTAATATACATTCTGGTAAATGGTAAATGCACAGTTAAATGTACAGGTAGGTGAATATTTTGCATGGTTACATTAACTGTACAGGTAAATTACAGGAAGAGATACATACATAGCTAAATGTGCGTATGATATAATTTAGGGTAATAATAATAATAATTCCCTTAAAATATAGTCCTTAGTACAGGGTTTAATTACAGATAAAAGCACGTATTGCACATTCGATATACTAAAAGCAATTAAAAAATCTACAACTGACAGGATACTAATATGCAGTCCTGAGTGAATGACTACGTAAATTCAGTCCAATAATTACTTACAATATTGCACGTGATATTGTAAGGGCTGGATTGTGGTAACCTTTATGTCCATCAGGGGGAACCACAACCCAGTCCTTACATCAGGGAGGGAAGGTGAATGATCCCCAATCAGAGACAGCTGTCTAGCGTTGTCTCTGATTGGGAATGGTCTTTAGCATTCTCTCCCATCCACCTGCATGTGGATCATTGTTTGTTTCTGTTTGTCTGCATGTGGCAGAACTCAGTCAGTCACCGTGTTTTGGTTGTTTAGTTTCGTTTTCTCTCTCCTTCTTTATTTTTGAATGCTTCGTGAGTTCATCTCATTCATAAATAAAAAGGATGTCACTCCATCAGCGCTCCGTATATCGTTCCTTATATACGCACCGTGACAGATATGATATAACAACTGTACATGAATATGTATATACAGTCCTGAATGAATAAGTCCTGAGTGAATGAGTGATTACAGACCAGAGAGTTACCACGCAGAAGAAATATGAGCAGAGAAGCACAAGAATGAACTTTTCCCCTTTACTTAACACCATAAACGTTTCGCTCCACTGTCGGATTGTGCTCGAATCAACGCAATATTACCCACTTTCAATGTAACATACCGAAACAAAACGAACTGGGCAAGAGATTTTCTTGTGGGCAGAGAGCATTGGAAGTAGGATTCTATTGTATTGACAGGTACGACAATCAGAGCTGCAGTATGCTTATATGCAAATAGCCATTACCATATATGTATCTCTGCCATTCACTTTAAAGTGGACTGTGTTTATAGCATGAGTGGTTGCGTAGATGCACTTGTTTTGATATCAAAGCGAGAAGTCCACCTGGTCACATTTGTTCATATTCGTTGCTAGTTAGTGAGTAATTAGGCCAATTTGAGCTGATTTCTAGTCAACAATAGGGGAGCGCTTGCTTCCTACAGGAGCACAAAATGTGTGCATTTCTAGCCATCTTTGAAAAGCTAGTTCGAGTCAGCTAAAGAGCTTTTTTTATGTCTTAAAGGGGCAGTGTTGTATTTTGAGACGGTCTTGAATAAGCTAAGTAGTTAATAGACAGAGGGTAGCATAATTTGTCTGTTTCTCTCTAATAATGGTATGGGAATAATAATGCATTTTATTTTGTAATGTGGGTTCATCAAAAACAGCACAAAATGTTTAGTCACCTCCTTGTCTGAAGGACAGCTATTTCCATGTTAAAATGTTATGGGATGCATTCTTCTCCATTGTTTTTGATGGTAGGCCACTCTGGTAGGCCTACATTATGATCAAATAGCCACAGTAGCCTGATTGGCCACAGCTAAAACTGTAACTTAAAGCGGGTACAGCCTCAGTGTTCACAGTAAACGCGTGTCGGCAGTTGCACACAATTTTCAATGTTCAAGTTTGTGCTTGTTATGTGGCTACCAACTGCCTAGCAGAGCCGAGTGGTGGCATGTGGTTGGTGTAAGCGGAGGGGAATACACAGTTCATTTCAGAGAACAACGACTTCCAAAGCTGTTTTTCTTACTGTTTGACTACCTTATAATTGAGCTGGTGGGAGTAAGTACAATCAGTTCTCAAGGATAGTTTTGTTTTTTTATCGAGTTTGGGCTCTCTTTTCCCTTGCCTCCTGACTGTGCATGGGAAAAAATAGACTCCCCATCTGTTGGTGTGTGGGCTGTATGAATAATCAAGAAACTCCGGGGAACACAAGAATACATATATATATTCTCTCTCTCTCTCTCTCTCTCTCTCTCTCTCTCTCTCTCTCTCTCTATCTCTCTCTCTCTCTCTCTCTCTCTCTCTCTCTCTCTCTCTCTCTCTCTCTCTCTCTCTCTCTCTCTCTCTCTCTCTCTCTCTCTCTCTCTCTCTCTCTCTCTCTCTCTCTCTCTCTCTCTCTCTACACAGAGAGGGCGAAATATCTTACTGTGTTTCAAAGTCAAACACCAGCTGACAGAAACACAGACTCCCAGCTACAGTTGATCTATGGCTGCATTTCTAAACCAGCCTGTTTGTGCTCTCTTTCCAACTCTATGGTCATTGTCCCTGTTTGACGTGACCATAGAGTTGGTAAGACAGCACACAGATCTGGGACCAGACTACAGTACTTCTGAACAGTGTGATAGATAGTGATTCCTCAGTATTGACCTCTTCCTCTAATTCCATGTAGAGAACCTGGCTAGATGGTGTTATATTATTATATTGGTTTGGGCTTTGATGGTATAACCACGACAACGCTGTAATGTTGTGAAACCTATGAGTTCCTTCCATTCATCACAGGGTTTACCTGACAGAATTACTAGCATATTTTTAGCCCTTTCATTAAATTATGCACGTCTTGCCTTAGCAGTTGATCATCTATTTTATCCTGACAAAGAGGGATGATGTGTGAGGTGAGTGGGTCTAATGGGAGTGTGTGTGTGTGTGTGTGTGTGTGTGTGTGTGTGTGCATGCGTGCGTGTGTATGTGCGTGTGTGTCAGACGGTGTGATGGATGTGTCAGGATTACATATTTTAATAGCCTTGTTTTAGGACAGGTAGTTTCAAGTGTTTGTTTAAGGGTTTACTACCTGTTGAATCAAAGCTTTATGATGAGTTGGTTATTTGAATCAGCTGTGTAGAGCTAGGGCAAAAAAACTAAACGTGCACCTAGGGTGGGCCCCAGGACTGAGTTTGGGAAACCCTGGTTTTGGGTGATTCAACAGGTATTTAACTCTTGGGATGCATCCTAAATGATCCTATATAGTGCACAACTATGGGCCTTGTGGGCCCTGATCTAGTAATGCACTAAATATTGAACAAGATGCAACAATGGTCAAAAATATTGCACTAAACAGAGAATTTGGGAATCAACCATGATGACTGTCGTGGTTGGTTACACTGTTACCACAGATGACTGTCGTGGTTGGTTACACTGTTAACACAGATGACTGTCGTGGTTGGTTACACTGTTACCACAGATGACTGTCGTGGTTGGTTACACTGTTACCACAGATGACTGTCGTGGTTGGTTACACTGTTAACACAGATGACTGTCGTGGTTGGTTACACTGTTAACACAGATGACTGTCGTGGTTGGTTACACTGTTACCACAGATGACTGTCGTGGTTGGTTACACTGTTAACACAGATGACTGTCGTGGTTGGTTACACTGTTACCACAGATGACTGTCGTGGTTGGTTACACTGTTACCACAGATGACTGTCATGGTTGGTTACACTGTTACCACAGATGACTTTCGTGGTTGGTTACACTGTTAACACAGATGACTGTCGTGGTTGGTTACACTGTTAACACAGATGACTGAATAATGCTCACTGGTGTTGAGAAAACAAAGCAACAAGACCTCAGGAACAGAGAATGACTTCATTCGGACATGTCTAGTCATTGATCAGCTATGTCATTAACAACACTTGTACAAGTCTTCCTACTGGAACCAGGCCCGTCATGCACCATTCAGCTCGTCCTACTGGAACCAGGCCGTCACACACCATTCAGGTCTTCCTACTAGAACCATGCCCGTCACGCACCATTCAGGTCTTCCTACTGGAACCAGGCCCGTCACGCACCATTCAGCTCGTCCTACTGGAACCAGGCGTCACGCACCATTCAGGTCTTCCTACTAGAACCAGGCCCGCCACGCACCGTTCAGCTCGTCCTACTGGAACCAGGCCCGTCACGCACCATTCAGCTCGTCCTACTAGAACCAGGCCCGTCACGCACCATTCAGGTCAGCTATGTCATTGACAACACTTGTACAGGATATGGAGCAACCTATGGCCTATGACCACTTTATGATACAGTACAGTGTGTATCCGTCAGGAGGATGTAAGATCAGGTCCTGTAGTCAAACAATGTGCTGATCTAGGATCAGGTTCAGCCTACCCACATGTAATCCTATTCATTATGGGAAAATGTATCATGTATCAGTGTCAGGCTCTGGCCATAGAGAAGCTTTGCTTCTCTATATGTCTATGGTCAGAGTCTGGCAGATCTAGTTTAATAAATATGTCGAACTATCGATATGCTGCGCCTTGGTCTCTCTACACACCCGAACGTGACAGAATGAACCACCACCCGACCAAGCAGCGTAAAACTGGAGCTAAGGAGAGAAAAGGAGGAAAATCGAGTAAACGGAGGTAACGGAGCCCGTAGGCAACCCCAAGAAAATTTCGGGGGGGGGCTATGGGGTTGGTCTGGCTACGAGGAGGACGAGCCAGTACCACTCTCCATGTGGAATACGGTGGAGAAGGAGGAAGAGGAATACCTGAAGGGGGTATATTGTGACATTATGGAACTGTGTAGGCGTAATTGGGAAGAGTGTGAGAACGAGCGGAGGGAGCTGGAGTTAAAGGTGCCCACGGTGTGCATCCCCAGTCCGGGTCGTTTAATGTCTACATCCCGCGCCGAGTCTCCAGTGTACATCCCCACTCCAGTATGTCCTATGCCGGTTTCACGTGTGAGAACTCCAGTGCCAGAGCAATCCGTTCCATCGGTGCCCAGTCCGGGTCCGGCCGTCTGCTACACTCCAGTGACAGAGCAGTCCGTTCCACCGGAGCCCAGTCTGGGTCCGGCCGTCTGCTACACTCCAGTGTCAGAGCAGTCCGCTCCACCGGTGCCCAGTCTGGGTCAGGCCGTCTGCTACACTCCAGTGTCAGAGCAGTCCGCTTCACCGGTACCCAGTCCGGGTCCGGCCGTCTGCTACACTCCAGTGCGCGTCTCCAGTCAGGTACGTCCTGTGCCTGCTCCCCGCACTAGCCCTGAGGTGCGTGTTATTAGTCCTGTGCCACAGGTGCCGACTCCACGCACCAGGCTTCCAGTGCGCGTCTCCAGTCAGGTACGTCCTGTGCCTGCTCCCCGCACTAGCCCTGAGGTGCGTGTTATTAGTCCTGTGCCACCAGTGCCGACTCCACGCACCAGGCTTCCAGTGCGCGTCTCCAGTCAGGTACGTCCTGTGCCTGCTCCCCGCACTAGCCCTGAGGTGCGTGTTATTAGTCCTGTGCCACCAGTGCCGACTCCACGCACCAGGCTTCCAGTGCGCGTCTCCAGTCAGGTACGTCCTGTGCCTGCTCCCCGCACTCGCTCTGAGGTGCGTGTTATTAGTCCAGTGCCACCAGTGCCGACTCCACGCACCAGGCTTTCAGTGCGCGTCTCCAGTCAGGTACGTCCTGTGCCTGCTCCCCGCACTCGCCCTGAGGTGCGTGTTATTAGTCCAGTGCCACCAGTGCCGACTCCACGCACCAGGCTTCCAGTGTGCGTCTCCAGTCAGGTACGTCCTGTGCCTGCTCCCCGCACTCGCCCTGAGGTGCGTGTTATTAGTCCAGTGCCACCAGTGCCGACTCCACGCACCAGGCTTCCAGTGCGCGTCTCTAGTCCGGTACGTCCCATGCCGACTCCCCGCACTCGACCTCCAGTGCGTGTGCCCAGCCAGGTTCCTCCAGTGCCGGCTCCACGCACCAGGCCTCCAGTGCGCCTCTCCAGTCCGGTACGTCCCGTGCCGACTCCCCGCACTCGACCTCCAGTGCGTGTGCCCAGCCAGGTACCTCCAGTGCCGGCTCCACGCACCAGACCGTCGGTGCGCCTCATCAGCCCGGAGCCTCCCGTGATGGTCGACAGCCCGGAGACTCCCGTGATGGTCGAAAGCCCGGAGACTCCCGTAATGGTCGACAGCCCGGAGCCTCCGGTGATGGTCGACAGCCCGGAGCCTCCGGTGATGGTCGAAAGCCCGGAGCCTCCGGTGATGGTCGACAGCCCGGAGCCTCCCGCGATGGTCGAAAGCCCGGAGCCTCCCGTGACGCTCGACAGCCCGGAGCCTCCCGTGACGCTCGACAGCCCGGAGCCTCCCGTGAAGCTCGACAGCCCGGAGCCTCCCGTGACGCTCGACAGCCCGTAGCCTCCCGTGACGCTCGACAGCCCGGAGCCTCCCGTGACGCTCGACAGCCCGGAGCCTCCCGTGACGCTCGACAGCCCGGAGCCTCCCGTGACGCTCGACAGCCCGGAGCCTCCCGTGACGCTCGACAGCCCGGAGCCTCCCGTGACGCTCGACAGCCCGGAGCCTCCCGTGACGATTGAAAGGCCGGAGTCGCCTGCCACACCGGTGCTCAGTCCTGGCCCGGTTATTTGCCCCGCTCCATGGCCTGAACTTTTTTCCCCACCATTGTTGTTTCCAGGACCGGTGGGTTGCCCCTTTATATGGCCGGAGTCGCCTGCCACACCGGTGCTCAGTCCTGGCCCGGTTATTTGCCCCGCTCCATGGCCTGAGCCTTTCTCCCCACCATTGTTGTTTCCAGGACCGGTGGGTTGCCCCTTTATATGGCCGGAGTCGCCTGCCACACCGGTGGCCAGTCCTGGCCCGGTTATTTTCCCCGCTCCATGGCCTGAGCCTTTTGCCCCACCATGGTCATTTCCAGGACCGGTGGGTTGCCCCTTTAAATGGCCTGAATCGCCAGCCACACCGGGGCCCAGTCCGGGCCCAGTAGAAATAAGGAGGACATCCACTTCGCCGGGGCCGGAACCGCCACCGGCGATGGTTAATGTTTGATGTTTTTCCCTCCCTGACCCTTCCCTCATGTTTTGTGTTTGTTTTTCTTGCGGCCGGGAGTCCGCGCCTTTGGGGGGGGGTTACTGTCAGGCTCTGGCCATAGAGAAGCTTTGCTTCTCTATATTTCTATGGTCAGAGTCTGGCAGATCTATTATTTCTACGTCTGTGTGGTGTTGTGTGTGTGGGATCCCTAATTAGAGGCAGCTGCTAGGCATTACCTCTAATTAGGGATCTTACTTATATGTCTGTGTTCCACTCCGTTGGCGTGGTTCATTGTTGTATATTGTCTCGTGTTCGTGCTACGTGTGTTCCTTTCATTATATATTGTATTTGTTATATTTGTATAGTTCGTCAGTTAGTTTAATAAATATGTCGAACTATCGATACGCTGCGCCTTGGTCTCTCTACACACCCGAACGTGACAATCAGGCAAAATTGATCGGTCCTGTATCAGTCTTGTAGTGTAGATACTCTACTGTACAGTAGATCTCACACGGCAGCCAAATCCCAGGCTCCCTCCCTCCACACTCTCTAGCCAAACTTAATCAACAGAGAGAAGCTGATGTTACTTACCAGCTATATTCAAATTATTCATCTCTTGGCACGACAACAGGACAGGCCCCTTGGTACTGATGATAGACAGCAGCAGCTTGAAGGGCTCTCATTGTCAAAGACAATGGAGAGAGAGACTGCGTTCCAAATGGCACTCTATTCCCTATAAAGTGCACTACTGTTGACCAGACCCCTATGAGCTCTGGTGCACTCTGTAGGGAATAGGGTGCCATTTGGGATGCAAATGTCGTCAGTGTCCCAAGGGAATCTTCACTCTTCTCTGAGGGTCCAAGAAGACCCCTTTGTTTTCAGGCCGGAGACTGTCCTCCTCCAAAGATATAGCTATCCTCCCTCAGTCAGAGGGTTAAATGGGTTGTACAGGATGCAAGTATTTCCTCCTACTACATCACGCACCATTCAGGTCTTCCTACTGGAACCAGGCCCGTCACGCACCATTCAGCTCGTCCTACTGGAACCAGGCCCGTCACGCACCATTCAGGTCTTCCTACTAGAACCAGGCCCGTCACGCACCATTCAGGTCTTCCTACTAGAACCAGGCCCGCCACGCACCATTCAGCTCGTCCTACTGGAACCAGGCCCGTTACGCACCATTCAGGTCTTCCTACTAGAACCAGGCCCGCCACGCACCATTCAACTCGTCCTACTGGAACCAGGCCTGTCACGCACCATTCAGGTCTTCCTACTGGAAGCAGGCCCGTCACGCACCATTCAGCTCGTCCTACTGGAACCAGGCCCGTCACGCACCATTCAAGTCTTCCTACTGGAACCAGGCCCGTCACGCACCATTCAGCTCGTCCTACTGGAACCAGGCCGTCACGCACCATTCAGGTCTTCCTACTAGAACCAGGCCCGCCACGCACCGTTCAGCTTGTCCTACTGGAACCAAGCCCGTCACGCACCATTCAGCTCGTCCTACTGGAACCAGGCCTGTCACGCACCATTCAGGTCTTCCTACTGGAACCAGGCCTGTCACGCACCATTCAGGTTTTCCTACTGGAACCAAGTCCGTCACGCACCATTCAGGTCTTCCTACTAGAACCAGGCCGAAGGGTGGTCAGGAGTGATCAGGAGTTAGTCCACACAGTGAGTTCATTATTCCCCTTCTGGGACTGAGACTTCAAAGAGATGGAGGATTCACAAATGTAGATAGTTACTATATCTCCTCTGGATGTGTCTGACCTGGCAAGGGAATGGGGAATGGGGAATCTGAGGATTATTCCATTTTCTCCTCATTAATATAAGCAGGCTCAATGGATGCCTGTCTGTCCATCTATCCACATGCACACACACATACACTAGCCTTATAGATAGCAACAGTAATGGCGTCTTTTTGTAGGCACTAACTCCACCATGGCCGTTGGCCAAAGCCTATGGGGAAACAAACGCTTTAAAAAAATATATTTTTGGATAAATGCCGAAAATACTTAAAACAAAGTTACCAAACACTGGTATACACAGGCTTAGGACATCAGGTAACGTCAATTATTTGTGTATTTTGAAGCATTTCTGTAATCAAAACTAGCACATAAAGCACACAAAGACTTCATAATTCATAAAGGTAATCTTAACTGATAGATCTTATAGAACAAAACGTATAAGATGTCCTAAGCCTGTGATAACCTCAGACCTTATTTTTGGCGTTAATCCTTAAATCCCAATCTTGCCCCATTAATTTCCCCCATAGGAATGGCTGAGCGAACCAGAGGTAACTCATTTCAGTTTTTTAGGACTACAAGCTCTATTACTAAAATGAGAATCTCCAGCACGTTGCCCTGCTCCTTATCTCAATAGATTAAGAGAGGAAACATTAAAATGGATGACAAACCAACGTTAGATACCTTAGATATATTTTATCTGAATAAACAATAGGTAGATAGAAGAAATATGCCTGATATATCAACACCTCAAACCCCCGCCCCTGTCATGAATAGCTAATATAACGTCAGCTGGATATTGCATTCAGATAATTAATTAAATAAATAATGAATTGATTATATACATCTAACATGCGTGTGAGATGATGATTTGTGCCGTGGTGCTCTGAGGGCGACAGCCATTAACGATGGGGAGAGATTGCTGCTGCTGCTCCCTCCCTCCGACAGGCTTAATGAAATGAAGAATTCCACTATTTTAATAATACTTGTTATAATTAAACTTCTCTCTCTTCATGAGCGCAGGGAGGGCATAAGTTCAGCAGCAAAGATTTTATGAAATTGTAAATTACACATCATACAAACCACGGAATTCACTCTTTGTTACCCTAGAAACAGATGTGCCAGGCTTTGACTTCTTTGTCATTTCATTGGCGGAGGAGGGAATTGGAGCGCTCAACAGAGCATATCCCCTTTTTATCCAGTTTGTATTTTACTGCTAAATAATATGAAATAAATAAATAAGAAAGACTCAGACTAATCTATACTACAGTTGAAGTCGGAAGTTTACATACACCTTAGCCAAATACATTTTTCACAATTCCTGAAATTTAATCCTAGCAAAAATTCCCTGTTTTAGGTCAGTTAGGATCACCACTTTATTTTAAGAATATTAAATGTCAGAATAATAGTAGAGAGAATTATTTATTTAAACTTTTATTTCTTTCATCCCATTCCCAGTGGGTCAGAAGTTTACATTTGGTAGCATTGCCTTTAAATTGTTTAACTTGGGTCAAATGTTTCAGGTAGCCTTCCACAAGCTTCCCACAATAAGTTGGGTGAATGTTGGCTCATTCCTCCTGACAGAACTGGTGTAACTGAGTCAGGTTTGTAGGCCTCCTTGCTCGCACACGCTTTTTCCACAAATGTTCTATAGGATTGAGGTCAGGGCTTTGTGATGGCCACTCCAATACCTTGACTTTGTTGTCCTTAAGCCATTTTGCCACAACTTTGGAAATATGCTTGGGGCCATTGTCCATTTGGAAGACCCATTTGTGACCAAGCTTTAACTTCTTGTCTTGAGGTTGCTTCAATGTATATTGAGCATTCTGAACTGTTCCAGAATCGTTGTTCTACTGCTCAGCATCAGCACAGCGGGAGAGAGACCATTTAGAGTTTAATTACAATTTGAAATGACTAGCAGAGTTAGGAGAGAAAGCCTATGAAGTCTACTTAATTATTGGGAGTAGAATATGAAGTGGCAACTGTTAAGCAGAACAGAACAGAACAGAGCAGAACAGAACAGAACAGAACAGCCCAGCCCAGTTGGTTTTAAAGGGATGGTTTTAAATAAGTCCTCATTAGCATTCTAAACAGATTTTCAAATAATTAAAGTCTCTCAGGACACATAATACTGCATCTAGCATCACTGGAAAAGGAAAATACCATAGTATCTACAGCAGGTGTTCCCAACCTTCTTTAACGTGAGATCTATTTTTTCATTTGCCAGCCTGATGAGATCTACCAGTCTCTAAATCTAAACCAACCAACAAAATGTATAAAACGCAACACACCACTGAGTATGGACCTGCCGCTATGATACCTATTTGATACCCAAATATGTGGACCAATTTAAAAAAAAAACACAAATAAATGCAGCTCATTTAAATGTCCTACCTTAGTGTGACTTTTGGCCTTGGGTGGAGGCAAGTAGTTGTTCAAAGTCAGGGCTGTAGCAGCTTGTTGCAGGTCTCATGCAGGCCACAAGGTGGTCATCAGCCATAGTAGATCTATACTATTATTTATTATCTTCATGTGAGAAAAAGGTAGCTTGATCCAAAAATGGCTGATAAGTTGAGAGCACATCTTCTTATTTTGGGATCCTTCTCCTCTAGCAGAAGCTCCCAGAACTCATCCTTCATCTCAGCGGTGGCCCTGGATTTCAGCTGAATGTCATTTTGAAGGGTGAGCATTTCAGTTTCTGCTATAGTTGTGTCCAACTGAAAAAGTGATCCCATTTTGGAGGCAATGACTTCCACATTTATGTCTGTGCCAAATGGAAAGCACATATAAGTGGCAATAGGCTCAAGTGATGCAAAGTCAGTGAAAACGACTGTCAAAAGATGCTTTGGACTTGCTCCACATAACGTGCACTGTCAAGCTGTGCTGTATCCTTGCCCTGAATTTCCAGTTCTGAATGCATGTGTTGAAAGAAGTGCAGGTCCTTACGTTGCAGCTTTCTAGTGAGCAGTTGTAGTTTGCATTTAAAAGTGTTCACAGAGCTGATCATGTCGATTACATGTTATCCTTTTTCTTGCTGTTCTACATTCAATTCATTAAGCATGTAAGTTAGATCAGTGAGAAAAGCTAAATCCAGGAGCCACTGTGTGTCCTCTAGCTGTGCATATTCTGCATGTTTGGAGACCTTGAGAAACTCCTTGATTTCAGGCAACAACTCACTGAATCTCCCTAAAAATGTACCTCGGCCCAGCCACCGCACATCCGTGTGCAGCAGCAGGTCTACAGTATGTGCTCCGTTTCAGTCTCTTCTAAGGGAGCGCGAAATAGCCTCTGCTGTAGGCTTCTTGCTCGAATAGAACACACAATCTTGATGCTGCGTTTTCTGTTTTTTTGTATCCTCCCTTTCACTCATTGTTGCTGCTGTCGACCACACAACTTAAGAACAACTTAAGAACGAATCTGGCTACAAAGTTAGCTAGCTAGCTACCTGCCTGGCATCACCGTGACCTCGACTTGGAGTTGGCGGGCGACATCTCACCGCGCTAACTAGGCATACTTCAATAAGTGTGCGGGGACTGGTCATATTTTAAATCACGTGACTTTTCAGACATTGCTGTCGAACATTAAAACAGAAATAGATTATTGGCATTGATTTGTGTGGCTGAATTAAGCACTTAGATCACGATCGACTGGTTGGGAAACCCTGATCTACAGTAATCTGCTTATCTTTCCACGAACAAGTCTTCTTGATTGTTGACTAAGCCATCGGATCTCTATGTTCATAAATGCTTCTGCATGCTTCAGAACTCGGCTAGGTGAACCGAACGAGTGTGTTCGCATACTCCCTTAAAAGAATGTTGCTTGAAAAATTTGAGAAAGCAGCAATAGCACTGTTTGTTCATCATGAGACGCCGTAGACAGTATACACTTCCTCAAAATGGTCAGATAACTCAAGATATCTGTCATTAATGTTGAAGTTTTTGCCTTGGAGATTTTAGTTGCGCAATTTTACATCTAACTAAGATGTTTGGTGCAGTATCTCGCAAGTAAAATGTTTTGTATGAAAACGAGTCGTCTATCGTTGAATGACAACAAATACTTAACTGAAGAATCCCTACTGTTGACCAATGACCGATGAGCTTGCCTCTATAATTTTTTGGGTGTGCACGAACAGTCGAAAAAACCCTTGCAGAAGAGCAAAACACACAAAAACATCACAAAATGTTGTCATAATACATGCACGCTGTTCCGAACTGTTTCAGATGGGAAGCATGCGGACGCCTTAACTCTCTGGTCAAACTCACAGGTTATTCCAGACATGATAGGACCTATGACAAAGGATACGTGATTGTCTACAGTATGAATGTGTGTTCTGTTGATCAGTAACCTCATCTCTGTCCCGCTGACCTACTTCTGCATCTTAGGGCTTAAGCGTGGAATCTCCTCTCAGTGTTACACAACTTTAACCGTCCATCCCCTCTCCTATACAGGAACTGCTTCAGGAAGGAGTCTGGGACGGGACGGGAGTGCAGTGTGTGTCTGCGTCCCAAATGGCATCCTATTCCCTATATAATGCATTACTTTAGACAAGAGCCCTATGGGCCCTGGTTGAAAGCCGTGCACTTTTTAGTGATATAGGCTGCTATTTGGGACTCAAACACATGGGTTCCTCTCCAGTACAATGGGCCCCCGCCAGGCCCAGGGCACTCCTCCCACTCCCCCACAGAGCACAGAGCCAAGGGCCCCCTCCACACACACATACACACACACATGCACGCAAAACACACACATACACACTCCCCCGCCTCTCATTCAATTAGTCTGCAAGGAGCAACAGGGGCCCTCAGGACAATATTTTCATAGCAATAAAGAAAACCTTGCTTATGGACCTCTCCATGTAAATATTTGGCTGCAGGTCAGATCTATTATAAGCCCCCTGAGGATTATATACGTATGGTCAGGCTAAACTTTAAACATATAAGCGACGTGGATTGTAATAGATGGATTGTAGGCCTAATAAAAAAACTAAATTATGGAAAAATACGTTTGAGCATTTACAAGGTCTGGAGGCTTTTGGGTTACTAAATCAAACATGCTTAGAACTGGGTATACAGTTGAAGTCGGAAGTTTACAAAAAAAAACTTTCACAATTCCTGACATTTAATCCTAGCAAAAATTCCCTTTTAAAGCATTGCCTTTAAATTGTTTAACTTGGGTCAAACGTTTCGGGTAGCCTTCCACAAGCTTCCCACAATAATAATAATTCCTCCTGACAGAACTGGTGTAACTGAGTCAGGTTTGTAGGCCTCCTTGCTCACACACGCTTTTTCAGTTCTGCCCACACATTTTCTATAGGATTGAGATCAGGGCTTTGTGATGGCCACTCCAATACCTTGACTTTTTTGGTCCTTAAGCCACAACTTTGGAAGAATGCTTGGGGTCATTGTCCATTTGGAAGACCTATTTGCGACCAAGCTTTAACTTCCTGACTGATGTCTTGAGACGTTGCTTCAATATATCCACATAATTTTCCTTCCCCATGATGCCATCTATTTTGTGAAGTGCACCAGTCCCTCCTGCAGCAAAGCACCCCCACAACATGATGCTGCCACCCCCGTACTTCACGGTTGGGATGGTGTTCTTCGGCTTGCAAGGATTCTAAAGCCATGACATCATTTTCTGGAATTTTCCAAGCTGTTTAAAGGCACAGTCAACTTAGTGTATGTAAACTTCTGACCCAATGGAATTGTGATATAGTGAATTATAAGTAAAATAATCTGTCTGTAAACAATTGTTGTAAGAATTACTTGTGTCATGCACAAAGTAGATGTCCTAACCGACTTGCCAAAACTAGAGTTTGTTAACATGAAATCTGTGGAGTGGTTGAAAAATGAGTTTTAATGACTTCAACCTAAGTGTATGTAAACTTCCAACTTCAACTGTAGGTATTAGTGTATTGTTGGGTCAAGTGTGGTTGTCATGCCAACACAATAACAGGTTCCAGTGTATGTGACATAGTCTTGCCTTTGGGATCAGAGACTCAGAGACTCCAGTCTTTTCATATAAAACTTATGTTTAGTCAACAGTATAGCAATACCCTATGATAACAAAGTTATGTGTGTGTGGGTGGATGGGGTGGATATGTCCCCTTGGGCAATCACCACAGCGGATGACAGGATGCCAGCGATTATCAGGTAGGAGAGGCAGAGAACCACACACACACAGAGAGAGAGAGAGAGAGAGAGAGAGAGAGAGAGAGAGAGAGAGAGAGAGAGAGAGAGAGAGAGAGAGAGAGAGAGAGAGAGAGAGAGAGTTAGAGAGAGAGAGTTAGAGAGAGAGAGAGTTAGAGAGAGAGAGTTAGAGAGAGAGAGTTAGAGAGAGAGAGAGAGAGAGAGAGAGAGAGAGAGAGAGAGAGAGAGAGAGAGAGAGAGAGAGAGAGAGAGAGAGAGAGCGCTTTGTGGAGTGTCTGGAATCCACAGCTAGCCTGGAGTTCCATCAGACAGGAAGCAGAAAATAATCATCAGATTTCTGGATCACCTTAAAGGATTTACCCAGCATGCCACAGGAGTGTCCACAGAGGACACAGTCAGCAGACAGACTCCTGGAATTGGACCAGGAACTAGAAAGTAGGAAGGAGTGTGTAGTCACCACTCTGAATCAGACTGTGTCTGAAATGGCACCCTATTCCCTATGTAGTAGACTAACTTTGACCAGGGCTCATGGCACTACTTACTAACCTATTCTCTATGTAATGCACTACTTTTGACCAGAGCTGTTTGCGGGAAATGTTGAAAAGTAGTGCACTACATAGGGAATAAGGTGCCATATGGTATATGGCCTTTTTTCTGCCATAAACCCACCCATTCTTCTCACTTATTTATGATAAGACATTCGCCATCTCTGTGACAGTCTGTGACATGTTGGGGATCATGGTAGTCCCTTGAGGTCATGGTGCAGACCGTACCTGTATCCACTCTTTGTTGATGTCCTCTCCTGGTGTCCATGCGTTCTCGTAGTAGTTGAGTCTGGCTCGCTCCGGGGACCAGCCGGGGTTGTACTGAGACGAAGCTACGATCTGCTCTGACGCTATCTCCCCCGATTCCATACCTAACGGGTCTGTACAGTCAAAATCTGAGAGAGAGAGAGAGAGAGAGAGAGAGAGAGAGAGATTGTAAAGACACTTTAGTCTACATTTTTAGCTGAAAGCACCATCCAGGCGTCCCAGGCCAGAGTACAGAGCTGGTCCCTGGGGATAGGGACACTCAGTGGCAAGGTCCAGGTTGGCACTCTGGTGGCCGGAATAAAGAGCCACATAAAGTGCCGACTCGGCGGATCTCTGCTTCTTTCCCTTTCTCTCCCCAACACACACAAAGGCTTTGATGGAAGGCAAGCACAGTGGAACTGTGGTGCTACATCAATACATAAAGCTTTATTCATAAAACATTCAGTAAGGGCTAAGTTCACTGTATACTGGTACGAAAAAAAGGAAACTATTATACATTAAAGTGGAGCCAGTAGTTTTTTGTTGGAGCTGGTGCTGGTTCAAAGCTCCCTGTAGGTAGTTTATGTTTCTTCTTCTTCTTCTTCTTCTTCTTCTTCTTCTTCTTCTTCTTCTTCTTCTTCTTCTTCTTCTTCTTCTTCTTCTTCTTCTTCTTCTTCTTCTTCTTCTTCTTCTTCTTCTTCTTCTTCTTCTTCTTCTTCTTCTTCTTCTTCTTCTTCTTCTTAAACTAAACTCTGGAAAGAGGAATCTGACTCTGTGAAATGTTTAGTTAGAGCATTTCTCAAATTGTAGTCATGGGAGCCAGGCCCTAGGACGATGATGATGCTGTGTTAGTGGCTGGGAGCTGGGAGGCTGTCTGTCTGCCCCACAGTGTCTCTACTGCTGTGTTAAAGTCAGGCCTCATAAACTGGGGGAGATGGCACGTGCCTTGTAACACATCCACTTAATGAAAAGACCGGGAGCTGTTGATTTAATAACTCCCTTTAGTGCCACATTAAAGTAAATGTTTATAGCAGTGGGACAGGGACCACCCCTTGTATGTATGAAGGAATGTATGGTACTTATACCCATTTCACACTATTGTATTGACCCAAACCAAACTTTGCTTGTTCAGATATTTTATTTTCAAATTGTGTCTTTCAGTATTGTTCCAGCAAATGTGGTGGATGCGTAACCAGGCCAGCTAAATCCAGCTTGGTTTGGCTACAGATGTAGGATCTTAATTTGATCACTCTTTTGTTGCTGAGAATTTTCCCACACAGCAGGAAATGCAGATTTACATAAATTCACTGAAAACCAGCACTAACACACTGTTATATTAACAGTATTGCATTTTTCATGTAGCCTAATTTTGGCCAGCTAATAGCCGAAACACTGATCAAGCAATACTTTTGCTGCAGGATTATTTAGCTGCGACAATAGTCGTCAGATTAAGATCCAACACTGCAGGTTCGGCTCAGTAGCATGAATTCCCTCTCGATTGTTTCTCTGGTCAAGTTTGTCAATCAATGATAAACAACCCTCCCCCAAGACAATTAATCAAGTATTTACATTACTTTTATCTATGCATAGTCACTTTACCCCTACCTGTACAAATTACCTTGACTTACCTGTACCCCCGCACACTGACTTGGTACCGGAACCCTCTTTATATAGCCTCATTATTGTTATGTGATCTTATTGTGTTCATTTTTATTACATTTTTTACTTTAGTTTATTTAGCAAATATTTTGTTAACTCTATTTCTTGAACTGCATTGTTGGTTAAGGGCCTGTAAGTAAGCATTTCACCTGTTGTATTCAGCACATGTGACAAATAAAATTTGATTTGATTTGACTCACCCTCTGGCACAGTCCGCTCCAACACAGTGAAGTTGGCAGAGAACCCCTCTTTGGCGATGGCACTATCGGTGTTGATTGTCATTGCCAAGATGCCCGTGTAGGAGATGATACGACCCGGGGTGTTCTGACCACAGTACCGCCCAATGTATGGACCGACTGCATAGGGGGGTGGTGGGGGGAGAGAGAAACAGACAGAGAGGTAGATAGAGAGAGGGGAGGAGAGGTAGAGAGAGGGCGGTGGGAAGGAAGAAAGGGAAGGAGAGCGAGAGATAGAAAGAGAGAGGGGGTGGAGAGAGAGTGAAGGGGAGCGCGAGAGAGAGAGATCATCAGTTACCAAGGATACAACTGAAGATGGGAGTGTGTGTAGAGTTAAGAAGAGTTAAGTCAGTATTTGCTTGCCGTAGGTCTGTCACATGGGTGTTTATACACAGCAAACACAACCCCAATGGAGTTAAACCTCCCTACATGCCCACAAAACACACATAGAGATAGAGAATGAGCCAGAGAGAGAGAGAGAGAGAGAGAGAGAGAGAGAGAGAGAGAGAGAGAGAGAGAGAGAGAGAGAGAGAGAGAGAGAGAGAGAGAGAGAGAGAGAGAGAGAGAGAGAGCGGGAGAGAGAGAGAATGCACGAGAGAGAGAGAGAGAGAGAGAGAGAGAGAGAGAGAGAGAGAGAAGAGGATGAAGAAGAGGGACTCCTGCTTAAGACATGGCAAAGTCAAGGTTTCTGTCTGTTTTATACCAGTCATAAATTCCTGGGCCTTTCTTAATGTGATGGTTTAGTGTTGAGGCGGGTATGATCTGGCCACTAAGACCAAACAAACATAGATAAGGGGAAAAACGAGGGAATGTCAAAAGAAACGAGGGCAATAAAAGTGAACCCAGGAGCTGATGCCATATTGTGTCTAAGAGTGTGTGTGTGCCTGAGTGCTTACATGGCTGTCTCTCTGTGTGTGTGTGTGTGTGTGTGTGTGTGTGTGTGTGCCTGCCTGTGTGTGTGTGTGTTCCTCTGTCTAGATGTTAAGCAGGTCTGGAGGCCTGGTGCTTATCTATGATTAGTAAGCCTGTGATCAGTGGCAAGTGACAGCCATGCTCCCCTCTAACCCTCTCACATCCCCTCACTCTGACATGCCACTTACAGCCTGGCCTTACAACCAGGCACAGATGAAAGGGAGAGAAGGGTTGGATAGGGTGGGGGCCTGATGGCTCAGATTCATCATCATAACACAGGAGGGTTAGGGATAGCCATCTCCTAGAGAGGAGAAATTATAGAATGGTTAGGAAAGTCAGGTAAGTCGATATAGAAAATCGAGCTTTCAAAGAGGAGTGGACAGACAAATATGTCTTTATCCTTCCAGCAGCGAGTGTCCAACCACTCTTTCTGATATGTTCAGAGACCGTGGCTCTAATAAAAAGTGGCAACGTGAAGCACCACTACGAGACAAAGCACAGATCTTTCTGAGCAGACACATCCAGCGCAGTCTGAGGTGAGGGCTCGCAATATAAACTAACTCAAAGCCAGAGTCCTATCCCATGCATTCACTGCCCAACAACGTGCAAACGAATGTTCACTAAAAATAGCTTGGATTTTGGGTCAACACCAAAATGCCATTTCCTGACGGGGGGAGTGGTGACGGAGCGCATGAATCCTGTTGCTGAAACTTTACTTGACGCTTAACAAAGAGACGAGTTGTGTGAAAATATCAAGCAAATCCCAACGTCACGTACAACAACAGCAAGAAAGAGTGACATACTAACAGAGGGTGTGTTAACACAGCTGTTCAGACTGCATCATGCAGAGCATTAGCTGTTGATGAATCTACTGATGTGAAGGATAATGCCCAGCTTCTGGTGTATGTTGGATTTCACCACACAGAGAAGAAGGAATTCTGTGAAGACCTGTTATGTGTAACACCACTCGAGACACATACAAGAGGAAAGGACATATACATGGCCATAAAGGAGACGCTGAGAAAGACAGGGAGAGATCTAAAACAAGTGGTCTCTCTCACCTCAGACGGTCTCCTGCCATGATAGGAAGAGAGACAGGAGCTGTGGCACGGCTGAAAGAGGACAACCCTGACCTCACAGCTTACCACTGCATCATAAATCAGTCTGTCAGAAAAGCATGCTGAAGTTGAGGGTGTTGGAACACTTTTGGTCCATTCGAAAGGAAATAACATCTTTCCTAGTACAGCTCAAGAGTCAGAAGGCAACACAGTTTTCACTTTTTTTGCAAGACGGGAGCAAAATGGATATTGCTTTATTGGTAGGCATCACGTCACACCTTAAGGAGCTCAACGTGAAACTACAGGGCAAGAACAATCCAATCCGCTCATTCCAGAGGAAACTGGACGTGTTCAAGGAAGATCTTCAAGGAGACTGTGCACACTTCCCTAAAGTGCAGGAACAGATTCAGGGTGAGAGAGATGTTTCTCCTCATGTTGACTTCATAGATAAGCTGATTGGAAACTTCAGAAATCACTTTGACAGCTTCAGCCTTGGACAACAGCTCCTCCTCTTCATTGAGAATCCATTCCTCATCGCAGATGTTAGGGGATTTTCAAAAGGAGGTGACGCAGACCTTCAAGTGGGACCTTGCTGGATCTCTACAGATGGAACCGATTGATCTGCAAGCAAATGTTGCACTAAGAGAGCACTTTCAACTAACTGATCATGACACTTTCTGGCTGCAGGCTGTGTCTGAGACTGTTTTCCCTGGTCTAACCAAAGTAGCACTACACACCTTGACCATTTGGCTCTACATACAGTTATGAGTCTTCTTTCTCCACTATGAACATCATTCAAAATAAGTACTATTCTAGACTCACCAATGAGCTCCTACATATATGCACTGACTCCATTCCAGCCAAGGTTCAAATTACTGGCAGGGCAAGCAAAAGCCCATTTCTCTCAATAAGGATAAGATGGAGATGGAGAAGTGAAGTGGGAGAGAGTAGGAAATATACATATTAAACCTGTGTTTTCTTGTTTGTTCAAAAATCAAAGCACTTTTTTCAGAAACAGGCACTTTTGTTATTTTTTTGTGAAGATGCTCTCTTGTTTCTCTTGTAATAGGCCTACTTTGATTCATGATTAGGCTGCATATTTATTTTACCTCATGTTTAATGTGTCTGCATTGAAAATGTGCAATAAATGTTGTTGAAGTGTTATTGAAATGTAGCACTTTGTTTATTAGCTATACATGTACAAGAACTACATATGCCCCCAAATCATAGCGTTAGACATTTTAATGGTTTGGAGTAAATGTTATTCACTGGACCTCTCTGACTTCTAATTGTCCATCCCTGTTCTAGATTATCTGCATGACTCAACGGCACTATGAACATTTAAAAGGCTCTGCTGTGAACTCTGTGTCTCTGCAGGATGTCTCTATGGTCCTGGGGGAGGCGGGAGGCGAGAGGCGAGAGGAGGGTAGATGGAGGGAGGGGGGAAGGGGGGTGCCACAAGCCACACTCTCTCTACCCATCTCAGTCTGCCTGAGACGGGGGAGAAAGGGAAGAGGGAGGGAAGGAGGGAGAAGGGGAGATGGAGGGAGGCGCGACTCCCCAGGCGCTACATGGAAGTCCTCACCCTCACCTCACCCCGTCTCACCCCCTCATCGCCCCCCCCGTGGCGAGTGCACCTCCAGCCTTCCGTGCTAATGCACTATTGATCCAAAAGGCACCACAGGTACTATGCCCAGCCCTCATCAGACAGAGCCCGACACACACCATGGCCCCCAGCCTCGCCCAGCCTCGCCCAGCCTCGCCCAGCCTCGCCCAGCCTCGCCCAGCCTCGCCCAGCCTCGCCCAGCCTCGCCCAGCCCTCATCAGACAGGGCCCAACACACACCATGGCCCCCAGCCTCGCCCAGCCCCAGCCTCCCAGGCCCCGCTGTCTCACACACTCAATTACTCTGGATTTTGTTGTTATTTTCCCAATTTCTAGACCCCCCAAAGGCAATAGAGGGGACACTCTGCTGTTGGCGGCTATCTGAAATATTATATCCTCTTCGACAGGAATAGGAACCCTCAGTCTGAGATTGTTGTAAAGTAAAAGTTTCAGAGTTTCATACTCAGAATAAACTTGTGTTCCTAAGAGAGTTCGTCTCATGGTAAAAGTCTCCATTGTTGATCACAGATGTCAGTTTTCTGAATGCATTTCACCGAGTGATGAAAACAAAAGTGATAATAACATGAAAGACTGAAGCCCACAAGGTCTTCACAGCTTGTTTAATCAACACTGTTCATTTTAGAGAGATTACAAACCTCCCACGTAATATATATTACCTGAATACCTGAGCCAAGTCTGGCACTGTTACAAGCCAGTTGAACCTCTAGGAGAAACAACAGCAAAAACCCAAATCAAACAAAAGGGTTAGGTTGTTTCTGGACAGAAAAGTCCACTCCTGACCGATCGATCAACAGTACCACCCCTGTCTACATGGCCTCCTCCCAACTGACAAACATAAACAAAACCACAAACAGAACACATGACAGTAAGGGGAGGATGGTAGCCTATTAGAATTATGACATGTAATTATGACATGTAGTTAGAGTTGTGACAACTAGGCTTCGTGTCCTGTCCACATTCATCACCCTATAAATATATATTGAGTGTGTTAATATGATCATACTGTATAGTACTGAGAACGCTAACAAAGAGACTAGGTACAGTATATCTGACTAGATTTATGACTGTGACTCACCTCCAGGGAAGCCGTCCCAGATCTCCAGCCTATCGTATCGACAGAAGACCCCGGTGGGAGGAGTGGTGTCAGGCTCCAGCTCGAAACTCTCGAACTCCAGGATGATCTCGGTCATCTTGGGGGAGAAGATCATGAAGGTGCAGTCCAGGTTGTTGGGATACTTCTCTGGAAAACCAGGTGACTTTATCACCCCATTGTTAGACGTGAAGTTCCTGGAACATTCCGGACCTGAGAGGAGGAGAGGAAAAGGCACACACTGATTGAGTCAATGTTGTTTCCATGTAATTTCAATGAAATTATGTTGAACCAATGTGGAAGAGACGTTGAATTGACTGCTGTGCCCAGTTGGGAGAGAAAGAAAGAGTAGAGAGAAATAAAGAGGAAGATAGAGAGAGGAAGAGAAAGAAAGAAAGAAAGAAAAAAAGAAAGAAAGAAAGAGAGAGGAAAGAGGAGAGCGAGAAAGAGAAAGAGAAGAAATAAGGTGATACTTTTGAGTGTCTTGTTTTATGGTTTGTTTGTTTGCCTGTTCCTTTGTGATGGTATGTGATGGTTTGTGATGGAGAAGCTTTGTGAGCCAGCTGGCACTTTAAGACAGTGCTTTATGGCCCTGAGAGGGAGACCACCTTGAATCTTTTACATTCATTCAATGGGCTGCTGATACACAATACACACCCACCGTCCTTCTCTCTCTCTCTCTGGCTGTCAAGCTTCCTATTCTTCATCAGTCGTTGACTCCGCACTTCTGTATTCCTCTGTGTGTGTGTGCGTGTGTTGAATCTGTTGCTGCTGCTGTAACATCTGGCCAGAGTTATCGTAAACATCAGTGAAAGGCCTCAATCCCCAGCACGGGACTGAATAAACACGCCCCCCCGACACACACACACGCATGCACATTACGCATCTGTGCGACATATGAGAAGTGCTTAGAGTAAATTACAGCCTCAGAGATGAGGCAAGGGGGGCTGCATACACACACACACACACACACACACACACACACACACACACACACACACACACACACACACACACACACACACACACACACACACACACACACACACACACTTGCCAGTTTAATGTTTTATAACAGCAAGTCAAAACATTTACTCATGACTCCCTGGAGAAGAGGCTTTCAGCTGATTAGGGAAGTGAGCAGATTTCACACATTCGTCACTTTACACAGCATCACGGCCAGATGAGTATGATTTAACAATATGTGAACCAACAAATGCATAAAACTCAAGAGACAGAGAACATAAAACAGTGAGTCTCAGACATTCAATTCAGACTAAATTGTCCCATTGAATGTGGGTTAGTTATGTCTGATGAACGGTGCCGCCACACAGAAGACTAAACCATTGTTAACTATGACCATTAGTGGGTGGAAATGAGCAGCGTTTAACGTTATGTCCACATTATTCAGAAAACCTAAATTCCATGGGCGGAGGCCAATTGAGGAAGAAATTGTGGGGGAGCCATCAACCAGAAAAACGCAAGGTAGGAACACCAGTTCAGTTTGACAGTTCAGTTTGACAGTTCAGTTTGACTGTGACATTTAGTGCTGCTCTGAAAGCTACAGATTCCAAAACAGCAGGTCTGGCCATTAATTCAGCATGTTTTCTGCTTGAAAAACCGTAGAGACCAGAAAGACTTTTCTAAAATATCAGTGCCAGGGATGATGTTGTCCAAAACTCTGTGGGCCTCCACAGACTGATCCCAGGGATGATGTTGTCCAAAACTCTGTGGGCCTCCACAGACTGATCCCAGGGATGATGTTGTCCAAAATTCTGTGGGCCTCCACAGACTGATCCCAGGGATGATGTTGTCCAAAACTCTGTGGGCCTCCACAGACTGATCCCAGGGATGATGTTGTACAAAACTCTGTGGGCCTCCACAGACTGATCCCAGGGATGATGTTGTCCAAAACTCTGTGGGCCTCCACAGACTGATCCCAGGGATGATGTTGTACAAAACTCTGTGGGCCTCCACAGACTGATCCCAGGGATGATGTTGTCCAAAACTCTGTGGGCCTCCACAGACTGATCCCAGGGATGATGTTGTCTAAAACTCTGTGGGCCTCCACAGACTGATCCCAGGGATGATGTTGTCTAAAACTCTGTGGGCCTCCACAGACTGATCCCAGGGATGATGTTGTCCAAAACTCTGTGGGCCTCCACAGACTGATCCCAGGGGATGACTGAGTTTTGGAAGAGGGAGGTTCAAGGGCACACAGGTGTGTGTGTCTGTATGTGTGTGCGTGTGTGTGTGCGTGTGTGTGTGTGTGTGCGTGTGTGTGTGTGTGTTTCAAGTTCAAGTTTCAAAAATAAATAATAAAATAAATAATAAAAGATAAGAATACAATCAAAGTAAATGGCTCAGTAGAATAGAATAAAATGTTTAGCATAAGTATAATATAGCAAGGCAAAATGTGTAGGGGATTGGGGGCAAGTGTTTAAATTGTGCAGTAATTAGCAATCAGAATAAGAGTCTGGAAGCAGCAATTGTGATGTGGTGTAGCATGAATATATATGTGTGTGGGTGTGTGTCTGCATCGGTGTGCGTGCGTGAAATCATGTGTGCTAAGATGCGGCGTGTCAGAGCAGGTGATCCAGATCAAGTGTTCAGCAGTCTGATGGCTTGTAGATATAAATTGTCTCTGAGACTGTTAGTATCAGTGCAAATAGTCCGGGTAGCCATTTGATTAGCTGTTCAGGAGTCTTGTGGTCTGCCCGTCAGGAAGTCCAGGATCCAATTTCAGAGGGTGGTGTCCAGACCCAGGGCTCTGAGCTTGGTGTCAAGATTGTAGGCAACAATAGTGTTGCATGCTGAAATGTACTGTAGTCCATGAACAGTATTCTTACATAGGTGTGCCTCTTGTCCAGATGTGTTAAGGCCGTTTTAATATCGATGGAAATGGCATCTTCTGTGGATCTGTTGGAGTGGTAGGCAAATTGGAGAGTATCCAGTCAGCCTGGCCTTGATTTGGGCCATGACCAGCCACTCGAAGCACTTCATGATGACCGGTGAGAGTGCGACGTGGCAATAGTCGTTTGGGCATGTCACCTTGTTTTTCTTGAGCACTGGGACGATGGTGGCCTCCTTGAAGCAGGTGGGGACTAAAGCCTGGGACAGGGACAAGTTGAAGATGTCTGTGAAGACGCCTGTGTGTGTTTGTGTGTGTGTGTGTATGTGTGTGTGTGGTAAAGTAGAGAGGTCTAACCAAGTGGCCACTCCAATGAAAGAAGATACCCACAGCCCTTCAGTGTGCTGGACTACAGTCTGCTACAGAGTTCATAGTGGGTGTACAAGACAAAGAAAGAAGAGCTTGATACGGCTTTCCGACTGTAGCTCTGTCTAAGAGGAGCTTTCCATTTGGTCACTGCTGTCTGACGCTGTTATCGCACATGGTGTTTGACAAGTGCAAAAATGGTCCGAAAGAAAATCCTTTCAAACAACAATCCTTTCAGAATGTGTGGCTTTGCTCCCAATACCTAGGCGAGGCGAGGACAGCGCAAGCCACTCGCTAGGACTGCAGGGCTATCTCAGAGCAGGATCAACGTCTAGGTAAAGTGAGTAGGATAGATGCTAGCCTCGTGGGTAACAAGAGAGCATGTCTGTCTCCGCTATGTTCTCTCTGTGTACCATAATTACATGTTATCGCCACCGACCTCCATCCCTGCTCCCTCCCTTTTCTAGTTTCATTCAGCCACAGAGAAAAAAGGGACAGGCAAGGGCAAACTGGTGGCCATTGTGTGCCTTTGTGTGAGGGTCTTTAAAAAGATAATGGGCACAGAGAGAAGAGATCAGAACAGAATAAGATGGAACAAAGGAAAGGTCCAGCCTCTCCCCTGAAGAGATTTTCAGCCAGTAGATCTATTTTTTATCTCTTATTATCTTCATCTCCACAGGGCTTTGCTCCACAGAAGTCCCGCCGGCCCTCGTTGCTAGCCTCCTCTCTACCCACGATGCTTTGTGTTGCGTGCATGGTATTTATGTGCTACAATATGACTATTTACTGTGTGTGTGACCTGATTCAGGAGGCAAATAATGTGGCATTGCTAACCACATGCTAACTCACAACCCCATATCTGTCTCTTTATAGTTTTACTACTGCTGTTGATTTTGTTGCGTTTGTAAATTGCATTGCCCCCAAGAGCCGAGCCGTAGAGGCGATTTCACCAGAGAAAATGGAGAGAATTGAAATGGCAAACAAGTTGCACAGGACCTGTAAACACGCCAGAGCTTCTCCCAGAGAAACAAATAAACTTCTCAGAGTGAAGCTCAGTGGAGCGCATCCCATCACCCATCACCACCCGCTCCTCTACCGCCGCGGCCCACCGCCACCACACACACACACACACACATTTCAGTTTATGTGACAAAACAAGCAGTCATTGTGTAGAGAATCATTGCACCCTCTAAACTGCTGTGAAATATATGTGCCATAGCCAAAAATATAGTATTTTCAACTGTTTGAAGCTGGTGTACAAAACCGCAAAAGACCAAAAACTAAATTTAAGAACGGACAGCATAGAAATAGTGCACATAGAACAGATAGAATAGAACAGATAGAATAGAACAGATAGAATAGAACAGATAGAATAGAACAGATAGAATAGCCAAAAAAGTGACATATTGCAGCTTTAAACAAACTATAGAATTTATGACGGGATGTTGAGACAAGCTGCAGCCTTAAAAACACAATTGTTTGCCCCAATTGGAACCCTACTCCCTATATAGTGCACTGCTTTTAACCAGGACCCATAGGGCTCTAGTCAAAAGTAGTGCACTGCGTAGGGAATAGAGTGTTTATGAACAGGCTCTATGAGCTCTCTTTGACATTTACAGGCCTCTGTAATGGCTTCTAGCTGGCATCTTTCACACTTGTGTATGTCTTGGGTGGAGGGGTAAACCAATGACACTCCCTCTCTCGTGTAGAGTTATGGGAGATTAGTTAACAGGACAAAGCCACAGCTTATTTTACATAATCTAATCTCGAAATCTCAAAGTGCTAAGGATTTATGCTTCGTATCAAAATCTTAGACAAATATGTTTTTAACACCCGACTTGGGTCGTCTTTCAACATGCTTGTCCCTGAGTTTCTTAAGATAGGTTTTTCTATATAACATTTCTAAATGTTTCTTTAGATGGTGAAAGCAGCTGCTTTAAGACCGTGTTGTTAATCATTGGGTCTCTCTCTCTCTCTCTCTCTCTCTCTCTCCCCCCCCCCCTCCGTGGTCAGTGTTATTAGGGATTGCGGTCTTAATGGACTGAGGTGTTGTTCTAAGACTGCAGAGTAAATACCTTTAGTATTGTATCAGTCTGGTTGATAATTAGCCCAGTCCGTCTAGTAACTAGCTACTCCAGGATGGGCGTTTCCTCCCCTGTAGCTAGGCTGATAGAAGGGTTAATGGGCAGTGGAGAATTACCACTAACTCTCTGGACATATAATAAAATATTAACCTGAAGCCACAGCTGGGGGTGTGTGTCATTCATTAATTAATACAACACACACACACACACACACACACACACACACACACACACACACACACACACACACACACACACACACACACACACACACACAGTCACTCTGACAAGGCATTTAGCTGATGACATAATTTCCCCTCTGTATTGTCGGTGAGGTATGAGAGGTCCGTGCCCCCCTGTGGCCTTTAGAGAGTTTGGGTTTCCATGGGGGCTGGCTGTGTGTCTCGGGCATTAGACAGTGAGTGCCTGTGGCAGATGTGACCTTCGCCCCATCAAAGCGCTCATCAGATGAAAGTCCAATGACTCACGTGCCCTTCATCGGTTTCCCCGTTCCCTCCCCTCCATCCTCCCCTCAACCCCCCTCACTTTCTCTACCTCGCTCCCCCCTCCTGGGTGTTGACACAGGTGTCCTCGTAATAAACGCCCGCGTAGCCGTGGCATGATGAACGTCTCTGGTGGGTGAAATGCAAATGATGGGGCTTTTCACTTAAAGGTAAGGCAGGGCAGAGGACCCCCCCCCCACCTCCTCTCTCCCTTCTTCCCCAATTCCCTTCTCTCCACTCTACAAGATCCATCTCACTGAGCAGCATCAGGGAGAGGGGGGAAGACGGGAGAGGAGGGAGTGAGGAAAGGGGGTGGGGGTGCAGTGGCATGGTCCCTGAATCTCTCTCCTCCCTCTCTCTCTCTCTCCGCCCCCAGCGCCAGGCATGAAGTAGCTCTAAGAGTAACACATTTCAGAGCTGTTAATCAGAAGCATATGACTTTTTTCAGAGAGAAAGAGACCCAGTTAAAAAAGACTTTAAGTGAGACGGGATTAGAGTGTAAATATAGAGGCTTCTAGTCAGAGAGGATGGCGGCTAATATTAGGGACTATTTGGGCTAAAGTGGTGGTAATAGTGACCTTAGTGTACTCCAGCACCAGACAACACCATCAGTACCACAGGTACAGTGTGTTCTCTTCCTGGTCTTATCTCCTCATCCCTCTCCTCATCCCTCTCCTCATCCCTTTCCTCATCCCTCTCCTCATCCCTCTGTCTCTGTTTTCATCATTCTCTCTCTCTCTCCCTCCCTCCTACTGTTCAGTCAGTAGAGCGATGCCGGGCAATTTTGCTGGCCATAAACTAAATAGTCAGTCTAATTAAGATCTCTGGTTTGAAAAAGCAATGTGTGTGTGTGTATGTGTGTGTGTGAGTGTGTCAGTGTGTTTGTGTGTGTGTGTGTGTGTGTGTGTGTGTGTGTGTGTGTGTGTGTGTGTGTGTGTGTGTGTGTGTGTGTGTGTGTGTGTGTGTGTGTGTGTGTGTGTATGTGTGTGTGTGTGTGTGTGTGTGTGTGTGTGTGTGTGTGTGTGTGTGTGTGTGTGTGAGTGTGTCAGTGTGTTTGTGTGTGTGTGTGTGTGTGTGTGTGTGTGTGTGTGTGTGTGTGTGTGTGTGTGTGTGTGTGTGTGTGAGAGTTTTGAAAGGCGATGAATGACCACCAACAACCCGTTTTCTCCCATTTAGACATTCCTTCATTACATACAGAGATAGTGTGTAGCCTGTTTGCCATCTGACTGTGAACCCTCATTTTCCTCTGAAAGAACCCAGCTCCATTCCCTGAAGCTGCCCTCTAACCCGAGTCTAGTACTGTTCACACAGCATTCTTCAACCCAGACTCATTAAGATGCACTGTGTTCCTTGCTTCCCCAGCGCTATCTCAACATCTGTGTACCATCATTAAGTTTACATGTATTAGCCAACACAAATCTGCTGATTCTATCCACCCAACACCCACCCTGGTGTTGATAAGCTTACCTAATCAACGAGCTAGCTGGTCTCTAAACCAAAGGAGGGAGACTTAGGTTGTGTCCCAAATGGCACCCTATTCCCAATATAGTGCACTAGTTTTGACCAGAGTACTATGGGCCCTGTTCAAAAGTACTGCACTAAACAGGCAATAGGGTACCATTAGGGACACAGCCTTGATTGATCTCTAAGCCACCGCTTTGGCGGCAGCCGGCTCTGCTGTAGTCAAAACACAGCACTGGTTTCAAAGCTAAACAAGCTTCTGCTGCCTACTTCAGAAGAACCGGCCCGGCCCCATGACACACCCATGGTGCCAGCTCTACAGGGGATGGTCCTGGAGCAAAACATCCCACAGAGGGTGCACCATCCTGGGCTGTGTCTCCAGCAGGCTCCCCCTGGTGTATCCCCTCTTACAAACAACACATCTGGAGATCCATATTTATTCACATCTCAACACATTGCCTTCAGCACTTCTTTCCCCCATCCCTCATAGCCCAGGGCCCCTAACACAGATAATAGAATCAGTCCTTTCAATGGATGATACTGGGAAATACCTCATCAGGAGAAGAATGTGGTCTGCACATTTTAACAGCATCATCAAGAGGGAATGCTACACTTCGCTGAAGTGTGGGGAGATGTGTGTGTCAAGCAGCTGGCGGAGTGTGGGCACACACGCATTTAGATCAGATCAAAGGGACATCCCCTCAGAAACACACACACATACACCCTACCCCTACACACACACACACTTCTGAGATTAAAAAGAGAGCATCAGTCTTCTCTGTGGGTCACTCTGGGTTGTTCCATAGACTAGCTGAGGGTTAATTAATCAGAGTGGAGTCTGCTCTCTGTTGCACCCTTACCCTCTCCCAATCACTCAATGGAAATCTACCCCCGTCCCATGGTAGCCATAAACACAAAACACAGTCAGGAAGTCAAGCCAACAACAGGAAGCTCTCCCTCTTATTGTATTGTCTTCAGATAAGGAAGAAGAACATCCCCTGAGTGTATTTGTAAAAATAGGGCTGCTTGGTGAGTTCTCGTTTCAGCAGGGACACGTCTGTGGATTTTCTTTGTTGTTGAGGAAGGAACTTCTCAGGGTTGGACGACATTATTGGTTCATCTGATCGTCTGCATGATAAACACTAGGCTACCGCAATGGAATATATCAGTATGAATTGAGCTTATCAGAAGCAGGAAGAGGAGAAAGCACTTCCTTCATCCAAGTGCTTTAATCTGTTGGTGACTCACTTTCTCCACTTAACCATGATGATGTAGCATCACATGGGGTGGCAGGTAGCTGAGTGTTTAGAGCATTGGGCCTGTAACCGAAAGGTTGCTGGATCGAATCCCAGAGCTGACAAGGTAAAAATCTGTCATTCTGTCCCTGAACAAGGCAGTAAGAATGTGTTCTTAACAGACTTGCCTAGTTAAATAAAAAAACAGAAAAAGGAGACATTTCTCTTTCTGTCTGGATGAACAGATATCATCATATAACTACAGTAAGTCTTAGAAGTACCATAAATACATTCAGTTGCTACAGATGGTTTAGAGAACACTGATCTGTTTGTGTGGAACCATATTGTTTAGCTACTATGTAATACATTGGTGCATTAAGCAGCATGAATACATGACAAATAAACCATGAAATTAGCAGTTAGATGTCTTTGTCTAATATATATCATCCCGGTTCCCTGGTTTAATTTACCAAGCTGTGTCTGTATTTGTGTGTGTGTGTGTGTGTGTGATGATATTTTGTTATTGTGTGTGTGTGTCTGCCGTTCACTCTTTCTTCTCTCACCTGTTTTGAAGATCTCGTAGCGGATGGAGAAGCCTGCTCCATGGGTCTCATAGTCGGACACAAACTTGATGTAGAGCTGGTACCCAGAAGACACCACGGGTGACGGGGCGATCTTCCCACAGTACTTCCCCACCAGCTGCCCACTCTCGTCCACACCGTCACGTACCTCCACATAGTCATACCTGCACAGAGAGGGAGAGAACTGTCAGTGACCTGTTGTCGTATTAGGTATTTTATGCACACACGCGCACGTACACACACACACACAATAAGTCGGAAATGATGTAACAACAACCAAGTTCAGGCACTGCAGAGAACAATGACTCCCAGGTTTACATAAAACTGTTCTGGTGGAGCTGTGTGTTAAAAGAGAGAAGTGTGTGGGGGGTTTACATGTGCTTCTGTGGTGTGTGTGTGTGTGTGTGTGTGTGTGTGTGTGTGTGTGTGTGTGTGTGTGTGTGTGTGTGTGTGTGGTGTGTGTGTGTGTGTGTGTGGTGTGTGTGTGTGAGTATATCTAATGTCAGTGATCGTATATTATAGTCCTTGGATGTAGTTACAGGGAGACCACCAGACAGGTGTTAACGCAATCAGGTGGCAGCTATGGGATTTCAGCTCATGCAACGCACACATACACACACTTCACATCCTACTCAAATGGAATTTCAGACCCAGGGCTATTGACATGAGGAACTGGCTAATTGAGTCAGCACGGGAACCAACGCACTCACACATCGCGTGTGTGACGAAGAGGGCAATCTGAATCTGAGCCATTTGCCAACCAGGATGGCCTGAACGAACACAGCCCATAGTGATCTGGGCTGAAAAGCAATGTGTTTCTGTGTGTTTGCGTGTGTGTGTGTGTGTATCTGTATGTAAGTATGCAGCGTATGCCTATGCATGTACGTGTCAGGCTCCTCTATTTAACCATGGTCAGAGCCTGACAGATCTAGATGATCTAGTTCTATGTAGTTTTGTGTTGGGTCCCCAGTTAGAGGCAGCTGCTATGCGTTGTCTCTGATTGGCTATCCTACTTTAGTTGTCATGTCCCACACCGTTGTGTGGTTCATTGTCTCTATGTCAGTCGAGGAGGAGAAGTGTTAGTCTCTGTACTTGTTGTACGTTATTCTTGTTTTGTTAGTTCTTCATTGAGTAGGTTAAGTTAAATAAAGAATATGTCGAACTCCTACTGCGCTGCACCTTGGTCTACTTACACACCCAGTCGTGACAGTACGTGTGTCTGCAGTACAGGAAGAATAAATCATCCGTACTTTGTTAGGGGTTCAAGCAGCGAAGTAGTAAATATCATAAATTGTCCAAAATACATCAAAAGCATATAGAATGATCTGGTTTATTTTCAGTTCTGATATTTGCCAAGCGTGGTAAGGAGTACAGAAGTAGCTCATCCTAGGGCGACGTGTCCAATTTATCCTGATGGTGGCATAGTGGGCCCACAGCTTGAACCCCAGCAACACTGCTTGCAGCTTTAATTTTCATTGTGATTGACAGGCAGAGTACTGTAAAGGGAGCAGTGTGGTTTCAGGTTTCCATGGTATTTAATCTCTCATAACGTCCATTCCCAATGAATTCAGCTCAGTGGGGCACTTATCTAACGTATTCCTTTCCCAGCCTCACGATCTGCCAATCCTCCTTCTCATTACTGTCTACCATTAAAAAAAACATAACACAGACCCAGCTAGTTAGTGCAGCCGCACGTTACGCACGCACACTCTCACACACACACAAACTATGCCAAAAAAATGGTGCCTCTGAGCCATACTATGGAAGGGGCCTGCTGTCTTAGTTAGGTTACACCCAGATCCCCGAATTACTGTCAAAACACTTTAACTTCCCTCAGTGAAGGTAGATTCATTCAGTTAATGCAAACAGTATTTGCACAATAGACAATTTAAGCTACACTGTGAGTGATGGGTTAGGGTAGTGGGCTACCCCTCGGATGGAAGGAGAGAAGTATACACATTATCCACCCTTCACCCACCTCAATAGGTTTCTAGGAGGACGAGGAGGAGGAGGAAGAGGAGAACAAGGAGGAGGAGGAGGAGGAGGAGGAAGAGGAAGAGAAGGAGGAGGGAGAGGGGGAGGAGGAGGAGGAGCATCCCTGTCTGGTCTTCAGGACCACTTTATGACCGTGGTGTGGTGTGGTGTGGTGCGGTCGTTGCAGGAAATGTTGAACTTGTAGTGTATTTGAAGTTTAAAAAGGCTGCTGAAGCTGTAATTTCCACTTTGAAAGTTCAATTAATTGTTAATTATACACATAATAATTCACATTTCCTGTTACTGCAATAATATTTCCTGTTGTAGCAAAAAGGCTCAAATGAAGATCCTCCATCTGTAGTGACCTGTCTGACCTTGGTGTGGTATGGCTACAATACGTTCCCCTGGCTGTGATAAAAGTGTGGTCTGGCTGTAATGTTTCAGTAATGAGTACTCTGTGTTTGCATGGCTGCTTTTTCCTCCGGTTGTTTCTTAAGAGCCGACCCTTCCTCTCAGCTTTTAGGACCAGCTGTGACAACAGCTCCTGTACTGGTTGGCTTGGACAAATAAGACCCTGCTTCACAAGTCTACTCTATCAGTGTGCTTGAGATGTAAAAAACAAGGGACTGTGTGCCCATGCTGTGCGCCAACATAAGGAGTTTATCATGGTACATTTGAGCAGGAATCCGGCCGTTTACAGTGTTTTTCCTGTGCTTTACAACACAATGACCATAAAGGCTCCCATTATCCAGTTTAAGACAGATCGGGTTTCTTACCATTCTTATGTCACTGTGTGAGTCCCAAATGGCACCATATTCCCTAAATAGTGCATCACTTTTGACCATAGCCCTATGGGCCATTATATAACTATCATTTAGACACAGCAGGTTATAGTCATAGAAAAAAACATTGTGTGGCTGAAACGCAGCTTAAATTGGCATAACGTAGCTTCCAAGAAGCATTATATGCAGCTTGTCATGTGTCAGAACATAAGATAATATCAGAAAGAGATCATATCTACTGTAAGTCATATGTTTATGTGGTGTATTGCTCCACAGTTTTTCTCAGTATCCCCTACTGGAACTGGTCTTCTATGAGGTAATATTGGGCTCTCTGCAGGCTGCATTGGCCTTGTCTGTTCCACAGCTCACAGCACAGAGAGGGCATCAATCTTTTGCACCACTGTTCTGTTCTCCTAACTTATATATAATTCACCTCAGTGCCTCGGTCTCTGCAGCACACCTCTGCCGGACTATACGGATGTGCGTGTGTGTGTGTGTACAGATACGGATGAGTGGTTCACTGTGTGTGTGTGTATGTGTGTATGTGTGTGTGCATGCATGTGTGTGTCCTAGGACTTTTCTCTAATGTCTAGATCATGTTATGATCTGATCGGAGTACAGCGGAACGGTGGCCCAGACCAGGCTGTTGTCATCTGGAAGACATTATGGGACCCAACAACTTTTGCTTGCCATCTGTATTAAATGCACTAAGGCCTAATCTGTGACTGTAAGCACCTGCGGCGTACGTACTTTATGTTGACCCCTGTGTGTGTTTGTTTGTGTGTCTGTGTGTGTGTTTGTTTGGGAGCCCTATGAGATGAGGGAGGACTGTTAAAAACAACTCTAATTACTGACCCAAAGGCCCAGGACAGATAGACAGAAACCATTGGAGAGTATAGAGGGGGATACCGTTACATTTACATTTATGTCAGTTAGCACACGCTCTTATCCAGAACGACTTACATACAGACTTACAACTGAGCTACACGGGACACCGTTGTCATCATACACAGTGGTGGTGGCAGTCCTCCTGCTGCCCTCCACTCATAATGTGTCTCCTCAGGCTCCACCAAGTTAAATTTGGATCCCCTCACAGAGAGTAGCATCATTTGTTATGTGTTGTTGTTGTTGTTTTTCCCCCTCATAGACAATAGGATCCAGCTGAGCCATGCCCCGACTATAACAGTCATTAATCTGTCTGCTCCAGCCCGGGTAGGCCAATGGAGCACAGACACACACATACACACACACACACACCCTCCCACAACGCTAATGGTGAAAATGGTCTGCCAATCCAGAGGGCAAATTAAAAGCAAAAAGGATGAATCAAATTCTCCCCGACTTTCGCTTCAGCGCCTTCAAATGATTTACCCTGCCTTCGTACTGAGGAGAGAGATAGAGAAAGTGCGGGTACGTTAGCCCACCTCACACAGCCCAAGAGGAGGCGATGAACCACCGTCTAACACTATAACAGCGTTTCAAATGCCTTCAGCTTTTCCTTTTAGAAATGATTGTCTCTCTAAAGCTCGATATAAAATGATGATCTATGGAATATGATCCAGGTAAAGGAATAATAATATGAAGTGCCGTTAAAGCTTGAAATAAGAGGTTACCGTTTATTAATCAGGTCAATTTATAAACATAAGCCCATGACCTAGTGGAAAGCTATACAACCAATGTTTTTTATATTCACTCCTTTGGTAGAACTGTCAAAACGGTTCCAAAATGCGTTCCAAATGGCAGCCTATTCCCTATATAGTGCACTACATGTGCCCTGGTCAAAAGTAATCCACTATAGGGAAAAGGGTGCCATTTGGGATGGAGACCATGTCTGTTCTCTAGTGTTTCTCTTTCTAGACCTGTCACTAGACCAAAACATGTCACCTCCAAAAATCTCAAAACAATTCCCATGGTTAATCTAACTAAACTGGTAAAGCCCAAACAACTGGGACGGCTCAACTCAGTGAGCCACCTATTCCCTATATACAGTGCATTCGGAAAGTATTCAGACCCCTTAACGTATTCCACATTTTGTTACGTTACAGCCTTATTTTAAAACTGATTACATTTTTATTATAATTTTTTTTATCAATCTACACACAATACCCCATAATGACAAAGAAAAAACAGGTTTTTAGAAATTGTTGCACATGTATTAAACCTAAAACACTGAAATATCACATTTACATAAGTATTCAGACTCTTTACTCAGTACTTTGTTGAAGCACCTTTGGTACCGATTACAGCTTGGCACGCCTGTATTTGGGGAGTTTCTCCCATTCTTCTCTGCAGATCCTCTCAAGTTCTGTCAGGTTAGATGGGGAGCGTCACTGCACAGCTATTTTCAGTTCTCTCCTGAAAATCGGGTTCGATTGGGTTCAAGTCCGGGCTCTGGCTGGGCCACTCAAGGACATTCAGAGACTTGTCCCAATGCCAGTTCTGCGTTGTCTTGGCTGTGTGCTTAGGGTCGTTGTCCTGTTGGAAGGTGAACCTTCACCCCAGTCTGAGGTCCTGAGCACTCTGGAGCAGGTTTTTTTTATCAAGGATCTCTCTGTACTTTGCTCTGTTCATCTTTCCCTCTATCTGACTAGTTTCCCAGTCCCTGCCGCTGAAAAACATCCCCACAGTATGATGCTGCTACCACCATACTTCACCGTAGGGATGGTGCCAGATTTCCTCCAGACGTGGCGCTTGGCATTCTGGCCAAAGAGTTCAATCTTGGTTTTATCAGACCAGAGAATCTTGTTTCTCATGGCCTGAGAGTCCTTTAGGTGCCTTTTGGCAAACCAAGCGGGCTGTCATGTGCCTTTTACTGAGGAGTGACATCCGTCTGGCCACTCTACCATAAAGGCCTGATTAGTGGAGTGCTGCAGAGATGGTTGTCTTTCTGGAAGGTTCTCCCATCTCCACAGAGAAACTCTGGAGCTCTGTCAGAGTGACCATCACCTCCCTGACCTAGGCCCTTCTCCCCCAATTGCTCAGTTTGGCCGGGCGGCCAGCTCTGGCAAGAGTCTTGGTGGTTCTAAACTTCTTCCATTTAAGAATGATGGAGGCCACTGTGTTCTTGGGGACCTTCAATGCTGCAGAAATGTTATGGTACCCTTCCCCAGTTCTGCGCCTCGACACAATCCTGTCTCGGAGCTCTACGGACAATTCCTTCGACCTCATGGCTTGGTTTTTGCTCTGACATGCACTGTCAACTGTGGGACCTTATATAGACAGGTGTGTGCCTTCCAAATCATGTCCAATCAATTGAATTTACCACAGGTGGACTCCAATCAAGTTGTAGAAACACCTCATTGATGATCAATGGAAACAGGATGCAGCTGATCTCAATTTTAAGTCTCAGCAAAGGTTCTGAATACTTATGTAAATAATGTATTTTTGTTTTTCATTTTTTATAATTTTGCACACATTTCTAAAAACCTGTTTTTACCTCGTTATTATGGGGTATTGTGTGTAGATATTTTTTATTTATTTAATCTAGTTTAGAATAAGGCTGTAACGTAAAAAACTGTGGAAAAGGTCAAGGGGTCTGAATACTTTCTGAATGCATTGTATAGTGCACTACGACAAAAGTAGTGCACTACATAGTAAATAGGGTGCTATTTTAGGGTGCTATTTCAGACGCAGACCCAGAGAGGCCTAAATGGGGTTTATAAGAAAAGCCTGTTGTTGGCTGTCAAGAAATCCATCTTAGAGATCTGAAATCCTTCTTAAGTGGTAGCTCGACATCAGGTTTAAGAAACAGTCACTTACAGTAGGACTGGATTATAACTTCATTACCATTTGTACCAGCCCAGCTTAGATCAGCCCAGCACAGATCAGCCCAGCTTAGATCAGCCCAGCCCAGATCAGCCCAGCTTAGATCAGCCCAGCCCAGATCAGCCCAGCTTAGATCAGCCCAGCCCAGATCAGCCCAGCTTAGATCAGCCCAGCCCAGATCAGCCCAGCTTAGATCAGCCCAGCCCAGATCAGCCCAGCTCAGCTCACTGCAAAACCCAGCCACTCTCATATTTTTGGTTGGTTTTGATGCTTTTATAAACATATATTTATCATTAACATTGATCTAGTGTGCCTCCATCCATTAGGTTCCTCCCAATGACGCTGTTGAAAGATCCTGCATATGCGCTCTACCCAACAGTCAGATTAATGAATTGGAGTATTTAGACCTAATAATTGCATCTCACACAACACCATAATCCTTTGTTAGGAAATATGAGAGAAGTTAGTAAGCCTGAAGGGGGGTCCTGTAAGTTGGTTCACGCTGCAGTGGAAGGGTAGAGTAAGGGTAGAGGGAGAGAGAGAGTGAAAGAGAGAGATTGAGAGCTGTATTTATAAAGAGAGAGAGAGAGAGAGAGAGAGAGTGAGAGGGAGAGAAAGAGAGGGAGGCGGAGAGATAGAGAGGGAGAGAGGGGAGGGGATATAAATCAACCACGTCCTCTAAACCCTATGTCCTTGTCGCACGTGAGGGTTTGTACTGTTTGCTGTTTTAGCAAGATCATTAAGCAACGAAAACATGATTACAGAAACGTGGAACCTTGTATAATATAATGGTTGTAAATGATAAGCTAGAATGGCCTAGTTGAGACTGTTGGAGAATTGCATGTGAGGTAGCTGTGACTCAAGTTTGTTGCCTCAAGTGTTGAATGACATTCTGATACACAGTGGTACATAACATTTAAACTAGGACTGAATGAGCTGCATACAACTGTCAAATAAATAGTTAACGTCATGACGACACACACACTCTAAGGATACATAAGATACATTATGACCAGTTGTTCCATAAGCCATAAATCAATCCACTTTAGATAAACACTAAATGTATAGAGCACATGCTTTGTACAGGACAGGCTCAAAGTGCAAACAAACACCTTTATTCATTCCAACCCTTAAATCATCACCTTTCAATGTCTATTCTATTCATGGGGTTAAACATTTTATGGAAACAGTTTAATGAGAAAGCAGTGAAGTGCTTGTATTTTGAACTTATTACAATCCGTTAATTTTCCATAATTCATATTGTTATCATGAATAAAGCAGGAATGAATAACCACAATTAGTTAGAGAATCGCCCAGGGCAGAATAGAAATATACTGTACATTTAGCACTTGTTCCTTTTCAAGTCAGCGCCTGAAATTAAATCACTAAGCTAGGCTACAATACGGCAGTGTTGTTATGAATATTCAGGTACTCACGGAGCTGTCACTGAATAGGAAATGCATGATAACATTACGTCAGGGTCGGGTGACATTGAATAACCAAAATGATTGGTACTGAATAAATTACTCAACAATCCCTGCATACTGAAGTCTAGCTTCATGTCTTGCAACATGGCCTTCACTCTACAAACCGCACCTTGGTTCAGTACATTTCACAATTTAACACAAATTGAGTAACTTAGCAACCCTATAAACAAGGAGCGAGAGAAAAGCACAAATTGGAAAAGGAAAGAAAGACAGAAGAGTGGATAAAAAAGTCCCTAAGACAATAAGGTAGACACAGACAGTAGCAGAGTAGCAGGTCCTCATAAAAGTCCCTAAGACAATAAGGTAGACACAGACAGTAGCAGAGTAGCAGGTCCTCATAAAAGTCCCTAAGACAATAAAGTAGACACAGACAGTAGCAGAGTAGCAGGTCCTCATAAAAGTCCCTAAGACAATAAAGTAGACACAGACAGTAGCAGAGTAGCAGGTCCTCATATTGTCTGTGTCAGGGAGCCTTTACTGATAGAAGATGATATGAGGAATACTATGATGAAGCTCATACAAAACAAGGGGAACTAGTGAGGAGGAAGAGGATTAAAAAGGGGTTAGTTGTAAACAATGGGCTCGTGACCCACTGAACTTTGTGTGGGACTAAAATTAGACCAGGGAAGATATGGTATGATTTCTGATTTACATGACAGCCAGGACTGCGAGCAAGACATTATGTCTTATTGACTACTGTGAGATGCATTCTCCCTCCCTCGTGGGTAATGACCTGTGTGGATTCCAAGGGTGGGGGGAAGAAAGGGGTCAAACAGAGGTAAAGCGTTTCAAGACTGTTTCAAGGCTGGGTGCCGTTGCAAGACTCTTTCCTCTCCACAATGAGGAGAGAGAAAGTAGAGGATAGGAAAAGAGGGAGGGAGTGGGAGAGAGAAAGGGAGAGAGATTAAGGAGAGAGAGAGAGAGAGAGACATAGAGGAGAGGTAGTAGTAGTAGGCTAATGGGTGACAACATGAAAAATGCTGGCGGTCTGGGGGAGTAGTGTCATGTGAAGGATTCCTGACGTGCAGAGCAGACAGGATAGACGTCGCTAGGCCTCTCTCCTCTCTCACTCAGCTCTCACTCTTCCTCCCCATCCACCCTCTCCTCTCCTACCAGGACTGCGGCAGAGAAACAGCAGGGGTTTAGGGGAAGCCAGGCCCAGTTGCCCCTCAACCAGGTCCGAGAGATATACAGGGAGAGGTTACAGAGCCTGGGATAGGACAGCGGCTGGCTGGAAAGAGGAGCAGGTAGGACACACACACACACATTTAAGACCGGCAGGCAGCTATTTCTACTCTTGACAGGAAGCGGAAGCAGAAGCGGATGAGGATAAAAAACAATAGGAGTGATTTAGAATGTGTGTGCCAAATGTATAACTGGCGTGACCAGTTATTTGACTGGTTGCCAGATTGAGGATGTGAGTTTCGTTGGCTATCTGGTACACTGATCATCCCTAGTGATCATTCATCCCATCCACATTTCCAATAACATTTCTTTGTTCACACTAGCTATAGTATACTTTATTTTCTTAATGACAATGTTGTTTGGAAGCCAAATAGGCCATGCTGCGAAGGCTGTGAGGGTGAGGTGCCAGGCAGTGCATCTCTTCCATAACAACAACATCAACGTGTGTGTGCCGTGGGCTGTGGGCCTGGCAGAGCTGAGGGCAGGGGGTTTGGAGGGGTTGGCATTGCCCAGTCTTTACCTACCGCCCAGGCTGATCAAAGTGCTGTTCTGATGGGCCAGCCTTGCAAATCCTGCCAAGTTTTTGGAGGGTGAATTAACTGACCTCTCCATTTACTGGCCCTTCCATGCACACCCTGGTCTGTCAGCCAACATGGAGCCCATCCGCCTAGGAATTACCTGCCTCTGCATTCTGACCATGGTTGCAAAGTATGGCAATTGGAGGCCAACAGCACCCCATTGCGAAACAATTTGATCTTAGAAGGGTAGTATATAGAGGTGTAGAGGGAATACATGTACCATCTACGTGCCTATTGAGGCTATTTAGGTAATAGAATTATGCCGTGAGAAATAGGCGGTAGCTTTTCTGGTTTACAGAGATGAGATGAGAAGTGGGAAAGCCAACAAAGCGAGTGTTTGTGGGGTGGCTCTAACTCAGTCAGAGAGCAGCGGGGTCCAGAAGCATCCATCAATGTCTGCTTTGCTACTGCTGCCACATGCAGCCAACCCACACACACACACACACACACACACACCCTGTCAACCTACAGAGAGCTGTGGAGTTAGCACCAGGGAAACACCACACCAGCTATCGATGGACGAGCTGGCAAACCGGCCCACGATATGCACAAACACACAGACGGACGGAGAGCAATGGACCACAGACGGTTGGAATGTGCCGGCCTAAAATAGGAGGACTTTCCTACCTACTGCAAAACAAACCCACTTGGCTTCAGAGCCTCTCCTGGTTGATGCTGGAAGCTGGAAGAACAACCCCCAGTCTCTGAAGGTGCATTTATATTGGTCCGACGTGGGCCAAACTCGGCTGTTTATAATTATACCTTGAATCCTCCATTTCTCGCCCCCCTGCAGCTCACAAAGCACTGAGGCTTTAGGGCAACCAGGCCTGGGAGGAGCTGAAGACCAGGGACACATCAATCAACCCCTGAGGGCCATTCAGGACTACGCCACTAAACTAAACGCGGCTGACATGCTTGGGCATGGCGTATTAAAGATTTCACAGACTACAGCTCCATCTGGCCTCATCAACAGGCATCCACAACCTCCAACTGGCCTCATCAATTAAAACAGGATTCCATAGACTCCACTCATTCATCTAGGGACTGGGAGGGTGGATGGAGGGAGGAGGGAGGAGGGAGGAGTAGAAAGACATTGTGAGTTGCTGTTTCTACTAATCTCCCCCTACTCCCACCAACATCCCATAATTACTTTAGACCGGGACCCATAGTTCACTAGGGAATAGGGTGCCGTTTGGGACGCAGCCATGGACTTGTCCATAAAGCTCTTTTCCTGGCAGTCGGTTTTGGATAAAATCATACTCCAAGAAATCCCTCAGCTGTGTGGGCTGCGACTTCATCCACCTGTGTGGGCTGCGACTTCATCCACCTGTGTGGGCTGCGACTTCATCCACCTGTGTGGGCTGCGACTTCATCCACCTGTGTGGGCTGCGACTTCATCCACCTGTGTGAGCTGCGACTTCATCCACCTGTGTGGGCTGCGACTTCATCCACCTGTGTGGGCTGCGACTTCATCCACCTGTGTGGGCTGCGACTTCATCCACCTGTGTGGGCTGCGACTTCATCCACCTGTGTGGGCTGCGACTTCATATAGGGATGCTTGTATGGCTCTGTGGCCCCTTACTTCTCTTATCCTTCCATTCCACTCCATCCCACTGTTTCCTCTCTTTCTCCTCCTCCTCCTCTGAAGTGGAGGCCCCTCCTGCGGGGTAGAGGAGTGGCTCGGCTCCCAGTCGCAGTGTGCGTGAGCTGGGCGCGCATGAATCATAGTGGTGACAGAGCAGCAGGGAGGATGACAGATGTCACAGTGAGAAAGCTTTTCTATCAAGCTGTCCTTCCAACACTGGCCAAGGTGAAAACTTCACCACCGGCACAACGGTAAACCCTTCTCCTTTACTGTAGCTCCAGCCAGGGAAACACACACACACACACACACACACACACACACACACACACACACACACACACATACATGCACGGATGCGCACACACACACACACATAGACACACACATACACACTAGGACTTTACCACCATTAACGCTTTGGGTAGCATGGAAGATAGATGAGAGAGAGAGAGAGAGAGAGAGAGAGAGAGAGAGAGAGAGAGAGAGAGAGAGAGAGAGAGAGAGAGAGAGAGATACATGACCACAGAGAGATAGTTTAGACAGGGCTTTCATCTGCTCGGAAATGCTTATTACACTAGTTACATGTATAATGGATCACTGGACGTGGCAGAGGTACTTCTGTATTCTGTGAATGTACCAGAAGAACAGAGATTTCTGGCAACCTGTTTTCTATCATGGCAGGTTATGATTTTGGATAGTGCTAACAACTTCACTTGCAGGAAATTGCTATCAGTGGTGCTGTCACAATGTAATTTGAGATACAATGTACTTCCTACTGTACAACACTGGAGACTGATGTTACGCAAAATTACCAGGTGCATCATTTCAGCCGCCTTGAAAAGCATAAATGCCTCGCTGGTACGTTCTTACATAAAAGTGACCCATAAACATGGTGAGTGGGCTGTGTGCTCTTCCCCTGGCCATGTGAGGTTGTATCCTGACAGCCCGTTTTAAAAGGTCTGACCTTACCGACGGAGGATAAAAAGCCTTGTTACATTCCTGCCTTATTTATTTTCCTCCATGACAACGGCTGATGGATGGTCACCCAGCCCACTCACCATTTTTCCTTATTTGCTTGTGCAGTGGTGGAGCGTGAGGAGGTTTGCATCCCAAATTGCAACGTATTCCCTATATAGTGCACTACTTTTGACCAGGGCCCATAGGGGTCTATTCAAAAGTAGTGCACTACATAGGGAATAGAGTGCAGTTGGGACACACCCAGGGTGTGATAAGGGAAGTGAGTGGGGGAGTCAGCGCACTTTATTCAGGGGATTTTTGGGAGAGTGCCCTATAGAGAGATGGAGATGGAGCCTCTCCAGACTCCCACTGATTCCAAACCCCCTCAGGTAGCTTAAGATGCAGCCAGGCTCTATAGACGTAGTGTGGCAGTACCAAGGTAAGCAGCCACAGCAGTGAGTCCCATGCACAAACCCTCTCCTTCCCCACAGAACCCCTCCTCTACTCTAACTAACTTCGTTGTTAAACATGAGTGTCGTGTCATGAAGCTATGAGTCAGTCAGGGTCTCAGGATTCCTGTATATAAAGAGAACTCTCCAGAACCAGTAGCTCAGTGGAACAGGTGGATTCCTGGATGAAAAGAGAACTCTCCAGAACCAGTAGCTCAGTGGAACAGGTGGATTCCTGGATGAAAAGAGAACTCTCCAGAACCAGTAGGGGAGAGGAAAGGCTGCTTTTTCAAGCCTAGAATTATGGGCAGTCACAGTCAGGAGCAAGGAAGAGAGCGAGTGGAAAGTTGAACTAGTGGGGAGCTCACTTCTGAGCCATTGTGTGTGAGGCGAGCTGAAGCTTTCACTCACTCACTGACTGACTTTCTCACTGTCCCTCCCTCCACTCTTCTCTCACCACAAAGGGGAGACGTTCTTCTTTACCCCAGCGTTCCCAGCTAGCACATTTGGTTCATAGGAAGTTGTGGGAACGTACGTTTTTGGTTCTGGGAACAAAGCCATACCTTTTCTGACTGATAAAACTGAACGTTTTCTTTAACATCAAAATGCATTTTTTGGCAGAAATGTCTTCTCGAACATGTGAAGTTTAATTTGCCTTAATAACAAACTTGTATATATATCTGTAAATACAAATAAAATGGTTAAATTACGAGTTAAGTTGGTTTAGCCAGAGAAAAAGACAGCAACCTGATTGGCTAAGATAATGAGTGGGCTGGACATGCCAAGATATCAGTTTGGATTGGTCTGCCATATACTACGCTTCTGTCTATTTGAGCTGGTCAGTATGTCTAGGTAATCCTGTCTAATTCTGGGGCTGGCTATTACACCTGTCCCGATCTTCAAACTAAGGGAAACCATGGCATCCGACAGGAGACGCGTCCAAAATGTATGTATATGGGTAAGATAGTAAGATAGACGTTTCTAATTTTGACAGAAAGTGGTTTCATTTTAAGTTAAAGTGTACTCTTAGCTAGCTAACGTTAGCTGGCTGGCTCACTAACTAACGTTACGTCATGTGTTGGGATTCATTGTTTACCTAGCTAGCTGTCCAGCTACATGTCTTAACAAAAGACTCTCGACTTAGTGTGCCAGAGTGCAGAATAACTGATGAATCTACGAACGCTCAACACCCGTTGAATATGGCCGGTGTCAGTAAACGTTGGCAAAAAAGTGTAATTAAAATGTTGCCAGCAGCACAGTTACAGTCACCAATGCTCTGGATAACATGAAAACAGCCTAACCAGCTCTGCTAGGGCGAGTAAAATGGGGTGTTCTCTCATTTTGTGTCTGGAAGTAGCTAGCCAATGTTAGCCAGTTAGCTTGACTGCTTGACCGTTGTGAGGTCAGAACGTTCTGATAGACCCTACTCATTGGTCAGAGCGTCCAGTGTGCGCTCTGAACGCAAAACGCTCTGAATTTACGAACGGACAGCTCACTGAACATTACTCGCCCTAGCAGAGCTGGTAAGGCTGTTATGTTATAGTTGTATGCAAAATAACAATAGGACAACCACGCTCTTACCAAGCTCTAAGAAACATATGGTTCTCAGAACGTTATGTGCTAGCTGGGAGACTGCACAGGCTGTCACACAGGAATTCACTGTTCTCTGAGCTCCAGCAAACACAGGCCAGGCGGAAAGTGAAAAGAGGGACAAGAGGAAGACTCACTCTCATATAGAAAGTATCCTCTTCTCTCTTCTCATCTCTCCATTTTAAACCATATTTTTCTCAAAAAATGTAGTAAAGAGGATGTAGAGAAATTCTCATATAGAAAGTATCCTCTCCTCTTCTATCTCATCAATCAATGTTAACCCCCCTTCCCCTGGAAAGGGAGCTCTACTCTACTGCACCATAGCTACAAGAGGATTTCACAGTGTGTAGGGCTAGAGAAAATCTGTGTTTTTTTGTTTGGTCAGTGGATCCAAGCAGATTAATGATTCATTGTGTTATCATATCGGTAGCATGTTGATTCCAACCGACACAGCTTTCACAGAAAGCAGCAACAACAACAACAACACAGTCAACACGTTTTTTTAGCCAAGGTTTTCTAAGTCTCCCATTGAATGTGGTATGTTAGATTATTACAGAATATGTCTTCAATCTTCGAGAAAATCTCCTAATTAATCAGAAAAAGACTGTGTTCAAATTAGGTTAAATTATCATTCCACTTCCTATAAGTGAAATACACTATATATACAAAAGTATGTGGACACCACTTCAAATTAGTGGATTCAGCTATTTCAGTCACACCCGTTGCTGACAGGTGTATAAAGTCGAGCACACAGCCATGCAATCTCCATAGACAAACATTGGCAGTAGATTGGCCTTACTAAAGAGCTCAGTGCCTTTCCAACAAGTCAGTTCCTCACATTTGTTCTCTGGTAGAGCTGCCCCGGTCAACTGTAAGTGCTGTTATTGTGAAGTGGAAATGTTTAGGCGCAACAACGGCTTAGCCACGAAGTGGTAGGCCACACTAACTCACAGAATGGGACCGCCTACTGCTGAAGCGCTTAGCACGTAAAAATACTCTGTCCTCGGTTGCAACACTCACTACCGAGTTCCAAATTGCCTCTGGAAGCAACGTCAGCACAATAACTGTTTGTCCGAGCAGCTGCACACAAGCCTAAGATCACCATGCGCAATGCCAAATGTCGGCTGGAGTGGTGTAAAGCTCGCCGCCATTGGACTCTGGAGCAGTGGAAATGCGTTCTCTGGAGAGATGAATCACGCTTCACCCTCTGGTAGTCTGACAGACGAATCTGGGTTTGGTGCATGCCAGGAGAACGCTACCTGCCCCAATGCATAGTGCCAACTGTAAAGTTTGGTGGAGGAGGAATAATGGTCTGGGTTTTGTCATGGTTCGGGCTAGGCTCCTTAGTTACAGTGAAAATAAATATTAATGCTACAGCACACATAAAATGACATTCTAGACGATTCTGTGCTTCAAACTTTGTAGCAACAGTTTGGGGAAGGCCCTTTCATGTTTCAGCATGACAATTCCCCCATGCACAAAGTGAAGTCCATTCAGAAATGGTTTGTCAAGATCGGTGTGGAAGAACTTGACTGGCCTGCACAGATCCCTGACCTCAACCCCAATAGAACACCTTTGGGATGAATTGGAACGCCGACTGTGAGCCAGGCCTAATCGCCCAACATCAGTGCCCGACCTCACTAATGTTCTTGTGGCTGAATGGAAGCAAGTCCCCTCAGCAATGTTCCAACATCTAGTGGAAAGCCTTCCCAGAAGAGTGGAGGCTGTTATAGCAGCAAAGGGGGGACCAACTTCATATTAATGACCATGATTTTGGAATGAGATGTTCGATGATCAGCTGTCCACATACTTTTGGTCATGTAGTTAATGTCTGTCACTTCTTTATGACTTCATATCCAGCAAAACATGAATTTCTCCATGAGACGGCATAACCGCCACAACTACATGTCTGTCTGAAAGCGTTATCAGATTGTAGTGAACCTGAGTACCCAGAGGGCAAGCTTACGGAATATACATTTACTCAATTTTGCCTCGTCGCCAAGAAAGCTGTTCATTCCACTGAAGATAAGAGCGAATTGACTTCAAATATTTATCTTGGTGGACCTGGCTTTTACCTCAAACTTCATTAGGTTTCTGTGAGCATACACGTTAGCGCGATCCAAAAACACGCCATGAGAGTCTATAGAACGGTATATGGTAAGGTAAACATGACTAACATTTACATCTCAACGCCCACTTAGTCCTTATCTACACTTAGAAAAAAGGGTTCCAAAATGGTCCTGTGGCTGTCCCCATATGAGAACCCTTTTTGGTTCCGGGTATTACTCTTTTGGGTTCCATGTAGAACCCTCTGTGGAAAGGTTTCTACTTGGAACCCAAAAGGGTTATATCTGGAACTAAAAGGATTCTACATGGAACCAAAAGTGTTTCTTTAAAGGGTTCTCGTATGGAGACAGCCGAATAACCCTTTTTGGTTCTAGATAGCACCTTTTTTTCTAAGAGTGTACGGATGAAGTGTTTTCCTCAATCTCTCCTCTCAGCCAGGATATAAGCTGTAGACCTAGTCTGAGTTCCAAATGGTACCTCATTCCCCATAGGCTCTGGTCAAAAGTAGTGCACTATACATAGGGAATAGGGCACTATTTGGGGCGTAGCCCTAACCTTCCAAACAAACCCATCAGTGAGGGAGCGCCAGCAGTCACACATGTTACAACAAAGGTAGGCTCAGCCACTGACGGTTTTTACAAGCACTTTCAGCTTGCTTCTTGTTTGGTTTGTTGATAACTGTCATTTAGGAGCACATGTGTAGCATGGACCACTAATTAGATTGCAGGGGAATGCATTGAGGCATGCATTGTAGGTGCCTGTTTCCCCCCTACCCATTGGTCCATCAGATAAGGAAGGCAAGGTCGCCATTCTGGGGCTGGCCATTATCAGTTTCCATTATGTAAGGGGTGTTTAGTCGAGCTGCGACTAGATGGCCGATGGTAGTCTGATTACTACAGCTGTACAAATCACACCATCCAAACCGCTATCTACCAGCTAAGACACCATGGCCATGAAGCACATACCTCTCCCTCTCAAGCCTTAACTGATTTAGCTATGACATGTCCCTCTAGCTATTAACACAATAGCGGCATTCACTTTACAAAGCACCATTTGGCTACTTGAGTTGAAACGTTTTGAATGAGAGAATTGAATGACTGCATCTTACACCGTCATCCTCAGCCAGTCTAAAGTTACAAGGTAAAATAGTGAAGTGGAACTAAAGTCCCATGAAAACCACTCCATTAAAACATTAAATATGAAACAATAGCAGACCAAGTAGAGCAGAGGAGAGGTGGTCAAAATAGACCAGCCTTGAGTTCAATCTGACCTCTCCACTGTATGTAACTGTATCCCAAATGTCACCCTATTCCCTGTGTAGTACACTACTTTTCAACAGAGCCCTATGGAAAACCCTATGGGCTCTGGTCAAAAGTAGGGGATTATGTAGGGAATGTAAATATAACTGTATGAACCACATGAGTCACTAGTGACTTAATGAAGTTTTACAGATGGAAAACAGAAAACTTCAATCGACTTTGGAATGAAACGAACTGCAGAAGTGATTTGTAAACAATACGGAAATGGATCAAACTTGAAGTTGGAAACTCATTCCTGGTTCATTTCATTAACAAAAGTATTGCATCCTCTTTCTGTCCGTATACACACACGCGCACTTGCACGCACGCACGCACACACACGTGCACACACAGCCGTCCTTCTGTGCAACCTTGTGTCTGGGGACACTTTAACAGGCGCTGGGTGGTGCAACCTGAGCCAGGAGAAGTCAGGAACATCAGGATCCCCCTCTGGAAGACAGGAGCGGTCAACCAGGCAGTCAATTGCAGACTGACCCTTTAAAGAAGCAGTGAAGCGGTATATGCCTACAGTGTCTTTTTTTCACACAACTTTTTACCTAAATCCAATGGCATGGTTGAAATGATTGTTGATTTCACTTTGAATTCACGTTAGTTGACAACTCAATCAAATGTAAATCAAAACTATAGTTGTTGAACTGACGTCTGTGCCCAGTGGATAGAGATCATGATAAAACAGCATATTCTATGGGCCTATTCAGCGAAAACACCAAGGGTGTAGCAGCGAGAGAAAGAGCTGAGCTTGGGCGTAGTGCGTAGCGGGGATACAGTAACAGTATCCAGACGTATTCCCTCTGTGTGTTCTCTAGCCTGCACCTCCAGCATAAACAAAGGCTCAGAGGGAACACACGCACGTACACACACACACACACACACACACACACACACAGGAAGCAGGGTGGAGGGTAGGGGCGCAGTCAAAGACAGAGGCAGAGACAGTCAGCCCAGGCTAAGTCATTGCATGTCTTGCTTCACCTCAGGGCACCACTGACACAGGGAGGCAGCAGGCTCATCACATTACTGTGGAGATCCAGTTTCATAGGCAGCTGCCAGGTTAACAGTTTAGCCCTAGTCTGGTTTAACAACGTACAGTTTAAAAGTCAAACAGGGATTTGTAATTAACCCAGCAAGAAGGGTAATGATGACAAAAAGTAAACTATGTTTAACTGAGAAGGGGAAGAGCCCACTAAATGGGCTTACTTCCTCAATGAAGTGAACCCATGATAACAGGAAAAATATTACAACATATGAATACAATTATTCTCAAACAATGACCAGCCTAACGGTTAGAGCGTTCGGCCAGTAGGTCACTGGTTTGAATACCGAGCCAAAAAGGTAAAAAGACAAAAAGGCACTTAACCCTAATTTGCTTCAGGGACGGTAGGTAGGCCGTCATTGTAAATAAGAATTTGTTCTTAACTGACTTGCCTAGTTAAATAAAGGTTCAATAAAAAAAACAGCAAAGAAACTCCAAACCAAGGATTTTTTTAAACACTCATTTTGCACAGTACTGCGCACTCAAGAATTCCACGACCACTAGATGGCGGGCTTTCATATACAATATGCACGAGTGGAGTAGAGGGAAGCCAACTTACTTGCACTCTCTATCCTCGAGATCAAAATGCGGGTTAAAGTTGATTAGAATTCTCTGGTGAGGTCCAGGCGCTGTAATCACCCAAATGCATTTCTGAGATGGCAAATATGATGCCGGATAGCCAGGTGAAGTGAGGTAATTCGCATTCGTTATTCTGATGTTGTCCCCACACTTGTCTGCAAGAAAGAACGTGGAGAAAAAGACAGTCAGCACAACAGCCCAAAGCAACACAGAAAGCCTACAGAGATTAAATGAGTCAATGTCGGCTAGAGTATGTGTTATAAGCAATTATAGCCCAGGTGTTCTAAGCCATAGGCTATATTATTGTCGAGATGGAGATGAAGGGGATATGTTCAAAATCAAACGAATTGAGTTGATCTGAATATTAAAACAATAATTCTGAAAGTCAATTCAGGTTCATCATTTATAGGCCCAACCACGCCATACAGATATTGTCCTACATTGTCTAAAGATGTCTTAACTAGACCAATACTTTAGATAGGTTACATGCGCAAAGTCGCACGTCTTGTAAAAATAATACAATATACAAATTGCTAATTTAATTAAAGCCAATTATCTCAGAATCATCTTTTTTCTGATAGAACCTTTTAGTCCCAAACTCTCGAAATGTATATATTTTAAATGTATTAATTTGCTCAAATTAGATAATACACGTTTTACAGGCTTAATTAAAATCTATACAATTGTTCACAAACATTACCAAAAGTGTAATTAGTGTTATTATTCTTATTTAGTGTTAGTATCGATCACTATTGGTGTTTTATGTTGGGTCATAACGGTTAGGATGGATATGTTAGTCACTTACAGCCCAAGTGAAAATTATAGAGGGTCTTACTTTTAAGATTTAAACATCTTAACGTCTGCGAAATGTCTCAACAGTAATTAGCTAGAACAACTCCTAATGACTAAGGGTCATTTGCCCTGGCAGGGAGTAATTGATTAATGTAGCGGACGGAGAATGGACGGGGAACGGATACTAAACTGTGTCTGTGCCGGTGTTTGGCTGAGCTTCGATAGGAGTGGCCAATATGGTGCCCTGCGACTTGTAAATAATATATCATATGGCAATAACGCCAAACAATTCGAAAGTATTATAGACCCGTAGTATTTCCCAGATTATCAGTGGCGAGCATATTTAGGCTACATTTATTTGTGGTTTGGGGGAATTAATACATAGGCCTATAACCAAATATCTATTTTAGTTTGCTGAGTCAACTTTATTAACAAATGTTTCTCGCCTTATAAAACGTGTTTTTCTTTTCATACAGACCACTTCTCCAAGCGCCAGATAATAACGCGCCTGTCTTGTGTCTAGAGGCAAGCCACTTCAAGTAGCTCAAATTAGCCTCTGAGTTTATCTTCATTTATGTGTGCGCAGTCGTGCGTTTGTATTATAACTACCATCTGCCATGTAAAGTAGGCTAATAATTTGTTTTGAATAGGATAGGCAACAATGCGATGTTCAAAATAATGGGAAATATAGCTAGCTGTTCATTCTTTGTCTATAGTTGTTCTCGTAAATAAGTTTGCTCATGGAAACGAAACAATTAGGCTAAGTGTCACCAATATGCTACAGCAAGAAAGAGCCTTCTACTGTGTACCTACACTTTGACAGACTCTTTTCATAATAGCCTACAAAGATAGAAGTACCTGCACACTAAAATAATATACCGGTGGCAATGACAGCACAAACCAGCGGGGAAGACTGACAGGTGAATGCATGGAGGTTTAGAGACTCATGTATCCTTAAAGGTCCAATGCAGCAGTTTTTATCTCAATTTCATATCATTTCTGGATAACAATTAAGTAACTTACTGTGATTGTTTTCAATTAAAATGGTCCAAAAGAAGAAAAAAATTGCTTCTTAGCAAAGAGACATTTCTCAGGCCAAATGTTGCTAGGACTGTCTGGAGTGGTCTTAATGAGGCGAAAAAACCCGAAAACTGGATGTTATTGGCATAGAGATGTGGACCTCTTTTTTATTTGTCTAATAACTAATGAACCCCTGGCAAAACTCCATCCCACCAAATCAGGCTGACATTTCAGGCTGTCTTTTCAAACAGCTCTTAGCCTACACTAAAAAGGTATTATCATCATTTTAACCATTTCAGAGTATTATTCAACCTCATTGTGTGGAAATATCTATAAAACACAGTTAAATCATGTTTGTGGCTGCACTGGGCCTTTAAAAACATCAGGATAAGTATCCCGGCATATAATAGTTGTCACCTACCATTTTTCAAAGCCTTAGCAACGAAGAAGATTCCCATTAAGAGGAACAGTACTAATCCACAATGCATCCTTGTTTTGTTAGAAAAATAATAATAGGAAAAACAAAAACAAAAAACGAACCTAAATAAACTCCCAAGGTTTTTCAGGCCGTGTTAGTCTTCCTTATTTCAAGCTTGGGACCGAAGGAAAACAAATAAAGCAGAAGTGTCTTTACTGGAGCAGTTGAAATGTGTCTGGATATGTCTCAGGTTGTCTGCTGCATCCTGTCATTCAGCTTCGGTTTCCTCTCTCCTCTTCCAGTTGGGTTCCTCTCTCAAACGCTGGCGTTGCCATTTCCTCCACACAAGTAATCGGAGCCAGTAAAGAAAGAAGTAAAAATCCCGGGCACCAGCACCAACAACTCCGGTTTCAACTCCTTGGAAACGATGACAAGGCAAGAGGTAATCCTTCGGTGCTAAATGGAAAGAGATATTGAGAGTAAGCAGCAGCAGTGGTGCTGATATTCGTTTCAAAGTGGGCAGATTAGCAAATCAAACTCGTGTTGTGTCCCTTCCCGCTCGGCTCATTCTCAAATCTGACAGGACACGAACTAGTAATACTAACATCTGGCGAAAGGCATTGCCATAAAAGGGGCTTAAAGCGAGGGATACACCCCCTAACTTGGGAAGGTTTTTCTTATTTTGAAAGTGTGTGCTACTTGCCTCAGCCTGGCTCTTCTACCCGAAATCTCAGAGGGGTCTCTGATTGGTTTGATTACAAATATGCAAAGTCCAACGGTTGGAAGTCCCCTCTCTTTATTAGCGGAGGTCTCGTCTCCTGCTCCGAGACTCACTAGACTCTCTCACAGCGCACAGGCACGGGCGCTCTCTCTCTCTCTTTCACTATCGCTCCACTAGGAGATGGACTGTCACACTGTGTAACTGCATACTTGATGCCACTAAACTCTAACAAACATCTCAACTGGAGAACAATAACGTCTGCCTCCGAAACTTGAATTACAAACCTCTTACAAAGCTGCTGTGCCAATTCTGAATTAAATTGAGCTCCATAGGAGAGAAGAGCCTCCTTCAAATTGTATTTGGTATTCAATATCGAATTATCATACAAAAGAAGAGATATAGATTTGCAATATTCATAGATTTTTAACATTGATCTATTTTTACGCATCAATGGCCTATTTAGATGTACAACTTGTAAAAGACGTTAACGCATGAATCACGATAGAGCATTCATTAAAACGTCACATTGAAATGTATGGAAAATCAATAGAAGTGCAAAGCATCAAGCAATTTGGCTTTTCAAACTGTCTGTCCTTATTGCACTGCGCAAAATAAGGAATTGTATTCGATATGAAAAGCTTTCGTCAAGCTGCTATACTCACCAAGTCACTGTGACCAAATGGTGTGCAACTTCTCTGACATTAATCCAAGGGCGTCTAACATTCCTTATATGTGGAAATCTGAATTACAGAGTAATTCAACATTTCAAGCAATATGCCTATGGACACCACACAACTTGCCCATTCCCTGCGTTATATGCTGTTCAGAGAGATAATACTTCAATTAAGTGTATTTTCAAAACCATGTGAATTAAAGCTAAGATAATTCTTCACTCAGTGTTCTCCGTTTAGCAAACTTGTTCCACCTCTCCTGATTTAAACCCAGCCACGTAAAGAAAACAATCACCTGTGTCTCGTAGACCCACTCACAACCATATATTTAGCCAATATCGAAGCGAAGCAGCTATTGGCAGGATGACAGTAACCCCTCTCTCTGTCTCTCTATCAAATGCTCAGGACCTCTTTCCCATATCCGTAAACATCAAAATCACCACAGGAAAGGACAGGTCTCTACCGCTGATTAGAGAGGAAGTCCATTTCCAAGTATTTTCCCAGTCAATCAATAGCTTGTAGTAGGCTTACGCCCGGACCGGTCCGGGGCAGCCCTGTAGTGCAACTCCTTCTCCTCCCCGCGCAAAAGCAAGCAGCCGCTGCCGATATACCGGAGACTCAACTCAGTGCACAGACACCCACCTTTCCGCAGTCACAAGTGAGGGAAACGGGATTTGCGCTGAAAATGAAATCTATATATCTACATATTCAGTATAGATCCTTGATTGATTTGATGCATTTAATGCTTTAATTGAATGTAGGCCGGTCCTTTTTGCTCTATCTGTACTGCGCGTCACGCACCCCTCTTGTTTCTGACTGCTGTGTTCGGCTACTGTAGCGCTGCTGAGAACACAGGACTGGTTTGGAGTCTCCGGCGTCTCGAGACCCAGCCAGCCAGTCACACGCCCCTTTACCAGCGGGTTGCATCGGCAATCGAGATGCAGATTCAACTGCCGTCGTGGTCTACAGACAAGACTCTTTACATAGATCTGTGTCACAAAGGAGATTAGATTAGGACACATCTGAACAAACAACATTAGCACTGGCATTACAACTGCCATTCATTCTACCCATTCGGTACGTTCAAGGCTATTAGTCTTCTGGAGCTCTCACATTGAATGTGTTGAAATTCACAATTAATACTGACCGGCATCTTGAAGTGTCTAGTAGCCTACTGTTTAGACCTGGGCTGGGGAGCGCGCATAGGGCGCACTCACTCCAATGAGTCTGGAACTTGCTGTTGACTAAGAAGGGCTAAACGAATCCTGTGTCATGATTTGAATAATGTCTTGTGAAAATAAAACACATGTGAGTTATTGATTGACATGACAATTGAAACAAACGGAACACAGAACGTTCCAAAGTCCTTTAGAGATACATTTAACTCCTATTGCTGTCATATTGAAATTAATCGCATCAAACACATGACAACGACATCCAGCCCTGATATTTAGGGGGTTGTTGAAAATATTGACTCAGACTGCATTCTCAACACACCAGGGTGGCACAGAGGTTGGAGGGTCTGCGAGCCGGAGTTGGTGTCTTTGAGATGGCCTCCGACTGAGAGCTCACACGATATGGTTAAAGTAGACGCATAGATGGCTTGACAGTCAAGAGTAGTGCATTGTCTGGTGCGCAATAGTGTGACCGCAGTAACCAGAGTAGGGAAACCACACGATGAAGGAGAGTTAATATCGCTCTCTCCGGCCTGTAGGTGGTGTGGAGGCATCTTGGGGAATCCCCTTATGCCTATAACACTTCTATATTTGCAAAGAAATGTAGACTTAAGCAATAAGGCCTGAAGGGGTGTGATACAGTCCATTTGGAAAGTATTTAGACCCCTTGACATTTTCCACATTTTGTTACAGCCTTATTCTAAAATTGATGAAATTATATATTTTCCTCATCAATCTACACATAATACCACATAATGACAAAGCGAAAACAGGTTTTTAGAAACTGGCAAATGCATAACAAAAATAAAACATACATTCCTTATTCACATAAGTATTCTGACCCTTTGCTATGATACTCGTAATTGAGCTCAGGTGCATCCTGTTTCCATTGATCATCCTTGAGATGTTTCTCAGTGGTGGACAAAGTACTCAATTGTCATACATGAGTAAAAGTAAAGATACCTTAACAGAAAATGACTCAAGCAAAAGTGAATGTTACCCAGTAAAGTAGGGTTCACTGCTTGAGTAAAAGTCTAAAAGTATCTGGTTTAAAATGTACTTAAGAAAGGTGGTAGAAAAAGTACTCAATTGTCATACTTGAGTAAAAGTACAGAGTCAATTAAATGCTATACATCAAATTCCTTATATTAAGCAAACCAGACGGCACAATTTTCACATTATTTTTAATTACGGACAGACAGGGGCAAAATACAACACTCAGACATCCTTTAAAAACACACTATTTGTGCTTTGTGAGTCTGCCAGATCAGAGGCAGTAGGGATGTCAAAGCGTTATACTGATAACGTTATGGTGCCATAATTCTGTCCTGCTTGAGCATCCTAAATGTAACGAGTACTTTTGGGTGTCAGGGAAAATGTTAGGAGTAAAAAGTACATTATTTTGTTTAGGAATGTAGTGAAGTAAAATTGTAAAAAAATAAATAACAAAGTAAAGTACAGATACCCAAAAAACTACTTAAGTAGTACTTAAATTTATTTTTACTGAAGTACTTTACACCACTGATGTTTGTACAACTTGATTGGAGTCCACTTGTGGAAATTCAATTGATTGGACATGATTTGGACAGGCACACATCTGTCCATATAAGGTCCCACAGTTGACAGTGCATGTCAGAGCAAAAACCAAGCCATTAGGTTGAAGGAATTGTCCGTAGAGCTCCGAAACAGGATTGTGTCGAGGCACAGATCTGGGGAAGGGGACCAAAAAACTGTCTACAACATTGAAGGTCCCCAAGAACACTGTGGCCTCCATTATTCTTAATTTGAAGAATTTTGGAACCACCAAGACTATTTCTAGAGCTGGAAGAGTCTTGGTGGTCAGATGAAACCAAGATTTAACTCCGTGGCCTGAATGCCAAGCGTCATGTATCAGGGGAAATCTGGCACCATCCCTACGGTGAAGCATGACATTGGCAGAGTCATGTTGTGGGGATGTTTTTCAGCGGCAGGGACTGGGAGACTAGTCAGGATCGAGAGAAAGATTAATGGAGCAAAGTACAGAGAGACCCTTGATGAAAACCTGCTCCAGAACGCTTAGGATGTCAGACTGGGGCGAAGGTTCACCTTCCAACAGGACAATGACCCTAATTACACAGCCAAGACAACGCAGGAGTGGCTTCGGGACAAGTCTCTGAATGTCCTTGAGCGGCCCAGCCAGAGCCCGGATTTGAACCTGATCGAACATCGCTGGAGAGACCTGAAAATAGCTCTGCAGTGATGATCCCCATCCAACCTGACAGAGCTAGAGAGGACCGCTCTCTTGAGGTCATGCCACAGCATCTCAATCGGGTTGAGGTCAGGACTCCAGAACGGGTATTTTCTACTGTTGAAGCCATTGTGTGGTTGATTTACTTCTGTGTTTTGGGTTGTTGTCCTGTAACATCACCCAACTTCTAATGAGCTTCAATTGGCGGACAGATATCCTTACATTTTCCTGCAAAATGTCTTGATAAACTTGGGAATTCATTTTTCCGTCGATGATAGCAAGCTGTCCAGGCCCTGAGGCAGCAAAAAAAACATGATGCTCCCTCCACCATACTTTACAGTTGGGATGAGGTTTTGATGTTGGTGTGCTGTGCCTTTTACTCTCCACACATAGTGTTGTGTGTTCCTTCCAAGCAACTCAACTTTAGTTTAATCTGTCCACTTTAGACATGCAGCAATGTTTTTTATGGATAGCAGTGTGGTGTCCTCCCATGAACACCATTCTTGTTTAGTGTTTAACGTATTGCATACTCATCAACAGAGATGTTAACATGTTCCAGAGATTTCTGTAAGTCTTTAGCTCACACTCTAGGATTCTTCTTAACCTCACTGAGCATTCTGCTCTGTGCTCTTGCAGTCATCTTTGCAGGACTATTTGTCTTACCGTGGACTGATGAACATCAAGGCTTTTAGAGATACTTTTGTAACCCTTTCCAGCTTTATACAAGTCAACAATTCTTAATCTTAGGTCTTCTGAGATCTCTTTTGTTTGAGGCATGGTTCACATCAGGCAATGCATCTTGTGAATTGCAAACTCAAATTTTGTGAGTGTTTTTTAACCAACATCTTCAATCTCGTCTCATTGATTGGACTCCAGGTTAGCTGACTCCTGACTTCAATTAGCTTTTAGAGAAGTCATTAGAATAGGGGTTCACAAACTTTTTCCAACCTACACTGTGAATGTTTAAATTATGTATTCAATATAGACAAGAAAAATACAATAATTTGTGTGTTATTCGTTATTATTAGTTTAAGCACACTGTGTTTGTCTATTTTTGTGAATTATATGAAGATCAGATCAAATTGTATGACCAATTAATGCAGAAATCCAGGTAATGCCAAAGGGTTCGCATACCTTTTCTTGCCACTGTATATATCACGGTCGCAAGGCATATAAACTAACAGGTTATAGAGCAAACACCGCAATTATCACAACACATAGGTTGTAATATTTTTTTAGGGGGGATGGCTTGGCTTCCCCAGTGATTTTACCCACGTATCGCTACTGTGTATGAGGCAATGCAGAGTGCCTGGATACAGCCCTAGCCATGGTATATTGGCCATATACTATAAACCCCCAAGGTGCCTTATTGCTATTATACACTGGTTACTAATATAATAAGAACTGTAAAAATAAAAGTTTTGTCATACTCTAGGTACCACGACTTTCAGCCAATCAGCATCCAGGGCTGGAACCACCCAGTTTATAATTATGAATAAACTCTTGGGTCTTCATTCAATCAAACTCGCAATGCAGAAAATTGCATTGATACAGTGAAAGTTATCACAATTAAAAAGGGTTTTATTTTTATACTGCATATTATCAATTCAATACATAAAACAAGACATTACAACTCGGATCGCTGGTCTTCACATATGCCTGCTTAAAAATATAGAATAAGAGATCTATAGCCTACAGGAGGACGGTATAGGCCTAAAAATGACAAACACCAATACAAATAAAAAATACTGAAGTTTATAGATACCACTCTCTTTCAAAGAAATATATGCATATGCATATATGAAATAGAGATGTTCTCTTTGTGTGTTGTTTTGATATGCCATAGCCCTATAAATAACTGGAACAAGGCAAGACAATCATGACACTAGCCAGGCTAATGGTGGACTGTCTGTAGTCTTCCTAGAGAGAGAGGAATGAGCTGCTTTATTCCATTCAACACTGGTAATTCCCCCTCTTGCAGATAACACTCTATGTTAGAGAGGTATTGGGGCCCCTCTATCAATGCGCCACTACCTAGACTTGTGTGTCTTGTGGATAACAAGGCTTTGGAATAATGGGAGGGGGTAATTTTACAAGGGCGGCTGATTACTGCCATATCTGAAATTAGGGGGATTGTGAGGGAACAATGAGAGAGCCATTTAAAGGATTTGCTCCTTCATATCCCACAGTAATCTTTAATACATTCTTGTGGAATAATTAGCCAAAGCAGAAAGACATCTTGCCTTGCTCCTTCCTCTTGCTCCTTCCTCTTGCTCATTCCTCTTGATCCTTCCTCTGGCTCCTTCCTCTTGCTCCTTCCTCTGGCTTCTTCTCCTTTCCCTGAGTACCGCCGCATTGACCAGAACACATGTTCATTTATTCAAGACAAACTCAGGGTGAAATATTTCATTATTTATTTTCGAATCAACGGAAAATAGACTATACTCAGTCGTTGAAAGCTAAGCTACTTGGACAATGAAGAGTGACAGGGTTAATGTAGGCTGTGCCCCAAAATGACACCAAATTCCCTATTTAGTGCTCAGCTTTTGATCAAGACCAAAAGGGCTGATCAATAGTGTGCCATTTGAGATGCAGACAGGATATGGCCACCCATTCGAGGGCCCTCCATGTCAGTTTTCCAATTACAGCTGCACAATAAAGACGACATTTTCAGCTTTGCCTCAAATAACTGGGTGTGTGGTGCCAGTCCTGATGTCATATCAAGCCTATGGCATGGCACACTGAGCCCAGACATTCACTCTGGTTATGAACAGTAAGCGCTGGAACCATGGCTTCTCATGATAATATAGACAACGCCTTAGAAAACCTTTCCTTTGTGAATATAATATAAGTCACCTCTGTACTGTATCTTTACCTCTTCTTTCAGCATTAAACGACTGTGATGGGTGAAGACCACAGACTTTAAATAAACCTAGTTACCTAATAATCAGAGCATGTGTCTTTCCTTCCTCCTTTCCTCATCACACACAACAGTTAACGACAGCTATTTTTGTTCATACAAGCTGCATCTGTGTTCTGAAGGGCACCGAAACAGATTGTACAGTTTGGATTGTGAAGTAGTTGATCTGGTTGTTAGTTTCGTTCACACTTTTAGCAGCTGTTGGTAATTATTTTCCCTAACAACATTTCACACACCTCTGCACACACATGCTTCGGAGCACAACTGTACATCTGAACCTATGGTGTGTGTGTACGTGTGTGTGTGTGTGTGTGTGAGAGAGAGAGAGAGATAGAGAGAGAGAGAGAGAGAGAGAGAGAGAGAGAGAGAGAGAGAGAGAGAGAGTGTAATGGCCTGACTGAGGCCAGGTCCCTGACTCCCTCTAGGGGGAGTGGGATGGCCACAGTCAGGTCCTGACACCCAGGGTTGGGTTATTGGTGATCCCCAATTAGAGACAGCTGTCGTGAGTTGTCTCTAATTGGGGATTCTATTTATGTGCACCGCACATCCACCTGCGTGTGGATCGTTACTTGTTTGCTTGTGTTAGGCACTAACGCCACGGTAGATTACGTTTAATGTTTTGGTTTCAGTTTTATTACTACTAATAAAACATGTTTGCAACGTCCTCTCGCTCTGCGCCTCGTTCCCTCCACACTCACTGTGACAGAGAGAGAGAGAGAGAGAGAGAGAGAGGGAGAGAGAGAGAGAGCATGTCCATTTTTTGGGCATCACGCAATGCTGAACTTCTAGAAAATGTTCAGACTTTATATTTTCCGTCTGGGTCTGACAAAGCTTTCTCAGACGGAGTTGGCTCTTTCATAGTCACATACTTTAGCTTTGGTTGCTTCATGGATCAAGGTTTGAAGTAATTGTAACAAAGACAGCTTTTCTGCCTCCAGGACCTCTATACCAGGCGATGTCAGAGGAAGGCCCTAAAAAAGACTCCAGCCACCCAAGTCATAGACTTCTCTCTCTGCTACCTCACGGCAAGCGGTACCGATGCACCAAGTCTGGAACCAACAGGACCCTGAACATATTCTACCCCCAAGCCATAAGACTGCTAAATAGTTAACCAAATAGCTACCATCTGCATGAACCCCCTTAGGACAACCCCCTCTATTGAACAAAAATATAAATGCAACATGCAACAATTTCAAGTTATAGTTCATTTATAGTTTAGTTATAGTTTTATTTTGAATACCACATATTTAATGTCTCACAGGTACAACTCAACATTTGTTGAAGGTTTTTTACAAAAACTTCCTGCTTTACACTAGAAAAAAAATACAAAAATCTATGAAAATATATTTAACTTCATCCTTTGAAATGTGTTTTTGTCTCTCTGAGTCAACAAAACAAAGTTATTGTATTTTAATATAAAATACTGGTGTTATACTGTATGACAATATTTTGTTACCCTGAATGACACATATCACTACGGCCCACAAATATTGATTGTATGTGATTCCTTCAGCAATAACAATAAGGATCCTATTAGTAGCAGCAATAGTATTTATCTTTTAGCTATTTTTAAAGTTATGCAACTGTGTAAAAAACAGGATAAGATGTTTAAAATGTGCAGGCTAGCTGAACTTAGATTGCTTCCATACTAGAGAGAGAGAGAGAGAGAGAGAGAAATTAACCATAAGCCACACACATAAAGAACATTGGTTTTACTATGCAACATAGTTTAACTGACACAAGGCACAATTTAATTCACAATTTAATTCAAGGACTCAGATGGTTGCTCCAGCTCTGGAGGTGCAGGTTAATGTTGTATTTGTACAAGTTGTTCGGGGGGCTGCTCAAAAGAGTTTCCTTCAGTGGATAATGGAGTTAAGTTCATCACCACATTCATTTGTTTGATTTTTTCACGGCACCTCTGATTTATTCAATGATAACACTTAATCAAAGTTTAAAAGTTAAATCAACTCCCTCTCCATTTCTCTCTCAAACATGTTTTGTTACTATTTCATTGCTAATGTTAATAATAATCACTTTACTATAATTTGAGCGGCAACACTTTACATTGCATTAAGTTGCATTATTACATGATTATTACATGATAGTTAATGTTGTAATTATGCATTGTTACACTAACTGGTAAATTTCTATTCAATGCAGGTACACAAATGCAATTTCAAGATACTTACACAAAATAGCTGGATAAAATACCCATCAAACTACTTCTGTCTCGATTTTTCATATTTTTCATAAAGTGCCCCAAATGTGAAGCAGCTATTAACTCACTTTTTCTTCTGGCTAATCTTTCCTCCCTAGCAACTGGATCTGCGTTAACCTTTTGTCTGTGCCGTACAGTCCTCTCCTTATTAGACAACGGCATCTACAGTATAAAGATATTGTGCCTTGAAATACCTTAAAATGACATCAAATAGTTTTATAATTATATTATTCAGTATTCATACAACAAGTAAATATGAACTGCATGATTAAATGTTGTAAACTAGTGAAAACATGGGATAACAAAGCCACTGTCATTCAGCATAACGGGTGACATTGTGGTATAACATGAAACTTTTGTGCTGAAGGACAAAAGCGTGATACTGAAGGACGGATTTCATACATAAACATATTTAACAAGAACACCATCCCAACCGTGAAGCACGGGGATGGCAGCACCATGTTGTGGGGGTGCTTTGTTGCAGGAGGGATTGGTGCACTTCACAAAATAGATGGCATCATGAGGAAGGAAAATTATGTGGATATATTGAAGCAACATCTCAGTCAGGAAGTTAAAGCTTGGTTGCAAATGGATCTTCCAAATGGACAATGACCCCAAGCATACTTCCAAAGTTGTGGCAAAATGGCTTAAGGACAACAAAGTCAAGGTATTGGAGTGGCCATCACAAAGCCCTGACCTCAACCCTATAGAAAAGTTGTGGGCAGAACTGAAAAAGCGTGTGTGAGCAAGGAGGCCTACAAACCTGACTCAGTTACACCAGTTTTGTCAGGAGGAATGGGCCAAAATTCACCCAATTTATTGTGGGAAGCTTGTGGAAGGTACCCGAAACGTTTGACCCAAGAATTTAAAGGCAATGCTACTAAATACTAATTGTACACTATGTAAACTTCTGACCCACTGGGAATGTGATGAAAGAAGTAAAAGCTTCTTAAAATAAAGTGGTGATCCTAACTTACCTAAGACAGGGAATTTTAACTAGGATTAAATGTCAGGAATTGTGAAAAACTGAGTTTAAATGTATTAGGCTAAGGTGTATGTAAACTTCAGACTTCAACTGTATATCTAAATATGCATAATGTTGCCAGAAAAATATTGAAGAGTTTCTCAGGGGTAGAAAGATGATTATCAAGGCTTAGGCTAAGACCCAGATGCAGACACAGGAAGCGGATAGTAAGAGTCTCAGAGTTTATTACTGAACAAGGGGCAGGCAAAAAGATAAGTCAAGGCAAGCAAGAGTCGTAATCCAAATCAGAGTCAGGCAGGTACAGGACGTCAGGCAATCGGCAGGTAAAGGCAGGCAAAGAGTCGTAATCCAAATCAGTCAGGCAGGTAGACGGGAACATGCCGGTAGGACTTGTGAGACAGAGGTTTAATCCTAGACACATGAAAAGTGGGATGTATGAGGAGGGTGCATGGCAACAGAAGACAAACAGCAGAGGGGCTAAGGATTTTAGAGATGGAGAAAGGGCCAATGAAACGGGGGAAAGTTTACGGGATACCACCCGAAGGGGCAGGTCCCGAGTGGAAAGCCTTACCCGAGCTGATAGCGGGGAGCAGAGGTCCGGTGGCGATCCGCCTGTTGCCGATAACTGGATGTGGTCTTCAGAAGAGCGGCCTGGGCTCTCTTCCAGGTACGGCGACAGCGGCGGACAAACATCTGGGCAGAGGGTATGCTTCCTCTTTCTCAGGTAAGAGCGGGGGCTGATATTCCAAGGAACACTCGAAGGGCGAGAGACAAGTGGCCGAGCAGGGAAGGGTGTTATGGGCGTATTCCACCCACACAAGTTGCTGGCTCCAGGTGGTGGGGTTGGCGGAGACGAGGCAATGAAAAGCTGTCTCCAGGTCCTGATTTGCTTGCTCCGACTGGCCGTTAGATTGGGGGTGAAAACCAGAGGACAGGCTGGCCGACAATCCAATGAGGAGCCAGAACGCCTTCCAGAACCGGGACGAGATCTGAAGACCACGATCGGAGGCCATGGATCCGGGACAAACATCCAGTTAGGAACGTTATGGACCTTATGCACCTTATGGACCAGGCGCTCTATACCCCAGACGAGTGCAGCCGCTAGACAGGAGGTAGGGAGGATGGTCTCGGGGTCAGATGGAGAAGCAGCGGGGTTATGCAAACGTGAGAGTGCGTCAGGCAATGGCAGAGAGATCCGAGCCTTCTCATAAGCCTGCAGTAAGACATCCCAGGGCAGTCTGTGCCGACTTAAGACAATGCGCATGGCAGAACGGGCTCCAACCCATGATAGAACCAGTAGCCCAGTTGATCAGGGGATTATGCTTCTGGAGCCATGAATACCCCAAAACCACTGGTACATGGGGAGATTCTATGAGCAGAAACTGCATACACTCACTGGGATTTCCTGATGCTCGTAGGTTGATAGGAACCATATTGCGGGTTACTCTGCCAATAGAGCGCCCATCCAGCGTTCTGATGTCAATGGGAATGGAGAGGGGTTGAGTGGAGATTTCCAGCACCGACACCAAGGTGGCGTCGATAAAGCTCTCGTCGACCCCAGAGTCAATGAGCACCCGTAAACGTTAATCCGGAGGCAATCGGTGATTCCCATGGGCACTCGGGTGACATCAGATTCTCTCGGTAAGGTGAACGTCGGGAACTTCCGGGATTCCTCTGAGGCGAGGTGGGAGCAGTGGACGAGTGAGTGTGACTGGGAACAGACCTCCTCTCCATCCTACGTTTCGTAAGGTCAAGGCAATGAGGGAGTCGAAGTCCATGAGAAGCTCCAGGGCTGCGAGTTCGTCTTTAACCTCCCCCGATAATCTGTGAAGAAACGTGTCGAAAAGAGATTCCGGGTTCCAGGCATTCTCAGCGGCCAATGTGCGGAAATCGACCGCATATTCTGCTACGCTACGGGATTCTTGGAGTAGCTTCCTCTGAAACACACGGTGGCTTGTTGCTCCCACACCACCATAGTCCAGGTGAGAGCCCTCCCGGACATCAACATTATAAGGTACGTTACCTTCGAGTAGTCCGAGGGAAAAGAAGAGGGCTGTAGCTCAAAGATGAGGGAGCACTGGGAGAGAAACGCCCGACAGGTTCTTGACTCTCCAGCAAAGCCGAGGGGGGGGGGCTGGTGGGAGGCGCTGCTGACTTTGTTCTGTTCCCCATGTGTCAGTGAGCCATTATTGCTGCTGAAGAGGGAGAGCACTACTTTCCGGTATTGGAACTCATACCATAAGCTTATCATGACCCCTACATTTTCCTCTATCCCCTCTGTCAGTATCTCTAGTTGTTATCTTGACTACGGCGCCACTAAGACGAGCAACTCCATCTCTTTGGTGTCAGAGTGCTGCCCGGAGAAATCAGCCTGTCCGGTAAGACAAATAAAGACGGTACTCCCACTGAGTGGAACTCTAACGTGCAGGGTTATCTGAAGAAATACCAGAGAGGTCTCAGTGAATGTAAACGCTCCCAACTGTGAAAGCCTCTCTGAGCCTGGGGAGGCAGTAGTTTATTGGTACAGGGTTGTACGGATTAGATCAAGTCTTACATGCTACCCAAACCGCACGCGTGCCATCGCGTGCAAGTTGATTTTCTCCACCCACACCAAACGCGATCACGACACGCAGGTTGAAATAACTAAACAAACTCTGAAACAATTATATTAATTTGGGGACAGGTCGAAAAGCATAAAAAATTTATGACAATTTAGCTAGCTAGCTTGCTGTTGCTAGCTAATTTGTCCTATTTAGCTAGCTTGCTGTTGCTAGCTAATTTGTCCTATTTAGCTAGCTTGCTGTTACTAGCTAATTTGTCCTGGGATATAAACATTGAGTTGTTATTTTATTTGAAATGCACAAGGTCCTCTACTCCAACAATTAATCAACAGATAAAACGCTCAACCAAATAGTTTCTAGTCCTTTCTCCTCCTTCCTTCAGGCTTCTTTTTATTCTTTGGACTTTATATGGCGCATGGCAACTAACTTTAATAAGGTGCATTATGACATCCGACCTCAGTTCATCTTTCAATCACCCACGTGGGTATACGCTCCTAAAAACATGCAGCTCTCTCCAACGGTAATGAGGTCAAAGGTCCAACAATGAAGTGTCCTTCATGAGGTCAGAGTAACCTAAAAGCATTACAACCTAAAAGGCTCTCTCTTCTTCATTAGAAGACTCGGCACGTTTTGGATCGGCGACAAAAGCAACAGCTAATCACAGTTTCCTCCAGTCATATAGTATGCTTAATTATAAAGCTTTGAATGAAGGTGCTTTTTTACAAAGGCCAAATGGATGAGAGGAAGGGAGGGAGACAAGCTGTGTTGTTCACAGAGAATCCATATGGTGTCACCGGTAAAAGGTTTCACCAAACACTCAGAGAGCTTAACACTCAGAGAGCTACATTTCACCAAGTGTATCAACACAGCTAAATGGCAACCCAGAATGAAATAAAATACAATAAAATAATAAGATACATAAACATTGTGTAAATCAAATCTTTCATTAAGTCATTTGGTTTTCTCTCTCTGGTTGCAGAAGATAACCGCTCCTGCAGCCTGAGACATCGCCTGACATTGTGATGTCACTGACCTCTGGTGACCCCATTTGTCTGAGCCAAAAGTGTCTGATCTAGTCAATGCACACACACACACACACACACACACACACACACACACACACACACACACACACACACACACACACACACACACACACACACACACACACACACACACACACACACACACACACACACACCAGGTCCGTTCATTATTTCACAATCCTACTCTCAACCCTCAAGGCCTACGCTCAGGTTATCACACCTTGGCACGCCAGTCATAATCAATGTCATGTCACAATCAATGTCAGGAGTGGCATTCACACTCTCAAAATGATCCCTGTAAAATGAAGTGTTCAGGCCTTATGGTTTCTTGTCTGTTTTCCCATTAAACATGGCCATCATGCTGTCAGGCAGGCGAGAAGCAGTTCAGCAGCTCAGCTAAGCAGACACTTAATTTGTCTTTTTTTGTCATTAGTTCAGTGGCCACCGTCTGACCTACGCACCCATGTCCTTTATCGATTTAACATTGATAACGCTCTATGGCAGTGATGCACAACTCGCAGCTAGCTGAGCTGCTCTCATTTTGGTAAAAACTAAAGGACCTTTTTGTTTTTTAATTTTATTTAACCTTTATTTAACTAGGCATGTCAGTTAAGAACAAATTCTTATTTACATTGACAGCCTACTCCGTCTAAACCCGGCCGACGCTGGGCCAATTGTGTGCCGCCCTGTGGGACTCCACATCATAGTGAAATTTACTTTAAGTAGCACATCCAACTGGCAGATTGTTGACAGTAAGAACTGATGGTAGCGGGCCTTCTATATGTTGTCTGTGGCTTCACTGCTTTGAGCCTGGACACAAAATGTCCAACAATCTGACGATGTGAAATACTAGTGAAGATTGGATAAAACATGTATGGCAAACCACAGTCATGAGCTACAGTAGATACATTAAGGTTATCTTGCTTTTTTACCATGTTTTGACATTGTAATTTCAGTAAAGAATGGTTGATAAGGTGGTCATGAAATTATTGTTGCAAAAGTCTTTACTTACAGTTTTTTTGGATTGCTTACACACTAAAATTAAAAGTAGTACACTATTAGCAAAACCTTACACTCAAGAAGCAAAACATCAGCCCACATTTGCACAACTATAAGCACATTGTCAACCTCACACTTGTTGCAAAACTATACACACAGTGATTTGCAAAACACTAAACACACTTAACATACATTACACACAAAAATCTATCATGAAGTCACTTCCTTGCAATACCAAAGCACTGACTGTCAAATTACCACACCGTCCAACCAATTGGTTCAACACAGTCATCAGGTGTGCAAACACTTGTTTGCTTAATTGTAGACACACCAATCAGGTGTATAAGCACTATAAAAAGCAGCAGGTGAGTTCATCGGTCTTCAAGCACAATGGAAAGAGTCAGAGAAAGAGTAAGACAAGGAGGAGGACGAGGAGGTAGACGAGGAGGAGAACGAGGAGGAGGACAAGGAGGAGGACAAGGAGGACGAGGACGAGGACGAGGACGAGGAGGAGGAGGAGGAGGAGGAGGAGGAGGAATCAACAGAGGAAGAGGAAGAGATGGAGGCCATGCTGAAGGTAGAGGTAGAGGTAGAGGTAGAGGAAGAGGAAGAGGAAGAGGAAGAGGAAGACAAGAAGGTGCTCAAAGAGGACCGAATCTGACAAATGAGATCCGCGCAACACTGGTTGACCACGTTGTCAACCACGGCCTGACACTGAGGGAGGCTGGACTGCGAGTACAGCCAAATCTAAGCCGATACACAGTGGCAAGTGTGATAAGAACATTTCGACTGGAAAATAGGTATTGTAGAAATATCATCATATCAAAAACATCTGCACGGTTTCAGTAACTGCTTACAGTACTGTATTCTATGCACTATCAGCACTTCTGTTACCTTTTCCTGTGAAATTACTGTACTATTGTATACTGTTTTTTTTTCTACATAGGATTGAGGGTCAGGAACGACAAGGGGGAAGGCCTCCTATGTTCACAGAACAGCAAGAGAGGGAGATAGTAAACATGGTTTTGGCCAACAATGCTATAACACTCAATCAGCTCCAAGCTAACATTGTAAATAACCACGCCAGTTTCAACGATATCCATCAGGTCTCAACATCAACACTGGCACGCATCCTAAAAAAAAAACATATTCAAATGAAGCAAATTTATCGAGTGCCTTTTGAGCGCAATTCCGAAAGGGTGAAACGACTGCGGCATGATTATGCAGAGGTATGTATTCACTTTAGCAGTGTGATCTTGCATACTGTCTCATAATCTTTTACTGTACTGTAATATGTATACTAGAACTACACTGAACTAAACAATTTTGCCTGACACTGTTCTTCAGGGAGTTTTACGAATGGATGGAGAGGAGATCCATTATGAGTTCATTTACGTAGATGAGGCTGGGTTCAACCTGACGAGAACACGAAGGAGGGGAAGAAACATCATTGGACACAGGGCTATAGTCAATGTCCCAGGGCAACGTGGGGGTAATATAACACTCTGTGCAGCCATTACACAAAATGGGGTTCTCCACCGCCATGCCCATATGGGCCCTTACAACACAGCACTCATACTTACATTCCTGGACCAATTGCACAACATAACAGCAGCAAATCAAATCGATCACATGCAATACATTGTTGTCTGGGACAATGTGTCTTTCCACCGCTCTGCTCTGGTTCAGAACTGGTTTCAGCAACATCCACATTTCACCGTCCTATATCTTCCGCCATACTCTCCATTCCTCAACCCTATAGAAGAGTTTTTCTCGGCATGGCGGTGGAAGGTATATGATCTCCGTTTCCAGGCTGAGGTACCCCTCATCCAAGCCATGGAGGAGGCCTGTGACCAGATGGAGGTAGCAGCAATGCAAGGATGGATTCGTCATTCAAGACGTTTCTTTCCAAGGTGTCTTGCTAATGACAACATTGCCTGCGATGTTGATGAAATTCTCTGGCCAGATCCAGCTAGGCGAAGAGACAATGTCTAGGGTTTTTTTTACAGAAAACTTACTGTAACATAATGTCACTTTACGTATTGTACTGTATTATGAATGTCCATGTCAATATTTTGGGCGTGTTGAGAAATAAATGAGTTTCTTCAGTCTGCAACATTGGTCTTGTGTAGTGTTTGGTGGATTTACATTATATTTGTACTTTGTTGATGGTAGCCTACTCTAATCATAGGAAAGTAGAAGTGCTAGAAGTGTTTTAGATTTATCACAGCAGAGTGTAACTCATGCAAACAGAGTATAGTAATGTGAAACCTGTGTGTTTCATATGGTAACAAAGTGTGGTTTTTAAACAGAAGTGTATAGTTTTTACAAGAGTGTTTAATTATGCAAAGGATCTGTAGTGTTTTGCTAACTGGGTGTGTGGTTGTGCTAATTGTGTGTAGTGTTTTGAAAACACGGGCCCTGTTTTGAAAATCGTGTTTAAGCAATCCAAAAAAACTGTAAGAAGAAGCAAGAGACCTTAAGAATGTTCCCCCTCCTCTCTGTTTCTCTCTCTCTCTGTTCTTTACTTTTCTGTCTAAAACCTTTGAGATGAATAACAAGGTTATTATAAAGGATGTTTTCTCCTTGAAGACGGTGTCATCATTCTGTTATGAGGCTGCTGAAGGGCATCCTACTATAAGGGAAGACTTATCAGCAGGGAAATGAACAACAGTAATACTGCTTGGATTTACAAGTTTAATATAGACTGCACAAGAGCTGCAAACACATTTCATAAAGAAATGCAGGAAAGGGCATAAAAGATCTCAATGACTAAGTGAAATGAAACACAAAGAGAGAGAAACAACAGAATTCAACAACAGATGACTGCAAAAAATGTCTCACACTTTAAAAAAGGTCAAACTGGCATTGATATCAGTGTTACTTCAGACTGCCAAAACAACTAACAATGATTAAGACGCTTTAGAGAACATTTAACCACACCTTTCTGTTTTTAACATACAGTGCATTCGGAAAGTATTCAGACCCCTTGACCTTTTCCACATTTTGTCACGTTTCAGCTATATTCTAAAATTGATTACATGAATTATCAATCTACACACAATACCCCATAATGACAAAGCGAAAACAGGTGTTTAGAAATACCTTATTTACATAAGTATTCAGACCCTTTGCTATAAGACTTGAAATTGAGCTCAGGTGCATCCTGTTTCCATTGGTCCTCCTTGAGATGTTTCTACAACTTGATTGGAGTCCACCTGTGGTAAATTCTATTGATTGAGCATGATTTGGAAAGGCACACACCTGTCTATATAAGGTCCCACAGTGGACAGTCAGAGCAAGAACCAAGCCATGAGGTGGAAGGACTTTTCTGTAGAGCTCCGAGACAGGATTGTTTCAAGGCACAGATCTGGGGAAGGGTACCAAAAAATGTCTGCAGCATTCAATGTCCCCAAGAACAGAGTGGCCTCCATCATTCTTAAATGGAAGAAGTTTGGAACCACCAAGAGTCTTCCTAGAGCTGGCTGCCCGGCCAAACTGAGCAATCGGGGGAGAAGGGCCTTGGTCAGGGAGATGACCAGGAAACCGAAACTCTGACAAGAGCTACCATCTGGAGAACCTTCCAGAAGGACAACCATTTCTGCAGCACTTATATATTTGCAAAAATGTCTAAAAACCTGTTTTTATTTGTCAGTATGGGGTATTGGGTGTAGATTGATGATTTTTTTTTTTTACTTAACAAAATGTGGAAAAAGTCAAGGGGTCTGAATACTTATCGAATGCACGGTACTTAGTCAGTTGCACAACTGAAAGCCTTCAACTGAAATGTATTTTCCCGGCAGAACACCAGATTTTTCCACCTTTCAAGCTCAGGGATTCGAACCAGCGGCTTGACCCAACACTCTTAACCGTTAGGCTACATGCCACCCATTACAAGTAAAGTAAGTTAGTAAGTTAGTATGTAAGTAAACTAATGTAAGGGTATAAAACTATCAAACACAGCTCACACGTACTGTATATAGGAGGTCCACTTTGTTCAAATGTAATACATCGGCAGTTTGTTGAGATAAATACCAAATTATAGCTCTTACATTTCACCAAAAACACAGGGACGAAAAATTGGAAAGAATCTGCCGTAAGAGTTGCCATTCTCAGTAGCGGTAATGGTAAACAGTTTCATAGTCCAGTGTGGTTTATTTGATTGAATGTGCTTTGAAGAGAGCAACAAATAGCTTATTGTTCATGTAAGTTTACTTTTGAATTCATAACTGTAAATCTGCGGGGACCCTCATCACCTCAGAACTTCAAAGACGTATTATTATTATTATTTTTTTTTAAACAGACTCTATGCACTGTGTTAAATAAATGTTGCAGACATTTGTTGTTGTAATGTAATATTTTCTTACCCGCTTTTATTTCATACATTTTTAGTCACGCTTTACAATAGTGGTGAGGGAGAGTTCTATTCCATCCTAACCCATATAATGTCAATATTTCACAAAGGAATAATTACGTAGATAAATATATACAAACTGTGAACACAGAGTTACACATGGGATAAAATCGCTGTACTCACTTTAACAGTTTACGTGGCATTACCATGTTCAGACATATTTACATCACAGGGAACCCATTCAGGACTGTGTTAGTCTCACATTTCAACATTACGGCAAATATAACATCTAACACACGTGTTATTACAACAGTGATAACAAGTTGTTTAACAACCTATCAGGTCATTCAGCAGTTTTGTATAGGGGCGTTTAGACATTTTACTGATACGGGTATGAGTCTCTAGTGCGTCCCAAATGGCACCCTATTCCTTCCTTATATAAATACTGTATATTCCTTATACCCTATGGGCTCTGGTCAAAAGCAGTACACCAGGTGTACAGTGTTTTTCTTCCGTCACACTGGCGCGGCTTGCTTCCGGGTTAAGCTGGCATTGTGTCTGGGTCGTGTTTCGGAGGACGCGCGGCTCTCGACCTTCGCCTCTCCCGAGTCCGTACGGGAGTTGCAGCGATGGGACAAGACTGGAACGACCAACAGAGGAGACAAAGGGGTAAAAAAAAAAGAAAGAAAATCAACAAAGAATAGGGTGCCATTTGGTACGCAGACTTTGACTCTGTCTGAGCTGGGTCTGTGGGTGTTCCTTCCCGTACAGTTATGTCTGTAGAGATAGAGCTGGAATATGAGTCAGTGTTTGTACGTGTGTATTGAATGGTGTGTGAGTCAGTTCTCCTATGGGTTAAGCATCAAGCACAGAACAAAACACATGGTGCAGCATCTGCAGAATAAAAAATACAAAAACACTTTTATTTTGTCTATACTACCACCTGACTTATTTCCCTGCTAGCACTGACTTTCCTTCCAGCTGCTTGTTTAAAGAAATGCACTTATTGTGATGGAGAAGTGGTTGTCCCACTGTCCCAAGTTGATTGAGTGTCTGCTAAATGACTCAAATGTCATGTCAAATGTGTGTGTGTGTGTTTGTGTGTTATTTTACAATCACACTGGGTGTCCCACAACAACGCTGACAGGAAGCAGATGAAGAAGAGAGACACTCAATGCATACTGGTAGGCCTCTGAGGACCGCTGTGCATGGAACCGTCTTAGAGATGTTTGGTGCACATTCCACTGCTTCTAGTGAAAGCAGTGTTCTCAAAGATAAGGCCCAAGACGTTTATTTGTGTCTTTCCCAGTGTCTTTATTTCACTTCAGCTCTATGACAACTTCCCTCCTCAAAGTCTGACTTTTTTATGACCTTAAAGAGACTCTCTTCTTCAAAAAGGCCTGAATCATTTTCAGAAGTTAGCAAGAGTTTAGTCAAGTCTTATTAGTTTTTACATAAAGAAAGAAATGCACTGGGTGATCTTTGTTGGCAGTCAAAGAAATAACAATGGGTTGGAAACTACTCTTCTCTACACATCTGCTCTTGTGCTTTTTATACATACAGTCATGTTATCACCTCTCTTTATTACAGCCTCCATTTCACTACCCTGTTTTCTTAATGGATTCTCGTCCAGGCTCAGAAAATGCCATAATAACCTGATATCTTATTCAATTTAAATGCCAGCAAGCAATAATGATTTGGTACCGCAAACAGATTTGAAATAAGCCTTTTATCTGAGTTATAATAAAAAGGCCCATGTGGTATGCGTTATATTAGAACATACGGCACAAAATCAAATAGATATTATCTATATTGCTTTATTATTTCTCTGGAATTCAGAGAGGATTTGAGGTACTTGGGAGAGGCAGTGCAAACATGACAGAAATATTCATATGGAGTAAAGCTAATCCAGCTAACTGAAGCAACATCTACACTCTAGAAAATGCTGGGTTAAAAACAACCCAATTTGGGTTATTTGGTAACCCAGCACTGGGTAAATATTGGACAGCACAAACGCTGGATTAATTTGACCCAGCTAGTTAGTTGCATGAATAACCTAACATGTTGGGTTGTTGGGATTACCCAAACATGGGTTAATTTAACCATTAATTGGGTATTTTTTACTTTCATGCTGGGTTCACCTAGCAGCTGGGTCTTTTTTCATGTAATCCATTGGTTATTTTCAAGAAGCGTGGTTTATTAGGGATGTGGCTTTCAGCTAGATATAAATTGGCCACCGTGTGAGTAAATGTAATTCCTGTTCATCATATTATGTTTAGATACTGCAAATTCTACACATTCTTCTAGAATATTAATTATTATTTATGACATATTATAATGAGTTGGCATCTATCCCAACAATGGGATTTTCATATGCTATAAGGGAACTCATACACTTCTGTAAGCCTCATTGAAGCTGGGTCATATCTCAATAAGACAGTACCAATAACCCAGCATTAACAGGCCAACCCTGCTCTTTTTAAAGAAAACAACCCAACTAAGTGACCCAACGCCTGCAACTCAGCAGTTGGGTCAACCAAACAACCCAGCCATTTATTTGGTTTATAACACTACCCAATAACTCACGTCCTAAAAGACAAGATCAATGGAACAAAATTCTAGAATGACTTATAGAATCACAGCACCATTCCTCACTATATGAAGGCATATATTGGCCAAATAAACAAAATATATAGTTTTCAGCAGACAGAGATACGATTGTGTTGGCTATGCCAGTTCAGATACACAGCCGGCCCTCTGTTAAGACAGAATGTTATATATGTTTTTGGGGCTGAGGGTGATGGTTTCTGGGGGCGACCAGAGAAATACTGTATCTATCCCCCCCCCCCCCCCTCTACCCTCGGGATAATAACCATATGCCATCCCAAAACAACATCACCCATTATGAGGCCATGAGCCTTTATAATTAATTTCTTATAGATCATTTTTTCACAAAAATACTTCATTCTAAAAGAATATTAATACTTTTTGTGACCTAGAAACTGGTTTAATATGTCTTTAACGGTGAAAGACAAAGATGTCACCCAGGTTTTTTTTCTACTCACATGGTCGAGTCAGCTGAGGCCCCAGGTTACATCCCAAAGGGCACCCTATTCCCTACATAGTGCACTACTTTTAAGCAGAGCCCTATCAAAAGTAGTGCACTATATAGGGAAAAGAGTGCTATTTCAGACACAGCCCTCCAGTTTAAGAACTTATAACCTATCCTATCCTAACAGAGGATGTGAATGACAGAATATCTAACAGACTACCCGTGTTTACAAAGGTCAGCTTATCAGTCACCTGGCCTTGGTGACCATGGCCAAACAGGGCTTCTGTGTGCGGAGGGGTGGGAGGTTTGGAGTTTGTGTGTATTTGTGTTTGTGTGTGTGTGTGTGTGTGTGTGTGTGTGTATCAGAGGACGCTGATGGGAGGAGCTATAAGACGACGGGCTCATTGTAATGGCTGGAATAGAATTAATGGAACGAAGTCAAACGTGTGGTTTCAATATGTTTGATGTGTTTGATACCGTTCCATTTATGTCATTCCAGCCATTACAATGAGCCCATACTCCTACAGCTCCTCCCACCAGCCTCCTCTGGTGTGTATGTGTGTGTGTATGTGTTTGAGGAGGGTGGTGTGAGAGTGGACAAGGCCGTGGATAATATCTAAACAAGTTCTACGCCGTGCAGGGGCTAGTTAATGGTTAACAGAGCAGCGTTGAGAAGGGCCCCAGAACACAATTAGATTAGCCCCGTCAGCACAACATACCACTGACTGACCACCGGGAGAGGAGGGGAGGAGAGGAGGACGGGATAAGGTGAGAGGATCTCCATTACTGTTGATGCTGAAACATCCTGATACATCCCGCCAGCAGAAAAACTATGATTTATCACCCAGAGAGAGAGAGGTGTTGCCAGATGCTCTGCCACCCTCCTGCATGTAGAGCAGAGAGCACAGTGATCCTCCTGTAAACGGCTGGGGACATGGCTTATCCCCCTACCCTCCTGCATGTAGAGCAGAGAGGACAGTGATCCTCCTGTAAACGGCAGGGGACATGGGTTATCCCCCTACCCTCCTGCATGTAGAGCAGAGAGGACAGTGATCCTCCTGTAAACGGCAGGGGACATGGGTTATCCCCCTACCCTCCTGCATGTAGAGCAGAGAGGACAGTGATCCTCCTGTAAACGGCAGGGGACATGGGTTATCCCCCTACCCTCCTGCATGTAGAGCAGAGAGGACAGTGATCCTCCTGTAAACGGCAGGGGACATGGGTTTTCACCCTCCCTCCTGCATGTAGAGCAGAGAGGACAGTGATCCTCCTGTAAACGGCTGGGGACATGGGTTATCCCCCTACCCTCCTGCATGTAGAGCAGAGAGGACAGTGATCCTCCTGTAAACGGCTGGGGACATGGGTTATCCCCCTACCCTCCTGCATGTAGAGCAGAGAGGACAGTGATCCTCCTGTAAACGGCAGGGGACATGGGTTTTCACCCTCCCTCCGCATATGGGAATAAGGCCTGTTTGTGTTTTGCAGCCAGGAGGCTGGTATCAGCTCCATTTATGCCTCTACTAGACTGTGGTCATATTGTATTAATTGAGATCAATTGACACCCTTTACCATGAGATGTATTTTAAACTGTAAAACCCTTAGGCACCACTGGACTTATATAGCAGGGTTGGCTGGCCTTCTCTAGTCACTCGTAGGCTCACTCACTGGTTTATTTTTATTTACAAAGCCATTTTGGGTTTACTACCATTTTTATTCTTCAGAAATTTGGTGGGTACTCTCTTCGTTCGCTGGACTTTATCCTGCTAACTGTTCCAAATGTCCGAACTGAATTTGGTAAAAGGCCTTATGTACTCTGCGCCATCGGCTTGGAACGCCTTACAAAATAGTTTTAAACTGCAAGAACTTGTCCAGATTGGTGTTTTTAAATCATTGTTGAAGAATTTTGAGGCTGATTCCTTGACCTGTCAATGTTTTTAATTTGCTGTTTTTTGATTTCATTATACGCTGGTGATGTTTCTTATTAGATTACTGGTAGTTTTTCTTGTTGTCTGTCTGTAGTTGTGTAATGACTTGGTGCTGCCTACCCCCCTCAACACACACACACACACACACACACAGACACCCCAACCATGATCTGTCAGTATGCGACCATGCACAGTCTATGTCAGAATGCCATCACACCCCATCACCCCGAGCACAGAGTCTGCTCCAGCATCAATTATGCCTTTGAAGAAACATATGCAGGGTTTGGATGGGGATACGTGGTGCACTCAGAAATGGAAAAAAGGCTATCATGAATCTTTGAGGCAGTGGTGATGGGTTTCAAACTGCATAACATTTGCGTGTGTAATGTAATGCACAGCTCCGCAAAGGGACAGAGCTGTTCCCCTTAACTGTCTAGGACCAACCCACTTTCACACTTACCCCCCATTGCTCTCTCTCTCTCTCTCTCTCTCTCTCTCTCTCTCTCTCTCTCTCTCTCCCTCTCTCTCTCTCTCTCTCTCTCTCTCTCCTCTTTCTCTCTCTCTCTCTCTCTCTCTGTTTAAACCATTCCTTTATAGATTATACATTTTTCATCCCCTCTCCCTCGATTGCTTCTAATACAAATTCTCTGGTATCTTCGCAAATGTGCAACTTATTTCCAATGCCAGTTTAGATTTTTTCTGAATAACTACCACAGTTTTGAGTGAGTGAGTGAGTGAGTGAATGAATGGATTAACTAGCAAACAAACTAACAAACAAACAAAAAACTGAACAAACATACGAACAAACTAAGGAACTAATAAAGTAATACAGTAAGTGGGTTAGATCTGTGACAGTCTCTGGTTGGGGCCACAGATACACACACACACACACACACACACACACACACACACACACACACACACACACACACACACACACACACACACACACACACACACACACACACACACACACACACACACACACACACACACACACACACACACACACACACACACACACACACACACACACACACACACACACACACACTGTGGGTCATTAAAATGCACCTGCCTCCACCCCTCCTATGCTCCACTCCACACCCCCTCCACTCTTCCTCTACTCCACTGAGCTATGCTTCACACCCTCCTCCACTCTTCCTCTACTCCACTGAGCTATGCTTCACACCCTCCTCCACTCTTCCTCTACTCCACTGAGCTATGCTCCACACCCCCTCCACTCTTCCTCTACTCCACTGAGCTATGCTTCACACCCCCTCCACTCTTCCTCTACTCCACTGAGCTATGCTTCACACCCCCTCCACTCTTCCTCTACTCCACTGAGCTATGCTTCACACCCCCTCCACTCTTCCTCTACTCCACTGAGCTATGCTTCACACCCTCCTCCACTCTCCCTCTACTTGTGTTTGGATGTGTTTGGATGTGTTTGGATGTTTTATCCAGGCTCTAAAGAAAGCTGTTTAATCTGACAACTTGTGTGTAGGCCTAACTGGAAAATGGTTGTTCTACATCAATGAGCATAAGTGTAATTTATTTACCTGAGCTTGCCGACAATGGCCCTGTATGCTTTAGTTTATTACTCATTATCCTAATTCAGCAGGAGTTATTGATAATGTCTTTGTAACATGCTATCATCATGTTAATACAATAGCTTCTCTTGACATTTTATTCCCCCACTATTTATCATTCTAAAGGAGTTTATGTGTTTTAATAGGTGTACAAAAAAACAACACCGGTCCTGGCATCCATCATTACGCATACCTGGCATCCATCATTACGCCTACCTGGCATCCATCATTACGCCTACCTGGCATCCATCATTACGCATACCTGGCATCCATCATTACGCATACCTGGCATCCATCATTACGCATACCTGGCATCCATCATTACGCATACCTGGCATCCATCATTACGCATACCTGGCATCCATCATTACGCATACCTGGCATCCATCATTACGCATACCTGGCATCCATCACTACGCATACCTGACATCCATCATTACGTATACCTGGCATCCATCATTACGCATACCTGGCATCCATCATTACGCACACCTGGACTTTATCAATACCCTGATTACTCCTCCTTTATGTAGCCCTCAGTTGTTATTAACTTGGGCTCCCAAGTGGCACAGTGGTCTAAGACACAGCATCTCACTGCTAGAGGTGTCACTACAGACAACCTGTAAACAGAAAGCTGTTTAATCTGACAACTTGTGTGTAGGCCTAACTGGAAAATGGTTGTTCTACATCAATGAGCATAAGTGTAATTTATTTACCTGAGCTTGCCGACTACAGACAACTCTCAAATCACAGTCTTAGAAGGACCTTGTGTAAGACACCCACTTACACAAGGCATACTGTATAAAGGACTTCAGCCGCAACCCTCCTCATCAATTAGGTATATTGATTAAATGGAGAAAGAGAAAGAAATAGAGAAAATAAATGTAAAAATACTAGTACTTGTCCCTCATCACACTTTCTGGGTAATTGTGAAATCTGAACAATGAATGTGAACAATAGAATGGATGTTCAGACGTGGTTATTTCACACAACAAACTCTTATACAGATATACCATCTTAATTTGAGCCAGTTTGCTACAGCAGGAAAATAATCATGCACAACAGGAAATATGAATTATTATGTGGTTTATAGTTCTTTGTAAGTGTTGATACATGTTTCATTATGGCAAATCAAGTCTGACATTTTAAAGTGGAAATCACAAATTTTAGAAGCCTTTTTAAACCTTAAATACACTACAAGTTTGTATTTCTCAGCAATAAAATAGTATTTGTATCTAGGCAGCAGCTACTCTCCATGGGGTCCAGCAAAATTAAGGCACTTATATAACATTTTTTGATATTACAGTACATTTCACAACACATTACGTGTGCCCTCACGCCACTACTCTACTTCCACATATCTACAACACAAAATCCATGTGTGTGATTGCTTATAGTGCATATGTTATTGTGTGTGTATAGATAGATAGATAGATAGATAGATAGATAGATAGATAGATAGATAGATAGATAGATAGATAGATAGATAGATAGATAGATAGATAGATAGATAGATAGATAGATAGATAGATAGATAGATAGATAGATAGATAGATAGATAGATAGATAGATAGATAGATAGATAGATAGATAGATAGATAGATAGATAGATAGATAGGTACTTTATTGATCCCGAGGGGAAATGTATTTGTCAAGCAGCTACAACAAAAACACAGGGCTGGTGCAAAATGCCAGAACGAAAGTACACAAAAGACAGATACATGATACATGATACATAGAGCGGCAGTATGAACATTTATAGAAATACAAGAAGTCTGGAGTGCAAAAAAAGACATTGCATAGTATGGGTAGATGGCTGAGTATGTACACTATACATTGGTGGATGGTTCATAGTTAACTATACTATACAGGTCGATGGCAGAGAAATACTTAAATAGCTAAAAGTGCGTATGATATGAGTGAGGGTAATAATAGTTTACTTAATAGACAGACTGGTTAAATTAAACAGGTAAGTGAATATTTTGCATGGTTAAATTAACTGTACAGGTAAATGACAGGAAGAGATACTTAAATAGCTAAATGTGAGTATGATATAATTTGGGGTAATAATAGTAATTCCCTTAAAATACAGTCCTTAGTGTGCAGGGTTTAATTACAGATAAATGCACGTATTGCACATTCAATATACTAAAAGCAATGAAAAAAGATACAACTGACAGGATACTAATATGCATTCCTGAGTGAATGACTACGTAAGTTAAGTCCAAGAATTACTTGCAATATTGCATGTGATATGATATAACATCTGTACATGAATATGTATATACATACCTGAATGAATAAATAAGTCCTGAGTGAATGAGTGATTACAGACCAGAGTTACTCAAGGATGGATGCATAAATGTTGAACTAGGTCCTAACACCCCAACAATTCCAGGTCTATGTTGCCAATGGCACGGAACCCTGGTGAGGCATTAAATAGTCTAATAGCCGCCGGCAGTATGCGTGTGTCTGTGCCTGTGCTTGTGACACTTCACAGTCCCCACTGTTTCATAAGGTGTATTTTTTTTAATATGTTTTTAAAATATGATTTTACTGCCTCATGAGTTACTTGATGTGGAATAGAGTTCCATGTAGTCATGGCTCTATGTGGTACTGTGTGCCTCCCATGTCTTGTGGGGTATGCAGGGGTGTCTGAGCTGTGTGCTAGTAGTTTAAACAGCTTGTGCATTCAACATGTCAATACTTCTCACAAATACAAGTAGTGAGGAAGTCTCTCCTCTACTTTGAGCCATGAGAGACTGACATGAATATTACTAATGTTAGCTCTCCGTGTACATTTAAGGGCCAGCCGTGCTGTCATGTTCTGGTCCAATTGTAATTTTCCTATGTCCCTCTTTGTGGCACCTGACCACACGACTGGACAGTAGTCCACAAAACTAGGGCCAGTAGGACCTGCCTGGTTGATAGCATTGTTAAGAAGGCAGAGCAGTGCTTTACTATGGACAGACCACTCCCCATCTTAGCTACTTTTGTATCAATATGTTTTGACCATGACAGTTTACAATCCAGGGTTACTCCAAGCAGTTTAGTCTCCTCAACTTGCTAATTTTCCACATTATTCATTACAAGATTTAGTTGAGGTTTAGGGTTTAGTGAATGATTTGTCCCAAATACAATGCTTTTAGTTCTATAAATATTTAGGACTAATTTATTTATTGCCACCCATTCTGAAACGGACTGCAGCTCTTTGTTAAGTGTTGCAGTGATTTCAGATTCATTCCCCTGGGGAATGCCTGACTTTATTATTATTTTATTTTTTTCACCTTTATTTAACCAGGTAGGTCAGTTGAGAACAAGTTCTCATTTACAACTGCGACCTGGCCAAGACAAAGCAAGGCAGTGCGATGAAAAACAACAGAGTTACACATGGGAAATAAACAAACGTACAGTCAATAACACAATAGAAAATCTATATACAGAGTGTGCAAATGTAGTGCAAAATGCAGTAAGGTTAGGAAGACAATAAATAGGCCATAGTGGCTAAATAAATTACAGATTAGCATAATCACTGGAATGATGGAATGTGCAAATGATGATGTGCAAATAGAGATACTGGAGTTCAAAATTGAGCGGAAGTTAAAAATAATAAATATGGGGATGAGGTAGTAGTGTGGGCTATTTACAGAAGGGCTATATACAGGATGAGGTAGTAGGATGGGCTATTTACAGAAGGGCTATATACAGGATGAGGTAGTAGGATGGGCTATTTACAGAAGGGCTATATACAGGATGAGGTAGTAGGATGGGCTATTTACAGAAGGGCTGTATACAGGATGAGGTAGTAGTGTGGGCTATTTACAGAAGGGCTATATACAGGATGAGGTAGTAGTGTGGCCTATTTACAGAAGGGCTATATACAGGATGAGGTAGTAGGATGGGCTATTTACAGAAGGGCTATATACAGGATGAGGTAGTAGGATGGGCTATTTACAGAAGGGCTGTATACAGGATGAGGTAGTAGTGTGGGCTATTTACAGAAGGGCTATATACAGGATGAGGTAGTAGTGTGGGCTATTTACAGAAGGGCTATATACAGGATGAGGTAGTAGTGTGGGCTATTTACAGAAGGGCTATATACAGGATGAGGTAGTAGTGTGGGCTATTTACAGAAGGGCTGTATACAGGATGAGGTAGTAGTGTGGGCTATTTACAGAAGGGCTATATACAGGATGAGGTAGTAGTGTGGGCTATTTACAGAAGGGCTGTATACAGGATGAGGTAGTAGGATGGACTATTTACAGAAGGGCTATATACAGGATGAGGTAGTAGTGTGGGCTATTTACAGAAGGGCTATATACAGGTGCAGTGATCGATAAGCAGCTTTGACAGCTGATGCTTAAAGTTAGTGAGGGAGATAGGAACCTATAGCTTCAAGGATTTTTGCAATTCGTTCCAGTCATTGGCAGCAGAGAACTGGAAGGAATGGCGGCCAAAGGAGGTGTTGGCTTTGGGGGTGGCCAGTGAGATATACAGCGGGTGAAATAAGTATTGAACACGTCACCATTTGTCTCAGTAAATATATTTCCAAAGGTGCTATTGACATGACATTTTCACCAGATGTTGGTAACAGTCCAAGTAATCCATACATAGAAACCAAAACAAATAAGTTCAGAAATGAAGTTATGTGTAATAATGTGAAATGACACAGGGAAAAAGTATTGAACACATGAAGAAAGGGAGGCATGGAAAGCCAAGACAACAGCTGAAAACTATCAGTAATTAAAAAGCAATCCAGCCCCCTGTCAGTGCAAATTAATATCAGCTGGTTCAGTCCAAACTGATGGCCAAATGGACAAAAAATTTGCTTTTCTTTCAAAAACAAGGACATTTCTAAGTGACCCCAAACTTTTGAACGGTAGTGTATATACAGTTGAAGTCGGAAGTTTACATACACTTAGGTTGAAGTCATTAAAACTCATTTTTCAACCACTCCACAGATTTCATGTTAACAAATTATAGTTTTGGCAAGTCGGTTGGGACATATACTTTGTGCATGACACAAGTAATTCTTCCAACAATTGTTAACAGACAGATTATTTAACTTACAATTCACTATATAACAATTCCAGTGAGTCAGAAGTTAATATACACTAAGTTCGCTGTGCCTTTAAAAAGTGTCATGGCTTTAGAAGCTTCTGATAGGCTAATTGACATCATTTGAGTCAATTGGAAGCGTACCTGTAGATGAATTTCAAGGCCTACCTTCAAACTCAAAACAAATCAAAATAAATCAGCCAAGAAAAACTAAAAATTGTAGTCCTCCACAAAAACACCATGGGAACACGCAGCCATCACACCGCTCAAGAAGGAGACACGTTCAGTCTCCTAGAGATTAACGTACTTTGGTGCGAAAAGTGCAAATCAATCCCAGAACAACAGCAAAGGACCTTGTGAAGATTCTGGAGGAAACAGGTACAAAAGTATCTATATCCACAGTAAAACGAGTCCTATATCGACATAACCTGAAAGGTCGCTCAGCAAGGAAGAAGCCACTGCTCCAAAACTGCCATAAAAAACCAGACTGCGGTTTGCTACTGCACTTGGGGACAAAGATCATACTTTTTGGAGAAATGTCCTCTGGTCTGATGAAACAAAAATAACTGTTTGGCAACAATGACCATCGTTATGTTTGGAGGAAAAAGGGGGAGGCTTGCAAGTCGAAGAACACCATCCCAACCGTGAAGCACGGGGGTGGCAGCATCATGTTGTGGGGGTGCTTTGCTGCAGGAGGGACTGGTGCACTTCACAAAATAGATGGCATCATGAGGAATTATGTGGATATATTGAAGCAGCATCTCAAGACATCAGTCAGGAAGTTAAAGCTTGGTTTCAAATGGGTCTTCTAAATGGACAATGACCCCAAGCATACTTCCAAAGTTGTGGCAAAATGGCTTAAGGACAACAAAGTCAAGGTATTGGAGTGGCCTTTACAAAGCCCTGACCTCAATCCTATAGAAAATTTGAGGGCAGAACTGAAAAAGCGTGTGTGAGCAAGGAGGCCTACAAACCTGACTCAGTTACACCAGTTTTGTCAGGAGGAATGGGCCAAAATTCACCCAACTTATTGTGGGAAGCTTGTGGAAGGCTACCCGAAACGTTTGACCCAAGTTAACCAATTTAAAGGCAATGCTACCAAATACTAATTGTACACTATGTAAACTTCTGACCCACTGGGAATGTGATGAAAGAAGTAAAAGCTTCTTAAAATAAAGTGGTGATCCTAACTGACCTAAAACAGGGAATTTTAACTAGGATTAAATGTCAGGAATTGTGAAAAACTGAGTTTAAATGTATTTGGCTAAGGTGTATGTAAACCTCCGACTTCAACTGTGTGTATATATATATATATATATATATATATATATATATATATATATATATATATATATATATATATATATATATTATTATTATAATTTTTTACCCTAACCCTACCCCCCCTCCCCTAATACAGTAAACTAATGGACAACAACAGGCTTCTACTTCCAGTTTATACATACACATTTTACGGACACAGTATATTTTACATTAGTTATCTTGTTATTTGTAGTCCCACCCTTCTGCTCCACTCAACCACTCCCTTCTATCTCTGAACACCAATCCTGATTATTTGAGTGGTGTCAGTGTGGCTCCTTCAGAATAAACATTTGTCTTCAACGTGCTAGCTGTATCTTCCCAGCGCATCTCTATTGTGGGCTTTCCACTGCAACGCTATCAAACAGGAACAAATGCGTTTCCGATTTTATTTACACATACGCTTTCATCTGTGCCATGCCTTTATCTGTACAGAGAAAGAGGGAGACATAGTGAGACAGAGAGCGAGAAAGAGGGAGAGGGGAGAATGGGACTTGTTGTGACCTTTATCTTTGTGTGTTCTGCCTTCTTTGTTTATCTTCAGAAGAGAGGAGAAATGATACAGGAAGTGTTTAGTGCAGCATATAAAAATAAACATTATAATGAGTGGAGATCAATATCTATCTTTTGCCGCCGGTCTCTTGTTGTTGTGCTCAGTGGAGGCCACTCAGCATGGTGTTTGTGCGTGTGTGTGTGTGTGTGTGTGTGTGTGTGTGTGTTTGCGAGTGTGTGAAGGTGTTAGAGAGATGGTTGTTTGTTTGTCAACACCCTTAGCTGTGACGTGCAACTCAATCTACTGTATATTGATTACCAATCACAAACACATGCGCAGAACTCTGTGATGTTCATCAAAATAGTAACGGGTACGCATTGCCGTCGGGGGAACGCCAAATAAAATGTAATTCACATTTTTAAACGTTCCATTTCGATTTTCCAACGTGGCTATACATTTGGGTGATGTTTTTTTCTTGCCTGAGTAGCCTCGTTTCACTGCCAAAAATAAAATGAACCTCTATACGATCATGTCCCTCCCTCAGGATGGTCTAGCTAACGTGCGCTAATGTGATTAGCATGACATTGTAAGTAACAAGAACATTTCCCAGGACATAGACATATCTTATATGGGCAGAAAGATTCAATTCTTGTTTGTCTAACTGATTATTATTATATTATTATTTGTGCCCTGGTCCTATAAGAGCTCTTTGTCACTTCCCACGAGCCGGGTTTAATAAATCTATCGTATAGTGTGTGTGTGGCAGGCTAACAATGGTGGCAAAACACAACATTTGAGAGTGCGCTGACCCTGGGGCTAGAGGGGGTACGCAGCTGGAGGTTGAATGTTTGAAGGGATACGGGACTATAAAATGTTTGGGAACCACTGAGCTAGAGTGAAGCAACAGTAAGCAATTCAATAGTCCCCTAGAGTTAGTCATAGCTGGGTGTAATAGAACTACTAGATGGAATCCAGATCGGGATCAGTAGAGATACAGACCTGATCTAGGATCTGGTCCGCCTTGTCTATGTAATTATGATCTAAAAGGCAAAACTGATCCTTGATCAGCACTTTCACTCTAAGACTCTTTGTGAATACAGTCCTCTGGATCTGTTTAGTGTCTTGGAAGGGAGTGGAACGCCTGCTGATGCAGGTTCAGGTCCTGCTGCTGCCTTGGCATAGCTTTGAAGACGGGCCGTATTTATAAAACGTCTTATAGTAAGAGTGATGATCTAGGATCAGGTCTCCTCTGTCCATATAATCTTATTCATTATGATCTAAAATACACCTTATGAATACAGGCCCACGATAAAGGGAAGAAAATAAGTGTCGTATTGGGTGTGTGTGTTAGTGTGTCTGTGTGTGCCTGTGTGCACGTGTGTGAGGGATGCTGTGCTCCACCTTCACACCATTCATCATGATGTCTTTCTACTCACCTCTTAAACAACTCCAGCATTTACATCCCCAAAACAACATTCATCTTGCATGTCAACCTCACTACACCCCTCGAAAAAAACTACTGAGTACTACTGAGGATGGGATATAGTGCACGTTCCAAATGGCACCCTATTTCCAATATAGTGCACTACTTTTGACCAGGGCAAGTAGTAGTGCACTATGTCTAGAAGAGGGTGCTATTTGGGATGCACACTTAGAACTTGGCTTAGAATTGAGATATTCTTCTGCACTGATGACTGTAACTTCAAGTTCTAACTTCTAACTTCAAGATGACTGTAACTCCAAGTAAATGTTGCTATGACAATAATGACTAATTTTGTCACAGTGAAAAATAATTTCAGTGTCAATGGGGCATCCTTGTTTAATGCTGCTTCTTCCCAAATCTAAGATATGGCAAGAATTACTGCCATTCTAATTTAGACTTTACAATATAATACTCTACAATTGCCTATAGTCTGCAGATCAACTTGTGCTAGATTTTCATAGGCTGTGTGTGTTTGCTATCATCAGAAGACATTTAGATGGGGACAGATTATACTGCTGTCTGATGTATCGTCCATGTCAAAGGAAATGTCAAAAAAACAATTAACAAACAACAGCCTCTCGGAAATAAGTGTAGCCAGTTATAATTGTAACGGTTTAGCAGATTACAAGAAAATACGATGAGTCGTTACATGGCAAAATTTTTTTATATAACATATACTGTCTACAGGAAACTCACTCTACATCTTTAGATGAAGTTAGGAAGGAATGGGGTGGGGTTTTCTGTCGTGGACAAAGGAACTCAAAATGTGTGACTATATTAATCAACAAAAATATTGATCCGAATGTGCAAACAGTCAGGAATGATCCGCAAGGAAGTTGGGCCCTTTTGAATATAAAAGTGGATGAAAAATAGATTTGGCTCATTAATCTATATAAAATCGAACTGTATTTGTCACATGCGCCGAATACAACAGATGTAGCCCTTACCGTGAAAAGCTTACCAAGCCCTTAACCAACAATGCAGTTCAACAAATAGAGTTTAAGAAAATACTTACTAAATAAACTAAAAGTAACACAAAAAAATTACAGAACAATAAAGACGCTATATACAGGGGGTACTGGTACTGAGTAAATGTGCAGATCTTTTGAGGAGGAATATGCTTTGTCGTGCCCTCTTCACGACTGTCTTGGTGTGTTTGGACCATGATAGTTTGTTGATGATGTGGACACCTGTGATGGCTTGGTTGTGGTAAGGCCTCTTACTCCCACCTAGGGGAGGAGAGAGGCACACAACCAAGTCATCACACCCTAACTAGGGAGATTATCATCCCCAATCAGAGACAGCTGTCTAGCGTTGTCTCTGATTGGGGATAGTATATAGGCTCCACACATTTCCACCTGTGTGTGGATCATTGTTCTTTTGTTTGTCTGCACTGCCAGCAGGCCACAAAGTAAGTCACCGTGTTTTTGTTTGTAATCGTGTTTGTTTTTCAGTCTCCTTTTTATGTTAAATGCTTCGTGAGAACACCTCATTTTTAATAAAAAGGATGACACTTCACCAGCGCTCCGTATATCGTCCCTTATATCCTACGCACTGTGACAGAATGATCCACCACCCTGGGACGCAACGGGGGATAACTTTGGGAGACATCCTCCTCGGTATGGGGAAAATTACCGAGGAGGAACACTCCCATTATCGTGCGGTGGAGGAGGGCTGGTGTCCGGAGCAGAGGCGCCGAAGACGGGGGAAACGTTACCGGGCTAAAGCGAAGGACCAGCTTGGAGCCCAGAAAAACCCCCAAACTGATTTTGGGGGGGGGCTATGGGGGTGGTCGGGGATCGAGGGAGAAGAGCCCCGACCACTGCACTCGTGGGGGTTCCAGGAGGAGCCCCTACAGCCATGGGAGCAGGAGTACAGAGAGGAGTCGGAGGAAGACGACAGCGATGTGCTTCTGTTCCCTCACTCGTGGGGGTTCCCGGAGGAACCCTCACAGGATGGGGATTGGCGTTGGAGTAGGGACGACAGGCACAGTCGTGCTCCAGCGTCAGTTCCCAGTCCGGTGCCTCCAGCGCCGGTCCAGAGTCGGAGGAGGAGGAGACCGACTCAGCGCACCAAACCATCGGTGCGCAACAATAGCCCGGTACGGCCCGCGCCTGCTCCGCGCACCAGCTCTATGGTGCGTTTGCCCAGCCCGGCGCGACCCGTGCCAGCTCAACGCACCGACCCAACGGTGCGTTTCCCCAGCCAGGTACAGCCCGTTCCAGCTACTCGCACCAGACCAGTGGTGCGTTCCCCCAGCCCGGTACGGTCTGTGCCTGCTCCTCGCACCCAACCTATGGTGCGTTTCCCCAGCCCGGCGCGACCCGTGCCAGCTCAACGCACCGACCCAACGGTGCGTTTCCCCAGCCAGGTACAGCCCGTTCCAGCTACTCGCACCAGACCAGTGGTGCGTTCCCCCAGCCCGGTACGGTCTGTGCCTACTCCTCGCACCCAACCTATGGTGCGTATCTCCAGCCCGGTACGACCCGTGCCAGCTCCTCGCACCAGACCTATGGTGCGTGTCCCCAGTCCAGTACGCCCCGTGCCTACCCCTCGCACGGAGTCTACAACGACGGTCGACAGCACAGCTCTGTGGTTGGAGACCACCTCTGCGTCGGTGCCCAGGGTGGGCACGACGTTCAGTCCCGCTGTGGAGCAGGAGCTCCATAGCGTGTCGGTGCCCAGTCTGGGGCCGACAGCCAGCCCAACCACAGGGCTGGAAACCATCTCTGCGTCGGTGTCCAGGGTGGGCACGACGTTCAGCCCCGCTGTGGAGCAGGAGCTCCATAGCGCGTCGGTGCCCAGTCTGGGGCCGACAGCCAGCCCAACCACAGGGCTGGAAACCATCTCTGCGTCGGTGTCCAGGGTGGGCACGACGTTCAGCCCCGCTGTGGAGCAGGAGCTCCATAGCGCGTCGGTGCCCAGTCTGGGGCCGACAGCCAGCCCAACCAGAGGGCTGGAAACCATCTCTGCGTCGGTGCCCAGGGTGGGCACGACGTTCAGCCCCGCTGTGGAGCAGGAGCTCCATAGCGCGTCGGTGCCCAGTCTGGGGCCGACAGCCAGCCCAACCACAGGGCTGGAAACCATCTCTGCGTCGGTGCCCAGGGTGGGCACGACGTTCAGTCCCGCTGTGGAGCAGGAGCTCCATAGCGTGTCGGCGCCCAGTCTGGGGTCGACAGCCAGACCTGCGACAGGGCTGAAAACCACCTCTACGTCGGTGCCCAGGGTGGGCACGGCGTCCAGCCCGAGGTCTCCGGTGAAGGCCAGCTGCCCGAAGCCTGCGTTGAAGGTCAGCTGCCAGAGACCTGCTCCGGCACTGGAGCGACGCAGATGACCGGCCCCAGACTGGGCACCGGTGGAGCGGGCTGCTCCTGCACTGGAGCGACGCAGATGACCGGCCCCGGACTGGGCACCGGTGGAGCGGACTGCTCCGGCACTGGAGCGACGCAGACGACCGGCCCCGGACTGGGCACCGGTGGAGCGGACTGCTCCAGCACTGGAGTGACGCAGACGGCCGTACCCGGATGGGGCTCCGGTGGAGGTTCAGGGCTGCTCACCTTCCCCGGAGGTCTCGGGCTGCTGACCTTCGCCGGGGACCTCGGGCTGCTGACCTTCGCCGGGGACCTCGGGCTGCTGACCTTCGCCGGGGAGTCCGGGGCCGGTTGTCCACGTCGCTCCAGTGCCGGAGCAGTCCGCTCCACCGGTGCCCAGTCCGGGGCCGGTCATCTGCGTCGCTCCAGTGCCGGAGCAGCCCGCTCCACCGGTGCCCAGTCTGGGGCCGGTCATCTACGTCGCTCCAGTGCCGGAGCAGTCCGCTCCACCGGTGCCCAGTCCGGGGCCGGTCGTCTACGTCGCTCCAGTGATGGAGCAGTCCGCTCCACCGGTGCCCAGTCCGGGGCCGGTCGTATGCGTCGCTCCAGTGCCGGAGCAGTCCGCTCCACCGGTGCCCAGTCCGGGGCCGGTGGTCAGCCCCTCTCCAGGGTCGAGGGCTCCCACACCAGGGTCCAGAAAGGACTTGGTAAATGGCGGGAGTACTGAGAGGGGAACCATCGCGCTGGGGTCCGGACTGGACCGGGCGTGCAACAGAGAGGTAGGAGAGAAGCTACTCTCAGAGCTTGCGCCACGCCCGGAACCAGAACCGGAGCCTCCACCAGCAACCATCTCAGTACCCCGCCATGTCCCCCCTAGTTTTTTGGACATTTTTTTTTGTTTTTTCCTTTCAGGAGAGGGGGGATTTATTGTGCGATCGGGAGTCCGCACCTTGGGGGGGGGGTACTGTGATGGCTTGGTTGCGGTAAGGCCTCTTACTCCCACCTAGGGGAGGAGAGAGGCACACAACCAAGTCATCACACCCTAACTAGGGAGATTATCATCCCCAATCAGAGACAGCTGTCTAGCGTTGTCTCTGATTGGGGATAGTATATAGGCTCCACACATTTCCACCTGTGTGTTCTTTTGTTTGTCTGCACTGCCAGCAGGCCACAAAGTAAGTCACCGTGTTTTTGTTTGTAATCGTGTTTGTTTTTCAGTCTCCTTTTTATGTTAAATGCTTCGTGAGAACACCTCATTTTTAATAAAAAGGATGACACTTCACCAGCGCTCCGTATATCGTCCCTTATATCCTACGCACTGTGACAACACCAAGGAACTTGAAAGTCTCGACCTGCTCCACTACAGCCCTGTCAATGTGAATGGGGGCCTGTTTGGTCCTCCTTTTCCTGTAGTCCACGAATCATCTTCTTTGTCTTGATCACATTGATGGAGAGGTTGTTGTCCTGGCACCACACGGCCAGGTCTCTGACCTCCTCCCTATAGGCTGTCTCATCTTTGTCGGTGATCAGGCCTACCACTGTTGTGTCGTCAGAAAACTCAATGATGGTGTTGGAGTCGTGCTTGGCCACGCAGTTCTGGGTGAACAGGGAGTACAGGAGGGGACTAAGCACGCACCCCTGAAGGACCTCGGTGTTGATGATCAGGGGGGCAGATGTGTTGTTGCCTACTCTTACCACCTGGTCCAAATCAGGATGATCCACACTTCTTGGGAAATATTTATACCAATCTATTGCACTTACAGGCAACAAATGATCAAATCATTATAGTGGGAGACTATAACACAGCAAGGTACCTCAATGGACTGTAAAGGAAATCATTCTACAAACTATCTTCACTGTGCCTTAAGGAGATCACAGATATTATGGACACATTAGAAATAGTGGCTATTTTGTGACAAAACAAACCTGACCTAGTAAGATATACAGTACATGGAGGAGACTTAATCAAGCTAGTCTTCTTGACTACTTTCTTGTCTCTTTCTTTCTTGCATCAAAGGTTAAAAAAGTATTGATAGGAGACTGAATGTCACGAGAGGGTGCATACACAGACCAAGACGCAGCGCAGGGATTGTAGTTCGACATTTTAATTTACTGAATATTCAACTCAAATGAACGAACTATACAAACAAAACATACACGATATACAAACGTAACAAGCGCACTTACTTCTCACCGTGACTGGAGAAGTATTTGAAGTATTTGATACACTGCCGATTTTGCAGGTTTTCATACTTACAAAGCATGTAGAGGTCTGTAATTTTTATCATAGGTACACTTCAACGGTGAGAGACGGAATCTAAAACAAAAATGCAGAAAATCACATTGTATGATTTTTAAATAATTAATTTGCATTTTATTGCATGACATAAGTATTTGATCACCTACCAACCAGTAAGAATTCCGGCTCTCACAGACCTGTTAGTTTTTCTTTAAGAAGCCCTCCTGTTCTCCACTCATTACCTGTATTAACTGCACCTGTTTGAACTCGTTACCTGTATAAAAGACACCTGTCCACACACTCAATCAAACAGACTCCAACCTCTCCACAATGGCCAAGACCAGAGAGCTGTGTAAGGACATCAGGGATAAAATTGTAGATAAAGTAAGACTGGATTTAATATACAATAAATGCCTGGATTTTTACTATTTCGATGAGTCTCTTATTCAATGGGTAAAAATCATGTATAGCAACCCCAGGTGTAAAATAGTAAATAGTGTCTACTTCTCTTGAACAAGGGTGTCCACTGTCACCATATCTGTTCGTTATGGCCATCGAAATGCTAGCTATTAAAATCAGATCAAATAACAACATAAGACGATTAGAAATCCAAGGCTTCAAAACAAAGGTGTCCATGTACGCCGATGACTGAAGTTTTATATTAAGTCCTCAAGCTAGATCCCTGCAATGAGACATTCTAGCCTCTCTGGACAAAAAAACAATTATAAGTGTGCCATATTACTTATTGGATCGTTAAAAAACACAACTTTTACATTACCATGCAGTTTAGCTATAAAATGGGCTAATGGTGAAGAAGACATACTTGGCATTCATATCCCAAAACATATAAATGAGCTTTCCACAATTAATTTCAATGGAAAACTATTAAAAATAGACTAGATCCTGCAACCATGGAGAGATAAATACCTGTCTATTTATGGGAAAATGTAGATGATTAAATATAAAAGCACTTGTAGAAAAGTTTTTACTTGAACACAAAATGGTTCTCAAAGTAGATTACTAAGAATATCTCATCTCTTCCTTTTTGCCTTTGTCCAGATTGCCATGTCTCTCTTTTTTTAAAACAAGCATTGCAGAGCTAGTAAAAAATGTAATTTCATCCCCCAGAAAATAAATATTACAACAAATATTATGGTTGAACTCAAATGTGCTGATTGATAAAATACCTGTATTTATATTTATGGAAAATATGTTTAAAAAGGGTATTTGGTTTTTAAATGATATTGTAATTTATAATGGTAGATCTGTCTTTCATGGAGCTATCGGAATTGTATAGGAAGGTCTGCTCAATCCAAGATTAGAACAAATTTATTACAGCATTACCCCAAAAATGGAGGAGGCAGGTGGCAGCAGGAGGAGGTAGGAAACTGGTCTGTCTGGCAGGGAAACAAAAATAGCATAAATAGGTAAGTACAGGTATACCACTTTAATCTGAGGAACAGGTGTTGCTCCCTGATCTGTTTCACCTGTCTTTGTGCTTGTCTCCAACCCTCCAGGTGTCGCTCCCTGATCTGTTTCACCTGTCTTTGTGCTTGTCTCCAACCCTCCAGGTGTCGCTCCCTGATCTGTTTCACCTGTCTTTGTGCTTGTCTCCAACCCTCCAGGTGTCGCTCCCTGATCTGTTTCACCTGTCTTTGTGCTTGTCTCCACCCCCTCCAGGTGTCGCTCCCTGATCTGTTTCACCTGTCTTTGTGCTTGTCTCCACCCCCTCCAGGTGTCGCTCGCTGATCTGTTTCACCTGTCTTTGTGCTTGTCTCCACCCCCTCCAGGTGTCGCTCCCTGATCTGTTTCACCTGTCTTTGTGCTTGTCTCCACCCCCTCCAGGTGTCACTCCCTGATCTGTTTCACCTGTCTTTGTGCTTGTCTCCACCCCCTCCAGGTGTCGCTCCCTGATCTGTTTCACCTGTCTTTGTGATTGTCTCCACCCCCTCCAGGTGTCGCTCCCTGATCTGTTTCACCTGTCTTTGTGATTGTCTCCACCAACTCCAGGTGTCGCCCATCTTCCCTATTATCCCCGGTGCATTTATACCTTTGTTATACTTGTTTGTCTGTTTCCAGTTCATCTTGTCTCGTCAAGTCTACCAGCGTTTTTCCCCGTACTCCTGTTTCTCTCTAGTCCCTGTTTTCTAGTATTCCTAGTTTTGACCATTCTGCCCTGACCCTGACCCCGACCCTGACCCCGACCCTGACCCTGACCCTGCATTACTGACCTCTGCCTGCCCTTGACCTGTCATTTGCCTGCACCCTGTTTTTGTAAATAAACTTTTGATATTTTGAACTGTCTGCATCTGGGTCTTATCTTTAGCCGTGATACCATGATGTTGACAGATGTAACATACAGATTGCAAAATAGCTGGGAAGAGATGTTTTATGTACCGATTCCATAGCACAGTGTGTATGAGTCGATAAATAAAAGGACTATTAATCCAAAATGTACCCTAGAAATAGCATTGTTGGGAGATTTGGAGAGACCTTGTCAGTCAATTACTAATATACTAATACTCTTTCAACTCGCAATCTGTGGATTCTATTCAATTAGATGGATTGAAATTGTATGTTAAACATCACAGCATAGAAATCTGAAGGGTGTGGCCAGCAGAGGTAGGTGGGATGGTCTGAGGGAGACTGATGGTTGGGATGTGTAACGAAACAAATGGGAGTGGAGGTGCAGGGTGTGGAGTAGAATGACGGTCAAAGATAAAGGTCAAAATAAACAAAACAAAATGTTTGAATGACACTGAGGGGGAACGCTGTTACATCCAATGTCTGTTTGCCAGAGGCTGATGCCGCACAGGTGCTTGTACGCGTTTACACACACACACGCATTCAAACACACACAGGTGCACACACACACACACATACACATGTAAATAGTGCCACACATGCACTCAAACACATTCAGTTGGCCTTAAGATGTTTGTTGGCCTTGATGTCCTTTGTTTTTTCGTTGTTGTTTTCTGTTATTGTTTTCCTTCGTTTTTCTCTTTTTTCTTGGGGGAGGACCATGGGGTGGGGTGGTCTCGGATGATTGAGTGGCAGCTCTCTGGGAACTGTGGGGGGAGCCAGGCTGTATCACATCCGGCCATGAGTCCCATCGGATTTGGCCGGGGTAGGCCGTCAATGTAAATAAGAATATGTTCTTAACTGACTTGTCTAGTTAAATAAAGGTTAAAAAAAGTCTTGGACGGTTGGGTGTCTGGCAGTTGGGAGCTTGGGCCGGTGGCTGATAGGTCGCTGGTTCGGGTCCCCGATTTGACATGGTGGGAGATCTATCGATGTGCCCATGCGCGGGGCACTTGACCCTATTTGCTCCTGTTGGTCTGCTAGATGACTGAATGTAATGTAAATGTCTCTCTTCTCTGCTGCGACTAAGGTTTTGACTTAAAGTAAAAAAGAAATAGCCTGTTAAAGAGCTAGCTCTCTGTCTGTCCATAGGAAGAAGGCAAGGTAGCAGCGATATTGATTAGCTATATTATACAGTGAAATATCATTAGTCAAATCAGGGATTTCTTTCAGAGGAACATTGATTGACAGGTAAAGTATTGATGAGGATGTGTACACAGACTTGTGACAACGCATCTATTAATCCTTACAAACAAACATTTATCTTGTGAACAGCAAAGTGTTTGTGTGTGTATGTACGTGCATGCATGCTTGTGCAGGTGCTCGTGCGTGTTCGTATGCCTGTGTGTGTGTGTTAGTCTCTCCGCTGGTCTGAATGCCCCAGTGAAGAACCATGTCTTGCAGGCAGGCGGGCATGGCAGGACTGGTATGCATCTGAGACTAAGTGACTGGCAGCTGCTCCAGGGCCACCACCACCAGATGGCTGGGCATCGATCCATGAGTGACCCTTTGTCACTGTGCTACTGTGTGCATCTGTAGCCCATGTCAGAACCCTGGCAGAAACAGGATGGTAGGCCATCATCACGCACGCACACACACACACACACACACACACACACTGTAGCCCATGTCAGAACCCTGGCAGGGACAGCATGGTCGGCCAGACATCTAGCTCTCACGACAACCGCCTGGGCAACAGATGTAAGGGCGCCATCAACATCACCGCCACGCACCTGATGCTGTGGTGGAGGCAGGAGGACGTCTTTGGCAACGCTCAAAATAGGATGTGAGGGAATGGGCAGGGGTTAGTTGGCTAGCCTAATGCCAACCTGAAAAAGAAAGTAGTGAGGGTTGGGTTACTGTAACCTGGTATCTCCATGGTAGCAACACAACATGGTAGCAACACAACATGGTAGCACCACAAAACAGGTTACAAACATTATTGGGCACAGACAACAGCACAAAGGGCAAGAAGGTAGAGACAACAATACATCACGCAAAGCAGCCACAACTGTCAGTTAGAGTGTCCATGATTGAGTCTTTGAATGAAGAGATTGAGATAAAACTGTCCAGTTTGAGTGTTTGTTGCAGCTCGTTCCAGTCGCTAGCTGCAGCGAACTGAAAAGACGAGCGAACCAGGGATGTGTGTGCTTTGGGGAACTTTAACAGAATGTGAATGGCAGAACAGGTGTTGTATGTGGAGGATGAGGGCTGCAGTAGATATCTCAGATAGGGGGGAGTGAGGCCTAAGAGGGTTTTATAAATAAGCATCAACCAGTGGGTCTTGCGACGGGTATACAGAGATGACCAGTTTACAGAGGAGTATAGAGTGCAGTGATGTGTCCTATAAGGAGAATTGGTGGCAAATGATGTCTGAATGGTAAAGAACATCTAACCGCTCAAGAGCACCCTCCGTAATCTAGCATGGGTAGGATGGCAGCAGGGGTGAAAGAGGAGTGATTACGATAGAGGAAACCAAGCTTTGATATGTGCTGAGAGATGGACAGTGTACCATCTATCTATCTATCTATCTATCTATCTATCTATCTATCTATCTATCTATCTATCTATCTATCTATCTATCTATCTATCTATCTATCTATCTATCTATCTATCTATCTATCTATCTATCTATCTATCTATCTATCTATCTATCTATCTATCTATCTATCTATCTATCTATCTATCTATCTATCTATCTATCTATCTATCTATCTATCTCCAACACAAAGCCAGGTCATCAATATTTGTTCCCCATTGGTGTCACAGGGTCTCTGTTCCTCTCTGGATCCAGCATACACCAGGACAAGTGCCAGGATAGCAGTTTGAGGGATAGTTAGATAGGTGATGTTTTACCAGTGCTCGCCTTGAACCATTGTAAATCAACTTGGGAATCCAGACACACACACACACAGGCTTAAAACACACACACTGAGATATTAATTCACTGTACTGTTCTGCCTACGCTCTCCCTCCTTTCTCTCTTTTCATCTTTGGGTACGGCCTTCACACAAATGCCTTCACACAAAATAACCATCATTAGAGGCACAGCAAGATAAGCCGCTCATCTGGTAGAAATGAGAAAATATTGATGGATGTTGTCCCCTGTATTTTATTTTAGAAAGAAAGAGAGAGAGAGAGAGATAGAGAGAGAGAGATGAAAAGAGAAGGGCCTTGCCTCTGATCATTCAAAGTGTTATGGCAGGCAGAACAACTGCAGAAGACATGTTGACTAAATTGTGGACTTTATGTGTGAATTAAATAACTCTGCACCCATCTCCACACCACTTTACACTTTAGAAATGTGATCCGCTATAAGTGCCTTTGTGCTGAAGGGTGGATGAAGGGATTGGTATACTTTATCACGTTGTGAAGTCCGTCTCAATATTCTTACACTCTAAAGTTTGGGAATTCAAAGAGTGTAGAAAATAATTACACTTAATAAAATTATAAACGCAACATGTAAAGTGTTGGTCCAATGTTTCATGAGCTGAAATAAAACATCCTAGAAATGTTCCTTACTCACAAAAAGCTTATTTCTCTCAAATGTTTGGCACAAACTTGTTTACATCCCTGTTAGTGAGCATTTCTCTTTTGCCAAGATAATCCATCCACCTGACAGGTGTGGCATATCAAGAAGCGCATGATCATTACACAGGTGCACCTTGTGTTGGGGACAAATAAAAAACAATTTTAAAATGTGCAGTTTTGTCACACAACACAATGCCACAGATGTCTCATGTTTTGAGGGTGCTTGTAATTGGCATGCTGACTGCAGGAATGCCCATCAGAGCTGTTGACAGATAATTTAATGTACATTTTTCTATCATAAGCTGCCTCCAATGTCGTTTTAGAGAATTTGGCAGTACGTCCAACCAGCTGAGGAGTATTTCTCAGGAGTATGAGGAAAAACTCATTCTGGTTGGCTAGGCCTTGCTTCCAAGTGGGTGGGCCTATGCCCTCCTTTTTGGTTTAATGGGTTAATTTGAAGACAAAAGTACTCCAGAAGGCTAAGAGAGGTGACAAATAAGTATGTAGGCTTTGTTAAATAGTTTTAGATAGAGCATAGCCTGCATGTACAATATTCCTTAACCCAAAATATGGTTCTCTTCATCCCCATGCAAATTCTTTTGAAGCCGCTGTTCAAACTGACTTTTTATGAACTAATTCATCTACTGTATATATTTATCCTCTTCATGAATTATACAGCAAAGTTGGTTTTTTTCGTCATCCAATCAACTCAAGCAATACTTTGATCAGTCAGTAATTAGATGAAGTAGAAACTGCAGACGATGTCTGCGTCCCAAATGGCACCCTATTCCCTATGTAGTGCACCAATTCTGGCCAGAGCCCTATAAAACCTGGTCAAAATATGGAATAGGGTGCCATTACATAAGGAATAGGGTGCCATTACATAAGGAATAGGGTGCCATTACATAAGGAATAGGGTGCCATTACATAAGGAATAGGGTGCCATTACATAAGGAATAGGGTGCCATTACATAAGGAATAGGGTGCCATTACATAAGGAATAGGGTGCCATTACATAAGGAATAGGGTGCCATTACATAAGGAATAGGGTGCCATTACATAAGGAATAGGGTGCCATTACATAAGGAATAGGGTGCCATTACATAAGGAATAGGGTGCCATTACATAAGGAATAGGGTGCCATTACATAAGGAATAGGGTGCCATTACATAAGGAATAGGGTGCCATTACATAAGGAATAGGGTGCCATTACATAAGGAATAGGGTGCCATTACATAAGGAATAGGGTGCCATTACATAAGGAATAGGGTGCCATTACATAAGGAATAGGGTGCCATTACATAAGGAATAGGGTGCCATTACATAAGGAATAGGGTGCCATTACATAAGGAATAGGGTGCCATTACATAAGGAATAGGGTGCCATTACATAAGGAATAGGGTGCCATTACATAAGGAATAGGGTGCCATTACATAAGGAATAGGGTGCCATTACATAAGGAATAGGGTGCCATTACATAAGGAATAGGGTGCCATTACATAAGGAATAGGGTGCCATTACATAAGGAATAGGGTGCCATTACATAAGGAATAGGGTGCCATTACATAAGGAATAGGGTGCCATTACATAAGGAATAGGGTGCCATTACATAAGGAATAGGGTGCCATTACATAAGGAATAGGGTGCCATTTGGGGTGCTGATGATTTCTCTGTATGTAAAATGTTGTGAATACATTAGACATATCAATACAGGCAATGGATGATGAGTTATGTTGTTAATGCTCTCTTAATTTGAGGAGAAGAGAACTTGCTAATTAACGAGGGTGTGGTGATTGAGGACAAGGGGGGAAAAATCTTTCAAGTCATCAATTGAAGAGAAAGGGTTGTCAGGCTTCTCTTCTGACAACACAACAGCAGGACAGTAGGCTGACATAAAAAACACTAAAGCAACTCGACCACACAACACAAAGGAACAACACTGACTACATCCTGCTTGTTGTCTTACTTGCCTACTCTGGTGTCTTGTTTGAGATTGACTCTTACATTGTCAGCTAAACAAACAACTTTATATAGCTCCCACTGCTGTGATACATTTGTAACAAACCAAAAGCTTCAGTTATTATTTTCTGAAATGAAAAGAAAAGAAACATAGATTCAGGGCAGGCTAGTTTATTAGGTATACCCATCTAGTACCAGGTCCAACCCCCCTTTACCTCCAGAACAGAACTTAATCAGGAACGATCACGTACAATATATTATAAAAATATAGTGAATTGGATAGAACATTTTGAACAATGCACCAAATTATTTTTGAATCTTCAACAGAAATGCTACCAAAAACTATTTACAGAAACGTGTTACAAATGACAGAGTCCTACATGATTCACCGAATTATATTTTGAAAGAGGAAGCAAAATACTTTTTGCATATATATTCTCCTTTCAGTCTCCTCCATATCCACCAATGGAGGCTCCTCAGAGGAGGAAGGGGAGGACAATCCTCCTCAGTGAATTTAATAAAAAATGTAAATTGTAAAACATTTTGATAGTTATAATTTTTATATAAAACTATACTAAATATAATCCTGTCACCAAATAACTGATTAAACACACTATTTTGCAAAGAATGTGTATAGAAACCTCAACAGCACTCTGTAGGGTAGCACCATGGTGTAGCCGGAGGACAGCTAGCTTCCATCCTCCTCTGGGTACATTAACTTCCACACAAAACCTAGGAGGCGCATGGTTCTCACCCCCTTCCATAGAACGTAAAGCATGGAGGAGGAGGTGTGATGGTGTGGGGGTGCTTTGCTGGTGACACTGTTTGTGATTTATTTAGAATTCAAGGCACACTTAACCTGCATGGCTACCACAGCATTCTGCAGTGATACACCCTCCCATCTGGTTTAGGCTTAATGTGACTATCATTTGTTTTTCAACAGGACAATGACCCAACACACCTCCAGGCTGTGTAAGGGCTATTTGACCAAGAAAGAGAGTGATGGAGTGCTGCATCAGATGACCTGGCCTCCACAATCCCCCAACCTCAACCAAATTGAGATGGTTTGGGATGAGTCAGACCGCTGAGGGAAGGAAAAGCAGCCAACAAGTGCTCAGCATATGTGGGAACTCCTTCAAGACTGTTGTAAAAGCATTCCAGGTGAAGCTGGTTGAGAGAATGCCAAGAGCAGGGCCGGCCCTGGGCATAAGCGATATAAGGGGTCACTTAGGGCCCCCAGCCGCTAGTGGGCCCCTAACCCCTCCAATTTGCTTTAAAACCACAACATTTTCAATATGCCTCATGACAAAATGGAGAGAATTACAGGAAATATAGAAAAATAAAAATCTATCTACCATCAAGAGGGGGACCACCAAAACTTTTACCCGCGAGGTGGGGGGCCCGAAAAGCAATTCTCTCTTAGGGCCCCCAAATAGCTAGGGCCTGCCCTGGCCAAGAGTGTGCAAAGCTGTCATCAAGGCAAAGGATGGAAATTTGAAGAATCTTAAATGAAAAATATATTTAGATTTGTTTAACACTTTTTTGGTTACTACATGACTACTACATGTGTTATTTCATAGTTTTGATGTCTTCACAAATATTCTACAATGTAAAAAATCGTAAAAATAAAGAAAATCCTTGAATGAGTAGGTGTTCTAAAACCTTTGACAGGCAGTGTAAATATTCATACAACAGTGTTTACACAAGTGTGTTTATGTGTGTGTGTGTGTGTGTGTGTGTGTGTAAGCATAGCAAGTTCCAGGTGTAGGCCTATGTGTATGCACTTTGCGTTTACATTCATTTTTGCAAACACATTATGGAATTTCCCCACTGGCCACCACCTGTCTTGTTATCCTGTTTCACCATCTGGATTCTTCCTTTTATGGTTTCCTAGGGAACCCAGACCATTGGTAGAACATTTTGCTAATTTCAGTGGGAGGTATCAGTGCGTCGTTGTTATTTACTGCTGGTTAGAGTGCTGATGTTTATTGATGTGCTTCTAAAACACGTCACAACCTTCACTCCCATGTCAAATCAAATCAAATGTTATTGGTCACATACACATGGTTAGCAGATATTATTGAGGGTGTAGTGAAATCGTTGTCTATTTCCACCTCCACATATCTGGAACTATACAATTAAGGTCTCCATGGTAATGGCATTAGGAGGAGGTTTCAGGTTAGACATCCAGATAGGATGATTATCGTTGATAGAAGCTGACCACCGCTATCTAATTCATCATTTGTTGCACGTGGCACAAGCAAATCACAGTGCATCAGCAGGTCTAATAAATAGTGTAAGGCAGTGTTTCCCAACCCTGGTCCTCCAGAACCCCCAACAGTACACAGTTTAATTGTAGCCCTTGACAAACACACCTCATTCAACTCGTTGAGGGCTTGATGATTAGTTGACAAGATGAGTCAGGCATGCTTGTCCAGGGTAACAATAACAATGTGTACTGTTGGGGATACACAAGGACCATGGTTGGAATATATTGGCAACCTACAAGCTTCTCCTCCTGTATGACTTCCTAGGGTACTTTTCAAGGCTAATTAGCAGAGTTATTCTACCAGCTAATCATTATTTGTTGGTTCAACGTCTTCAGTAAAGAAACAAAGCAGCCAGACAGCCAGGCCACCTCTTACGGGGCGATAGATCTACATTTGAGAAGTGTGAAATTCATTAAGCCTGAATCTTAATCACCACTCCTGTTCAGTTTCCCTTCAACCGTGACCACGAAACAAAACAAACAAAAATGGCAGTGGCGTAGAGAAGGAACGAGGTTCACCTTGTGGTTCCTATAAAGACCATAAATCAACTCCCTGACAAGAAGAGAGAGAGAGAGATTATTTTAAAATCATTATTATACATTTTCTTGGCTATTCAGATCATAAACACGCTGTAATATTGTTTATGGGAAGCAGAGTGATTGCTACATGAATGTTGGCAAATATTACTGTAATAAGCAAACATATAACTAATTTAACTTAAGTCCATCTGAAGAGATGTCTGTTTCCGTAAATCTTTTAAATCCTATGATGAATAAGCTGGCTGAATATGTAACAGCAAAAGTGTTGAAATCAGTCATGAGAATAATGGTTTCCACTTGACATAATAAATTACCTCAATTTAACGTCATGAAATATGATGGTAAAACCATGTTTGGCCCAGCACTCACTTGTATCCTAACACTTTGGCTCACTTACTGTAGACGGAGTGGTGTGATACATAGAACAATGTGAGAATTAGTGTGTGTGTGTGTGTGTGTGTGTGTGTGTGTGTGTGTGTGTGTACATCCGTGCGTGCAAGTGTGTTTGTGTGTCTCTCTCTGTCCCAACTGATACAGACAACAAAGACACATTTCTGTCTCTGGAACCATTTGACATGGAGGATGCTGCTAAGACCATCAACACAACACCACACAGGGGTGGAGTTATTAGCTGTTCCCTGGGGCAAATGTCCAGTAGGTCTATTGTATTTGATAAGCTACTATTTTTTACAGTATTACTAAACTGAGAAACAGTTAACATTTCAATATGCAATTTACAAATACATATTTAAATAAATTCTAATTCAGATATTTTATTGAAGAATAATTCTAAATGCAGTCGCTGATGGAATTGTTGTTTGATAGATGTACTATCCTACAGTAACACTGTGGGCCCCCCCCCCCCCCTCATGCTTTTCAAAACCTATTTTATTCATCTTCGTAATCCATTAAAATCAGTGTCCAAATCAACAGTAATTATCTCTCTGCTGGGTCTTAATGACAGGCTAAGCTTCAACCTCGTCGTTCTAAAGCAACACCATGATGAAACAATGAGCCGCAATGAAAATAATATGATGCAAATTGCTCCCTACTACCGTGCACTACTTTTAACCAGGGTTGACCAGGGACCATAGGGTTCTGGTCAAAAGTAGTGCACTATATAGGGAGTAGGGCATCATTTGGGACACAGCCTTCCTGGTCCAAGCCCCACCCTGTCTGCCACACAGGTGCATTCATCCAGCCAGACCAGCCCTTCTCCTTGACTGACCTTGAAGGAAACAGCATGTGCCAAACATAGAGGCTTTGTATCTGTGAAACGGCACCAATTAAGGGATGGGCTTATTTTTCCGGGGACAAACAGCCAGGCAAAGGAAGGGGACCTGAGTAGTGGAGCAGCGGGGGCCCGGGTGTGAGAGGCAGAGAGAGGAGCCAGAAGGTCAGGGATAATTAGAAGCCTTTGTGGTCGCTCTCCAGAGGCTCAGGAGGCTGCTCCAGATGGACCAGAGGCTCAGCTTCACACCACCTTATACAGGGATACACACACACACACACACACACACACACACACACACACACACACACACACACACACACACACACACACACACACACACACACACACAGGCCTGCCTAGATACACACGTGTGAATGAACACACAAACACAAATGGACACACAAGCACGCGCACACACACGCACACACACACACACACACTCCACAGACACTCCACACACTCTCCACAGACACTCCATAGACACTTGGGAGATATGCTGGGGTACTGGAGACAAAGAGCTCTAACAAGGGGGAGTTAACACAGGGGGAGGAGAGAAAGAGCTCTAACAAGGGGGAGTTAACACAGGGGGAGGAGAGAAAGAGCTCTAACAAGGGGGAGTTAACACAGGGGGAGGAGAGAAAGAGCTCTAACAAGGGGGAGTTAACACAGGGGGAGGAGAGAAAGAGCTCTAACAAGGGGGAGTTAACACAGGGGGAGGAGAGAAAGGAGGGAAATTCGAGAACTAATTTGTCACTTTCCCTAATTGTTGCCTCATCTGTTATTGACTAATTGATGAATGAATGCGTATTGTGTAAGTGTTCTGTAATAGCTGGATGTACTTTGTCACTGTTTACTGTTTTCAAAAGTCTTATTAAAGCGTTGCAGTTGTTTACTACATACTCCATATTATCTTTATAATGCCAGACAGAACTCCTGGCTGAATAACATGAGTTTTAGCAACGCACCATAACACTCCAGAGTTACAGAGTACAACCACTTTGGATTTTCCCATTTAAAATGTCAATGATGTCAATGAGCCCTGTAACCAACTGTAATCTTTCTCCTTTTTTGAGCTGAACTAGGGGAGAAAATCAATTAAGTCTAACCATGACTCGTTGTGCTGCATGTATGAGCACATAAAACATTCCAGGCACTGGAAATTAGTGACCTGACATTTCTATCGTAACAGCAACATGCAAAATCACTCACACAGTCCACTCAGTTGAATGAAATGGAGCTCATATCAACTGTGGCACCTGGATAGTCTACTGACTGTTTATGAACCTGAGGCAAACTCTATATAGTTACTATACATGTCTACATGAATAAACATTGGTTTATTTACATAAAGCTGTGTAATTCTGATTCATTCTGATTCACTCAGTGCTATTGAGCCAGTGAGGGCTTGACAGATGGGTGGAGCAGTCCTCTTTAGTAGTGTGCCACAGTCTGTATTGTAACCTGCAGAAGTAAGCGTTTCTACGGCCTGTACCTATCTGTCTGTCACTCAGTCAGGTGATGTCTCCATTCGGCCTGGTAATGATAGTCGCATCGGCTTAGTGGCACTGACAATCTCATCATCATGGAGGCAGGTAGCCTGGCAGTTAGAGCGTTGGGCCAGTATCTGAAAGTTTGCTGGATCGAATCTCCGGGCTGACAAGGTGAAAACCTGTCGATGTGTCCTTATCTCCGGGCTGACAAGGTGAAAACCTGTCGATGTGTCCTTAAGCAAGGCACTTAACCCTAATTTTCTCCAGAGGTGCCGTACTACTATGGCTGAGCCTGTAGGTAGGACGTCATTGTAAATAAGAATTTGTTCTTAACTGACTTGCCTAGTTAAATAAAATAAAAATAATAATATTTAAATCAGGTGTCTACACGTACCACGCTCTCCAGGGAATTAATTTGAGGGAGTACACTCACCACGTACGCATACACACATGCATGCACACACACACACAGCACACAGGTGTGTGGATCTTTTATGTGTTTCCCCATCTCAGGCAGCAGCAGCGAAAGCAGACTGATGTACAATATACAAATGTGTTATGACAGAAGGTCAACGTGGTGAGCTGCCTTTGAAAGTGTGAAATGGGAATTAGAAAATCCCCCCTGATAGATATTTAACATCTTACCAGCGAGCAATTTCGAACACAAACCACAGAACCATTTTCAAGTTTCTCACAGAAAGATGGCCTACGGTGATGGCCTGCTCTGCTCCACCAGTATGCAAATAATGTTGGGAGCAGTTTTTCTTGTCTAAGCTGCATAGGTCACCTGCAATATATCTTTACATGATTGATTGTGTATAATTGCTAAGCGTTATTTAATCTAAGCTTATTGTTCTGTATACTAATTCAGCATCATGCATAACATGTAAATATCAGCTAAATGTCTCGTTTAATAGGACATGCATAAAATGGGGTTTTTGCCCTCCCCTTTTTCACTTTGGCTTCAAATCAGTGCAACCCTCCTGGCCTGTTTTTAAATGAGGTGGGTCTCTCATGAGGGTGAGGGGTGGGTTGGGGGGTGTCTGTCCCAAAGACGGGGTCATGTCCTCAGTGAATATAGCTGGGAGCAAGTGTGTGTGTGGGGGTGGGAGGTCTTTGTGTGTATGTGTATATGTGTATATGTGTGTGTGTTTCCATCACCAGCCAGAGCTCAATACAGTTACTGAACAGTGACTTGATTGTTGACTACCGTGCGAAATGTCAGCATTGTCGGCGTCACTGTGTCTAGTATCATCGTTATGACAGGCCTGTGTGAAGTTCCCCATCACTGAGCACATGATGGTGTGTATGTGTGTGTGGATGAGTTTGTGTGTTTGTGCATGTGTGCCTGCGAGATTGTTGGTGTGTGTGTGTCTCTTCAACTCTAAGCACAGCTTGTTCTTCACTGATATGGGAATTATCTACACTACATGACCAAAAGTATGTGGACACCTGCTCGTCCAAAATCTCATTCCAAAATCATGGGCATTAATATGGAGTTGGTCCCCCCTTTGCTGCTATAACAGCCTCCACTCTTCTGGGAAGGCTTTCCACTAGCTTTTGGAACATTGCTGCGGGGACTTGCTTCCATTCAACCACAAGAGCATTAGTGAGGTCGGGCACTGATGTTGGCCTGGCTCGCAGTCGGCTTTCCAAATCATCCAAAAGGTGTTCAATGGGGTTGAGGTCCAGGCTCTGTGCAGGTCAGTCAAGTTCTCCACAAATAATTTTTGTATGGACCTCACTTTGTATACGGGGGCATGGTCATGCTGAAACAGGAAAGGGCCTTCCCCAAACTGTTGCTACAAAGTTGGAAGCTAATGCTGTAGCATTAAGATTTCCCTTCACTGGAACTAAGGGGCTGGAACCATGAAGAACAGCCCCAAACCGTTATCCCTCCTCCACAGTTGACACTATGCATTGGGGGAGGAAGCGTTCTCCTGGCATCCACCAAACCCAGATTCGTCCGTCGGACTGGCAGACAGTGAAACGTTATTCATCACTCTAGAGAACGCATTTCTATTGCTCCAGATTCCAATGGCGGCGAGCTTTACACCACTCCAGCCGACCCTTGGCATTGCACGGCCATGGAAACCCATTTCATGAAGCTCCTGACTAACAGTTCTTGTAATGATGTTGCTTTCAGAGGCAGTTTGGAACTCGGTAGCGAGTGCTGCATCCGAGGAAAGACGATTTGTATATGCTACGCACTTCAGCGGTCCTGTTCTGTGAGCTTGTGTGGGCCTATCACTTCACAGCTGAGCGAAGTCACAGGACGGCAGGGTGTGGAGGGGAAGTTTAGAGGCAGAGTGGGTGTAACACCTTTTAATGGCCCTAAATATTCGCACAGAGCAATTATTTTGGAGAACAGCATGAGACCTGCACCACGCCGAGCCAAAACGGGTCAGAATGTGTAAAGGAAAAGGCCCTCCTCCAGTAAGCAAGTCCCCACGACCAGACCTACCCCCAGCTACAGCTATAAGCCACCTCCTAGCCATACAGCTAATCTGTTAGTCATAGACACACACACACACACACTCACGCACACACATCGCACACACACAAAAACAGGGGGAATAGCAACAAAATCTCACGTTTATTTCTCCAAACGTCAAATTATGTAGTTGCTCCAAACGTTTTTGTGTTTTTTATACCCTGGGTTGCTCCTCTGCATCATTCTTATTCACCAAAAATCTAACTTCAAAGTTGCTCCCAACCTCAAATTGGGAAACTTTGGGGTCTTGTCTACTTTCTCAAAGTCAGATGAAGTTTTTAAAATCTTTGCATCCAGTATGAAGGAAGTTAGAGGTAGTTTTGCGAGCCATTGCTAATTAGAGTTCATCTGACACTGGGGAATTAGATAAAGAAAGGGCTTCATTGCCAAAACCCTGAAGTATCCATTTAAGGGTTAAAGTTTGGGATAGGGATATAAAATATTATACAAAATCACGCGACCTTCGGATCTGGAGTCATGGAGCTTTAGTCATTCATTATGAAGTGAAAGTTCATGTAGCAGATAATGGACTCTAACATATATTTATGTAATTGGTGCTGTATATGAACTAATATACAGGTTTTTTTATTTTATTTATTTTTATTTAACCTTTATTTATCTAGGCAAGTCAGTTATTGTAAATAACTGGAGGAAAAAAAGGCCTCCTGCGGGGGCTGGGATGAAACAAAAAAATTGTAGGACAAAACACACATCACAACAAGAGAGACACCACAACACTACATAAAGAGAGACCTAAGACAACACAGCATGGTAGCAACACAACATGACAACAACACGATAGCAACACAACATGGTAGCAGCACAACATGGTAGCAGCACAAACATGGTACATTCTTTGTTAGTTTACCGCATATAGAATCCACGAAGACTGCCGGAAAGTTGCAAAGAAAAAGCCGTATCTTTCTCTGTCCAGTGTCTGTGTTCTTTTGCCCATCTTAATCTTTTATTTTTATTGGCCGGTCTGAGATATGGCTTTTTCTTTGCAACTCTGCCTAGAAGGCCAGCATTCCGGAGTCGCCTCTTCACTGTTGACGTTGAGACTGGTGTTTTGCGGGTACTATTTAATGAAGCTGCCAGTTGAGGACTTGTGAGGCGTCTGTTTTTCAAACTAGACACTCTAATGTACTCTTGCTCAGTTGTGCACCGGGGCCTCTCACTCCTCTTTCTATTCTGGTTAGAGCCAGTTTGGCTGTTCTGTGAAGGGAGTAGTACACAGCTTTGTAGGAGATCTTCAGTGTCTTGGCAATTTCTCGCATGGAATAGCCTTCATTTATCAGAACAAAAATAGACCGACGAGTTTCAGAAGAAAATTCTTTGTTTCTGGCCATTTTGAGCCTGTTGAGACACTCAACTAGTCTAAAGAAGGCCAGTTTTATTGCTTCTTTAATCAGCACAACAGTTTTCAGCTATGCTAACATAATTGCAAAAGGGTTTTCTAATGATCAATTAGCCTTTTAAAATGATAAACTTGGATTAGCTAACACAACGTGAAATTGGAACACAGGAGTGATGGTTGCTGATAATGGGCCTCTGTACACCTATATAGATATTCCATAAAAATCTGCCGTTTCCAGCTAAAATAGTCATTCACAACATTAACGATGTCTACACTGGATTTCTGATCAATTTGATTTGTGCACATGTAGTTATTACCAAACGAGAGCCCCACATTGTAGCTTGTACAGTACATTGAACATATTCACTGATCATGTACCCTTCCTTGGCAAATAAAGATGCGGTTCAGGTATGAATCTCTGTGAGACATACTTTTTCAGTCATATCCAATACCAGGTGTATCAAACTCCATTCTTTGAATGATGCTGTGTCTGCATGTATGTATTACAATTATGCACTTCAACAGTGTTTACCACTGCTGGTCCTGGAACATCAATGGTTACACATTGTAACTATGCAATAGACTAGAAACATGATTTAAGTAAAGGCTCATTTCCAACTCATATATACAAAAAACAAAAAAAACTGTACACTACACTTTCTATGCATGTCTAACACCCTTCAGTATTTAAATGAGACTTAATTTCAACCAGTAGAGAATGTGAATTGATTTATTGAAAGGAGTATATTTTCAAAGTCTTATAAATACATAAAACATGCATTATAAATATAATAATTGTAAGATGATATTATAAATACAAGTTCAATCTGTACTTCAATGCACATCTGGTGTGCATTATAAAAACAGAGGAAGAAAGAGGAGGTGGGGAGAGAGGTGTAGAAGACAGGAAGGGAAAGAAGTAAGAACAGAGGAGCAGGGAAGACAGTATATGATTAATGAATCACAGTGCTACCCTAATATTCTTTCAGTTCATCACAATTACATAATAATGTCTCCAGCGGTGTCTCCTAACCAGCCTTGGGCTCCCAGACGGCCCAAAGGTTATCTTAAGAGTGGGTGAGGTGGCGATGACGGGACTGGGGATTGGCATCCTCTCTCACATCAAAACATACCTGCAGACGAGAGACAGATGGATAGAGAGAGAGCATGATTAAGCCCTTGTTTTTTTATTCTAACACAGTCAGTCATCATAATCATCAGGTGAAATGCAAAACTGACCTGGGATCATTAACTCTGGGACTACTACATCTCTATCTGTATTAAACTGACCTTGGACCATTAACTCTGGGACTACTACATCTCTATCTGTTTTAAACTGACATGAGATCATTAACTCTGGGACAACTACATCTCTATCTGTATTAAACTGACCTGGGATCATTAACTCTGGGACTACTACATCTCTATCTGTATTAAACTGACCTGGGATCATTAACTCTGGGACTACTACATCTCTATCTGTATTTCAATGTAAAGCATATCTTTAATAATACTTCCTGTTGACCTGACCAAGTGACCTCTCACCTCTGATCATGCTGTGCCCTCTGTGCCAGCCAGTTCAGATGTGGAAGGAGTTCACAGACACAGCTGATATAACCTAGAGGATTTAGGGAGAAGGAGGGAGAGGGATGAAGGAGAGAGACTGTTATTGATCAAATAATGTAGTTAAAGAGACAGTGTTCAACAGGAATCTGTGTGTGTGGTCTCACCTGGTGTCCACACTAAGTGGCTGCAGAGTACTTTATGCTGAAAAACAGACAAACAATAGAAGATAATGTCATTATTAGACTTTTATATTAATAGATCATTGTGAATTACTAAAGTATAATGTCCCTTATTACAAATCATGAAAACATTGGATAGATGGAGAAATGTGCATGTGTAGCATGTGACAATAGCAGGATCATAAATACCACTTGAACTCGATGATGACTTGATCATTTGAATCAGCTGTGTAGTGCTTAAGCAAAAACAAAAATGTGCTCCCCTTTGAGTCCCCAGGACCAGGACTGAGAACCACTGCTCTTCATTAGGACCTCTTCATCTGCTGACAGGCTTTCACAGCTCTCTGTATCTGAAGACAGAAAACCTCACAAGAAATAGACTTCATTACACTCAAATTAGACAGCACTGAATATTATTTTCTCTGTCCTCACTTCTAAGGACTGGAACTACACAAAAGTACCTGCTCTGTCCAGAATAGCCTACTCTCTCACTTTGACAGCTGGGCCTGATATCCTTTCACCCTCCTCCATGGCTAGCCTATTGTTACCTGGAGTCACACGTTTACAGTACTCCTCACCCCGCCCCAAACTCCACCCTTAACATTGAGATCTAAGAGAACAGACAACATGGACATAGTTTTCATCAATTATTTGTGACATTGTGGTTACAATGAACAACATTTCTAATTAAATATCACAGACCAGATTTGCCCTAATGAAAAATGCATCAAGCACTATGTGCATTTTTTTAAATCTAATGATATAATTGTAACACTTTAGATGCTGTGTTTTTATTTACAGTAGTGATGGACAGCTGGAGGCATTTTGAAAACATGTTTTCAAACACTTGTTTTTCACAATATTATTATTCAATACATTTGACCGTCATGCTTATCGGTCTATAGAATAATTAGTATCTTTTTATTTCTCTACTGGTAATTGAAGCGTGCCTGAAGTGCAGGAAACAGGCTATCAGCGCGTCACCCACCACTTTAACAGATTTACCCAAATATGTGTATTTTATACACTAGTAGTAGGCCTACAGTAAGATAAATATCATGAAACCAAAATTTCACTACTGTAAATAAAAACACAGCATTTAAAGGGCTCCCGAGTGGCGCAAGCGGTCTAAGACACTGCATCTCAGTGCAAGAGGCCTCACTGCAGTCCTTGGTTCAAATCCAGGCTGCATCACATCCGGCCATGATTGGGAGTCCCATAGGGCAGCGCACAATTGGCCCAGGTATGGCCAAGGTAGGCCGTCACTGTAAATAAGAATTTGTTCTTAACTGACTTGACTGGTTAAATAAATAAATAAATATATTATTTCATTCGGTGAAAGAAAATGCTGGAAGCTGTGACCATAAGCTTAATAAACATATACATTTTAAAACAGTTTTAAATCATTAAGATAAATATTGTAATGAAACAGGCAGGGAGCAGGTTTAAAACCCTCAACCATCTGGCCCGAAGCCCAGCACGCTATCGACTGTGCCCCAAAAGCATGCTAAGGCGGCAGGGTCGATATCGACGCTTATGAACCTACGGTCGTTACAATACCATGAAAGACAAAAACTTACTGAGCATTTCATCCTCAAAACGCCATGATGGTCTGATATGCGGGACTCAACGAGTAGCCTACCAATAGTCGCCAGTATAATAAATCAATTTAATACACACAATCACAAAGACATCCATATATATTTTGTTTAGGAAGGTCACAAAAAAACGAAACTAAGACAATTTTCTTTCAAAATAACAGAAAAGCATGTTTTAAGATGTATTTCTCTGCGCTATAGTAGCTGAGGCTATGGTTTCATTTCACCTTTATTTGCTTCATGTCAACAAATGTAATTAACTTGTCATGCTCTTTCAGATAGTGTATAGCAAACAAAACGTCTGGCCTGCATGGACATCTGTACTGTAGGATTATTTGGGAAAGTAAGCAAGCTCCAACAAGGTTCATAAAGACGCTCTCAAAGATGCCCTCTGGTGGTTTCAACGAGCATTAACAGCATTAAAGGCAAAAATGGCAGACAGTAAAATACTATGCTGTACCATACCGCAGCATCTTGCAAGCCATGCTGCAGTATGATGCAACTAGCTAACAGTACACTTTAACTTGAAAGTAAAATACTTTGCGTCAAAATTAGAAATGCTTAATATCTGAAAATGTACCTAGCTAGACTATCTTACCCGTGGTCTGAAATCGGAGAAGATAGCCAAAGTGAAATTTTCCAGCTAGTACGTCTATCAACAGTTGCAGTGACATTCTATTGAAATGGATACTTGCATAGTGGAGTCTTGTGTTAAGACACGTAGTTAGCTAGCTAGCTAAACAATGCGAACAATAAGATCATACATATGTGTTAGCGAGCCAGCTAGAAAATGTAGCTAGCTAGACTATCTTACCCATATACATCATGGTTGGACTCGTCTCCTGTCGGATGCCATGGTTGCCCTTAGTTTGAAGATGTAATCTGGATGTAAGAACCGATGCTGGGGATGAAAAGCAGGTACGGGGAGTAACATTTAATACGGACATCAAACAGAACTGGACAGGAACAGCGTCAAAACCTTTTGACAGTTAATGCTGAAGTGGGGAATAGAGCTGGGGAACAGACAGATATAGGGAAGGTAATAACATATGATTGAGTTCAAGTGAGTCCAATAATGGCTGATGCGCGTGACGAGGAAGGAGGTGTGCGTAATGATGGTGGCAGGAGTGCGTAGTGCAGGGCAGGGAGGGAGAGCAGGAGCAGGTGTGACACTGGACAGGTGTTTTCTCCATTTCCTTAACGTTAGCTATCATACTCAAATTCCACAGATTTCAAAATTCGGTCCTTCAGAAAGTGGGGCGCATACACATAACCTTAGCTAGCAACCCAGACAGCTAACGTTCGCTAGCTAACAGTACACTTTAACGTGACATTAGGTTTATGCAGATTTACTACTCTATAATTTTTTTTAAAAGCCGCGTTCGACAGGATTACCTAGACTGACCAGCTCAAATAGACAGATGCGTGCTATATGGCAGACCAATCCAAACTCATCTCTCGGCATGTCCAGCCCACTCATTATCTAGCGGGAAGGTTGCTGTCTTTTTCTCTTGCTTAACCAACTAGGCTCGTAATTTAACTATTTTACTTGTATTTACAGATGGCATACAAGTTTGTTATTAAGGCACATATCGGAGAGAACGCTGGCGCAGGTGGCTGCCGCTTCTCCTTTCCTGGCAATATTTAAAATGTTGAATTGTCTTAGATGAATGTTACTGGGCTGTTTAAAACAAACAACCAACTGCAAACAACTGCCTGCAACTCTACAGTCGGATATCTGACCTGACCTGCTTACCTGATCACTAAATCCTTACTTTTTTAACATTCATCGCCGTGTCCCTACTCCGATCTCGGCCTGGTACGGAACGGATAGGCGATTGAGGTATCCTGTTCGTGTCTGCTATGGTGTTCTCTCCCTGGAAGGTCTGTCTGCCCCTGGCCTGACTGGGAGTCCGACTCCTGAGCTTGTGAGGAGCTCAAAGTTAAACCTGTCAATTTACCTCAACACTCTTCATTTGAATATATGACTGTTAAACTCACTGGCTCTCAACCTCTGATCATTGTTACCATTTGCAGACCACCAAAACCATCTGAAGTCTTCTTAACCGAACTGTCTTCACTATTAACTTCTGCTTGTGCCATGACTCCCAATGTATGTCTTGTAGGTGATTTTAATATCCATGTCGACAAACCTGCTAGTATTAACTTGGCTGCTGATTTTTTGTCCCTACTTGACTGTCTCGATATCACCCAAAATCACTTTCCCTACTCACAACAAAGGTCACATCTTACATTTAGTTTGTTCCACTAGTGTCTGTCCCTGTGTCTGATGGTCACCTCCCTATTTCTGTTTGACATCTCTGTCCCCCTTTCCATGCAACAAATTAACCGTACCATCACATTCAGAAATGTGAAGAACATAAACCTCACTGATCTCAGGAGCTTGATCGACACATACCCCAGTCCTGTTTCCCTGTCCCCTTCTGAACTCATCACCCATTACAATGCTTGCCTGTCCTCCTCCCTCGATAACCTTGCTCCTCGTTCAGTGTCCTTTACCCACACTGCTCCCTGGTACACCCCTGAGCTACGACAGCTAAAGGCCACTGGACGGCAACTCGAACGTTACTACAAAATAACTGGTCTTGAAATTCACTCACAAGCCTACAGAGATCACCTGGTGAACTATAAAAATGCCCTCTTAGCTGCGAAATCATCCTTCTACTCTGACATCAACTCTGGAAAAAACTCTAAAGTCCTCTTCTCCACAGTCAACCGTCTCCTTCAACCTCCTGTCATTCTCCCTGCAGACCCCTCCCCTCAACAATGCAACAGGTTCCTTACATTTTTCAACACCAAAATCCTCAACATCTATCAACAGCTACTTACAACCAGTACCTCTGCAGGCAACCTGTCATGGATGAAAACGTCAGATGGACCAGTTTACACCACTTGCCTCTCTGACTTCATACTGGCCACTGAAAACACTATTACAGAACCTGTAATAATCTGCAATTCCAAACCATCCACCTGCCAACTTGACCCCTTGCCCACCAGTCTGGTTAAAGCATGCCTTCCTTCCATCTCACACCTACTCACCCTCATAATTAACTCCTCACTCACCACTGGTATTGTACCCCCCCTCTCTGAAGATTGTTGCTGTGACCCCCATCCTGAAAAAAACCTAACCTAAAGCCATCTCAACTCCAATAACCTTCATGAACCCTTCCAGTCCGGTTTCCGGTCCAAACACTGAAACAGCCCTTATCAAAATCACCAACGACCTACTCCGTGCAGCTGACTCTGGCCTACTATCCATCCTCATCCTCCTAGACCTGAGTGCAGCATTTGACACAATCTCCCATCCACTCCTCCTGGAACTTCTGGCTGGTATTGGTGTCACAGGTGTTGCACTCTCCTGGTTCTCCTCCTACCTCACTGACCGTCAACAATTTGCCCAACTCAAAAATGTGGTTGTCACCCAGGGTGTCCCCCAGGGGTCATTGCTGGGTCCACTCCTCTTCATTATATACCTCCTACCCCTGGGGAGGATCACGCGACGCCACAACATCAACGTTTACTGTTATGCTGATGAAACCCAGCTCTACCTATCCACCAAACCCACTGCCTCCCTCCCATCTCCCGCCTTCAAGACATCAGGAGCTGGATGAATATGAACCACCTCAAACTCAACAGCAACAAGACAGAGGTTCTTATCGGCTCCAAATCCATTCTCTCCACACAGCAAAACCTTATTATCACTATTGATGGTTTCCCAGTCACTCTGTCATCAAAAGCAAAAAGTCTTGGTGTCACCCTGGACAACACTCTTTCCTTCGAATCCCACATAAAAACCATCACCCGGGCAGACTTTTTTCACCTCCGCAATATTTCAAGACTCTGACTCGCTCTTTCACACCCCAGCTCTGAAACTCTCATCCATGCCTTTGTCACTTCCCTTCTAGACTACTGCAACACTCTTCTCATTGGTATCCCCAACAACTCTGCAGCAATAATCCTTAGCTCCACCAGATCATCTGAACATATCACACCAACTCTTATCAAACTTCACTGGCTCCCTGTGCATTTAAGACTCTCCTCCTCACATTTAAAGTCCTCCACAACCTGGCACCTACCTACCTCTCTGACCTCCTCCCAGTTTATGCCCCCTCTCGTTCCCTCCGCTCCTCCACTGCTGGTCTCCTTGTCACCCCTCCATTCCGCCTTACCACCATGGGAGCGTGTGCCTTTAGTTGCTCAGCACCCTGGCTATGGAATGCACATACGACATGCAGACACAGTCACCTCATTCACGGAACTTCTCAAAGCACATATTTTATGTGATGCTTATAATTAGGACCACTGGAATTTAAGAAGTCTTTCAGTGTTTTGAAAGGCGTCGCCCAAATAAAATGTATTATTATTATTATTATTATGTATTATTACATGAAAGTTCACATATTTCGAGAAGGCATCTCTGCCAACAAAAGCATTTTGATAAAACAAATAAGTTCATGTTCAAGCAGCTCTCCTGTGAAGACCTTAATGTCATATATTTAGTATAGTTTGATTTAAAAAGGATAACTTTTTCAATGTTTCACTATTTTTATTTTTATGAAATGTCCCTGAGGATGGTCCCCCCTTCCTCCTCTGAGGAGCTTGCACTGTGCTCTATACACTAACAGTGACATCCGTCACAGCCCAATCTAATCTTTCCTAAATGCTTGTACTATCTTTAATATTACAGCATTAGCAGTTAGCTACCAACAGCTGGCAGACATGTTTACATTTGGTTAGTTTTATCAGTGTTATTTATATGGGAGGTGTGAGCTAAATGCGCAATAGCTAGCTAACGTTAACATAGATGTAGCAAGCTAGCTCTTTCACTTACCCAATAGACTTCCATGTTCACTGAAGCCCATGATAATGCTTGGTCTCGCTGGTGCTGCTGGCTGTTTGATATGCTTTAGAAGCCACATTGGGGACAGCATCCACTTTGAGAAGCAGCTTCTTGCTGAAGCACTCCTTCCATTGTTGATAGCCGTGGAAGTTCTCCGGTTGACGAGTAGATGCCCAAATCGACTGGTTTCCAGTAGTTACCACAGCCACAAAGTCAAAATTGTCTATAATTGCACCAGCTTTTTGGTCTTAGACATAAGGTTAGCAGTGTGGTTAACCTCTTCATGATCGGATCAGACCCTTTTTTTCAATTCTCGCCTAGGACCAATTCTGCCTCATTTTCACAAATGTATTTCAGTTTTTCATCCATTCTTTGATGCTGACAGCAGAGTGTTGTTGGATTTAGTTAGAGCTGATTTGGAGAAAACCTCAAACCCAACTTTTAGAACAACATTATAATATTTTAAGAATTGATTTAATATTTAGTCAATTGGAAATGCTTATCCTGCCTGGTTGGCCCTGTCGGGGGGGGGGGGTATTGTCGGGGGTATTGTCGGGTATTGTCGGAAGGGACCACAGTGTCCCCCTTCAGCCTCCAGTATCTATGCTGCAATAGTCTCTCTCTGCTCTCTCTTTCTCGCTCTCTCTACCTCGCTCTCTCTACCGTACCTGTGCTCTCTACCGCATCTAAATGCCTGACTATGAAAAGCCAAGTGACATTTACTCCTGATGTATTTACCTGTTGCAACCTCTACAACCACTATGATTATTATTTGACCCTGCTGGTCATCTATGAACGTTTGAACATCTTGGATAAATTACTGGCCTTAATGGCCATGATTTGTTATATAATCTCCACCCGGCACAGACAGAAGAGGACTGGCCACCCCTCAGAGCCTGGTTCCTCTCTAGGTTTCTTTCTAGGTTTTTGCCTTTCTAGGGAGTTTTTCCTAGCTACCATGCTTCTACATCTGCATTGCTTGCTGTGTGGGGTTTTAGGCTGGGTTTCTGTATAGCACTTTGTGACATAGCTGATGTAAAAAGGGCTTTATAAATACATTTGATTGATAAATTACTATTATATGCATTTCTGGCATTGAGAAATAAGTGCTACACACACAAAATTAGGATAGGGTTAAAACCAAAACATTTAAAACAGGCGTCTACTGCTGGGATTGAACCTTCAAAACCGGAGTCATGTGATTACGCCCATCTGCCACCTTCGTCCACAACTTGATGGTAAAATCTTGAGCGATCTGGCTGGGAATAGATGAGGTTGATGTGACTGGTGGCCATGATATTTCAGTGGTGTATTGAGAAATGTATTATGTGTTAATGAGCTTTTATTTAAAATGGTTGCAGATAGCCAATGGGATTTTTATGCAGGGGTTGAGTTGTTTGAATTAACAAATGACAATGTGGTTTCCGTTCTTGCAAGGGAGGTGAAAGTTCAGTGATGTATTGGGAAGTTGGGCTAAAGACACTGTATAGAGTGGTCGACTGGAATGTGAGAACATTAAATCAATCTTATGCTTATCTCCTACTGTCCACAGCTGCAGGTGTATGAGTTGTCCTTGCTCTTTCTCTTGCTCGGGATCCAAACGGTGTGTGTGTGCCTGTGTGTGTGGGGGAATCTCACAAGAGACATGGTGTGCCTTCACAACCTGGTCTCATTGCAATTTGTAGATTTGGTATGTTAGTATGTTCCCTCCATTTAGTATTATATATTATGTTACATCAGGTTACATTATGAATGGAATAGCAGCTGTACAATATCATAGGAATTAGAGTCTTTCTCTGAGACCAGGTTGCTTGTTGCGTCATAACAACAAATGAGAATTACGGGTAGAATTTAGGAGAACTAACAACAAAAGTTAGAATTTATATAGCAGGTTAGGTGAATTGGGTTAGAATCAGGGTTAGCTAAAATGTTACAGTTGTCCTCGACACGACACAAACACGCAACCTTTGGATTGCTAAATGGTCGCGGTAAACACCTACCCATCCTCCAACCCCCCTACTTTTGTTTCTGCCGAAAGTATAGACCGTTAGTACATATCATACGTTTTGGAGGTGCTCAGAAATGAGCACACAGATTGCCGCAGTGATGGTTGCTGGGGCATCTGTTGCCATGGCAGTAACAATGTTGCAGTGCTCAGGGTGTTGGACACCCCACTGTAAAAATAATTACAGTCTTCGATGGGGCCATATCACTGAGTTAATCATCATTACCACAGATACCAACCAGTTTATAGAGGAAAATTTGAGGGCTAAAATCCATATGAAACCACTCCCAGACCATGGCACGGCAGTCCATCAGATAGGACTGTGATAGCAGCCCTATAATACGTAATGGTTATGGTGAGGAGAAAGTAAGGTTTACGTCCCAAATGGCACACTATTGCTTACATAGTGCACTACGTTTGATAGGGTTCTGGTCAAACTATGTCACTATAAAGGGAACAGGGTGTCATTTGGGACATACAGTACCTAAAAGTGATCATTACTATTAGCAGTATGAGATGGGAGAGTACAGTAGATTAGGGGCTCTGAATGTTACACTCATAGCTAGACTATTGATCAGGATCGTTGAGGGCTGGTCATGGTTGGACATTAGCGTGCAAATAGAACATGAGAGGGTGGATACTACAGTAGGTTTTTTAATTAAAAGGTATTTCATTCAGGACACAGAGATATACTGTAGATAGACTTAATCTATGCTCATTGTCGGGGGAAATTAATGATAGGGTAAAAAAAACAAAGACTAAAAGAGAACATAAAAAATAAAGCTATTGGAGAAAAAGACCCTAGAACTGTAAATAGTGCTTTCCCTTTCATGTCTAATACTCAGGGAGAAGTACAGACAGGGACAAAAAACATATTTATATGCAGCAAAAGTATGAATGGACAGAAAGAGAGAATGTTAACAGCAACAGTTCCAACCTAGACATATATGTAAGAGTGTTTTTAATGTGGAAAATAAACATGAATTGCTATTTATATGGGTATTTCATTTAATTATTATTATTTTTTGTCTATTTTCCATTTGTTTTAGCCATAAGGGCATTTAAATGTACAAATATTTACGTATAGTTGCATGTTTTCATAAGCTTGGGTCCCAGAAAAACACAGTATTTCTAATTTGGGTCCCACGCTGAAAAAGTTTAAGAACCCCTGCAGTATAGAATTGCAACAGAAAAACAACAGTCCATACCCTATGTCTCTATCTTATATACTGTGGTCATTAAACAAAAATGCACCCCCCTTGTAGTGTAAAATAAATTGAACACCCTCCCCCCTCATAGAATGAACTAAAGATAATGTTTACGACCAAAAAAAACAATAACTGTAGGAAGGTTGAGGGTTCTCCGACAACCACAGACAAGCTCACTCTCACTGCCTTTTTCAGTACTTCACTATCAGAGCTGGCTGCAAATGAATTTTCCACTATCAGGTTTCTGTGCCAATGCAACACACAACCAATAAACAAAGCATACCGACTTTGGGCACTTTAATATCATGGTTTGCAATTTATATATATATATATATATATATATATATATATATATATATATATATATATATATATACAGTGGGGAGAACAAGTATTTGATACACTGCCGATTTTGCAGGTTTTCCTACTTACAAAGCATGTAGAGGTCTGTCATTTTTATCATAGGTACACTTCAACTGTGAGAGACGGAATCTAAAACAAAAATCCAGAAAATCACATTGTATGATTTTTAAATAATTAATTTGCATTTTATTGCATGACATAAGTATTTGATCACCTACCAACCAGGAAGAATTCCGGCTCTCACAGACCTGTTAGTTTTTCTTTAAGAAGCCATCCTGTTCTCCACTCATTACCTGTATTAACTGCACCTGTTTGAACTCGTTGCCTGTATAAAAGACACCTGTCCACACACTCAATCAAACAGACTCCAACCTCTCCACAATGGCCAAGACCAGAGAGCTGTGTAAGGACATCAGGGATAAAATTGTAGACCTGCACAAGGCTGGGATGGGCTACAGGACAATAGGCAAGCAGCTTGGTGAGAAGGCAACAACTGTTGGCGCAATTATTAGAAAATGGAAGAAGTTCAATATGACGGTCAATCTCCCTCGGTCTGGGGCACCATGCAAGATCTCACCTCGTGGGGCATCAATGATCATGAGGAAGGTGAGGGATCAGCCCAGAACTACACGGCAGGACCGGACCTGGTCAATGACCTGAAGAGAGCTGGGACTACAGTCTCAAAGAAAACCATTAGTAACACACTACGCCGTCATGGATTAAAATCCTGCAGCGCACGCAAGGTCCCCCTGCTCAAGCCAGCGCATGTCCAGGCCCGTCTGAAGTTTGCCAATGACCATCTGGATGATCCAGAGGAGGAATGGGAGAAGGTCATGTGGTCTGATGAGTCAAAAATAGAGCTTTTTGGTCTAAACTCCACTCGCCATGTTTGGAGGAAGAAGAAGGATGAGTACAACCCCAAGAACACCATCCCAACTGTGAAGCATGGAGGTGGAAACATCATTCTTTGGGGATGCTTTTCTGCAAAGGGGACAGGACGACTGCACCGTATTGAGGGGAGGATGGATGGGGCCATGTATTGCGAGATCTTGGCCAACAACCTCCTTCCCTCAGTAAGAGCATTGAAGATGGGTCATGGCTGGGTCTTCCAGCATGACAACGACCCGGAACACACAGCCAGGGCAACTAAGGAGTGGCTCCGTAAGAAGTATCTCAAGGTCCTGGAGTGGCCTAGCCAGTCTCCAGACCTGAACCCAATAGAAAATCTTTGGAGGGAGCTGAAAGTCCGTATTGCCCAGCGACAGTCCCGAAACCTGAAGGATCTGTATGGAGGAGTGGGCCAAAATCCCTGCTGCAGTGTGTGCAAACCTGGTCAAGAACTACAGGAAACGTATGATCTCTGTAATTGCAAACAAAGGTTTCTGTACCAAATATTAAGTTCTGCTTTTCTGATGTATCAAATACTCATGTCATGCAATAAAATGCAAATTCATTTCTTAAAAATCATACAATGTGATTTTCTGGAATTTTGTTTTAGATTCCGTCACTCACAGTTGAAGAGTACCTATGATAAAAATTACAGACTTCTACATGCTTTGTAAGTGGGAAAATCTGCAAAATCGGCATTGTATCAAATACTTGTTCTCCCCAATGTATATATATATATATATATATATATATATATATATAGTACCAGTCAAAACTTTGAACACACTCATTCAAGGGTTTTTCTTTATCTTTACAATTTTCTACATTGTAGAATAATAGTGAAGACACTGTCAGGCTCTGGCCATGGAGAAGCCTATTTGCTTCTCTATGTAGCTATGGTCAGAGTCTGACAGTGTCGTTCTTTTCTGTTTCTGTGTGGGGTTTGGGTTGGATCCCTAATTAGAGGCAGCTGCTACGCATTGTCTCTAATTAGGGATCCCATATATGTTGAGTCTGTCCTTCACTCGGGTGTGGGTTGTTGTCGTTATATGTCGCAGTCACGGTGAGAAGTAAGTGTTCCTTTTTTTACGTCCGTTCATTCCGTGTGTTTTTGTGAATGTGACGTTAGTTTATAGTGTTAGTTTGTGTCCTGTAGTTCGCCATTTGTTTCGATTACATAGTATAAATAAAATAGAATGTCGAACTACAGGACACAAACTAACACTATAAACTAACGACCCACCACTGCGAGACCAAGCAGCGCGACTGGGGAGAGACGGACAAAGAGGAGTTAACGCCAGTACCAGTTCCGACGTGGCCTAGGGTGAGTCCTGAGGACCGTGGGAGGGTTTTGGCGCAATTGAGGACGATGGAAAGGCAAAGGTCCGTTGTGGCTGCGAGCACCACACCATCGGTGCGCAGCCAGAGCCCGGAGAGGCTGAAGACGGGGAATCGCCCACCACTTTGTCTGCCCACAGATCAGGATCGGGAGAAGCCCGAGGGGTTCTATAAATACCCGGAGGAGGAGCAGACGAGGTGGTGAAGAGCCTGGGTTGCGCTTCCGCTGGAGGCTCAGAAGGACCCATTCCTCCGGGAGATAGAGGAGGAGAGGGACTTTGAGCGCCGACGGGTACTAGTGCTGAGGCTAATGGACAGACGAGCACCTCCAGCGAAGGTCAGCAGCCCGCCACCTCCAGCGAAGGTCAGCAGCCCGCCACCTCTAGCGAAGGTCAGCAGCCCGCCACCTCCAGCGAAGGTCAGCAGCCCGCCACCTCCAGCGAAGGTCAGCAGCCACCCACCTCCAGTGAAGGCCAGCAGCCCGCCACCTCCAGCGAAGGCCAGCAGCCCTGAGCCTCCAGCGAAGGCCAGCAGCCCTGAGCCTCCAGCGATGGCCAGCAGCCCTGAGCCTCCAGCGAAGGCCAGCAGCCCTTAGCCTCCAACAAAGGCCAGCAGCCCTGAGCCTCCAGCGAAGGACAGCAGCCCTGAGCCTCCAGCGAAGGCCCACAATCCGGGTCCAGCCATCTGCTCCGCCCCAGTGCCAGAGCAGTCCGCTCCACCGGTACCCATTCCGGGTCCAGCCGTCTGCTCCGCCCCAGTGCCAGAGCAGTCCGCTCCACCGGTACCCAATCCGGGTCCAGCCGTCTGCTCCGCCTCAGTGCCAGAGCAGTCCGCTCCACCGGTACCCAATCCGGGTCCAGCCGTCTGCTCCGCCTCAGTGCCAGAGCAGTCCGCTCCACCGGTACCCAATCTGGGTCCAGCCGTCTGCTCCGCCTCAGTGCCAGAGCAGTCCACTCCACCGGTACCCAATCCGGGTCCAGCCGTCTGCTCCGCTCCAGTGCCAGAGCAGTCCGCTCCACCGGTACCCAATCCGGGTCCAGCCGTCTGCTCCGCCTCAGTGACAGAGCAGTCCGCTCCACCGGTACCCAATCCGGGTCCAGCCGTCTGCTCCGCCTCAGAGCCAGAGCAGTCTGCTCCACCGGTACCCATTCCGGGTGCAGCCGTCTGTTCCGCTCCTGAGCCAGAGCAGTCCGCTCCACCGGGGCCCAATCCGGGTTCAGCCGTCTGCTCCGCTCCAGTGCCAGAGCAGTCCGCTCCACCGGTACCCAATCCGGGTCCAGCCGTCTGCTCCGCTTCAGAGCCTGAGCAGTCCGCCCCACCGGTGCCCAGTCCGGGCCCGGTTGTTTTCCCCGCTCCATTGGCCGGAGCCGTTTGCCCCACCGGGGCCCAGTCCGCGCCCGGTTGTTTGCCCCGCTCCATGGCCGGAGCCGTTTACCCCACCAGGGCCAATTCCGGGCCCGTTCAAATATCCCGCTCCTTGGCCGGAGCCGTTTGCCCCACCGGTACCCAGCCCGGGACCGGTTATAAGGAAGGGGCATGGGACAAAACTGTCCACTTCGCCGGAGCCAGAGCCGCCCCCGAGGGACTAGTCTTCCCTCCCATTAACCCCCCCTGTTTTGTGTGTTTTTTGTTTTTTGTTTTTTTTGGCGTCCCGGAGTCCGCACCTTGGGGGGGGGTACTGTCAGGCTCTGGCCATAGAGAAGCCTATTTGCTTCTCTATGTAGCTATGGTCAGAGTCTGACAGTGTTGTTCTTTTCTGTTTCTTTGTGGGGTTTGGGTTGAATCCCTAATCAGAGGCAGCTGCTACGCATTGTCTCTAATTAGGGATCCCATATATGTTGAGTCTGTCCTTCACTCGGGTGTGGGTCGTTGTCGTTATATGTCGCAGTCACGGTGAGAAGTAAGTGTGCCTTTTTTAACGTCCGTTCATTCCGTGTGTTTTTGTGAATGTGACGTTAGTTTATAGTGTTTGTTTGTGTCCTGTAGTTCGCTATTTGTTTCGATTACATAGTATAAATAAAATAGAATGTCAAACTACTATCCCTGCGCTGCGTATTGGTCTCCCAACACACACACTCGTGACAGACACCAAAACTATGAAATAACATATATGTAATAATGTTGTAACCAAGAAAGGGTTAAACAAATCAAAACATTATTTATATTTGAGATTCTTCAAAGTAGCCACCCTTTGCCTTGATGACATCTTGGCACCCTCTTGGCATTCTCTCAACCAGCTTCATGAGGTAGTCACCTGGAATGCATTTCAATTAACAGGTGTGTGCCTTTCCTTCTTAATGTGTTTGAGCCAATCAGTTGTGTTGTGACAAGGTAGGGTTGGTATACAGAAGATAGCCCTATTTGGTAAAAGACCAAGTCCATATTATGGAAAGAACAGCTCAATTAAGCAAAGAGAAACGACAGTCCATCATTACGTTAAGACATGAAGGTCAGTCAATCTGGAAAATTTCAAGAACTTTGAAAGTTTCTTCAAGTGCAGTCGCAAAAAACATCAAGCGCTATGACGAAATTGGCTCTCATGAGGACCGCCCCAGGAAGGAAGACCCAGAATGACCTCTGCTGCAGAGGATAAGTTCATTAGAGTTACCAGCCTCAGAAATTGCAGCCCAAATAAATGGTTCCCACACATGGAGATGGTGGTGTGAAGGTGTGGGGGTGCTTTGCTGGTTACACTGTCTGTGATTTATTTAGAATTCAAGGCACACTTAACCTGCATGGCTACCACAGCATTCTGCAGCGATACGCCATCCCATCTGATTTGCGCTTAGTGGGACTATCATTTGTTTTTCAACAGGACAATGACCCAAAACACACCTCCAGGCTGTGTAAGGGCTATTTGACCAAGAAGGAGAGTGATGGAGTGCTGCGTCACCCAACCTCAACCCAATTGAGATGGTTTGGGATGAGTTGGACCGCAGAGTGAAGGAAAAGCAGCCAACAAGTGTTCAGCATATGTGGGAACTCCTTCAAGACTGTTGGAAAAACATTCCAGGTGAAGCTGGATGAGAGAATGCCAAGAATGTGCAAAGCTGTCATCAAGGCAAAGGATGGCTACTTTGAAGATTCTAAAATATCAAATTTTTGGTTACTAAATAATTCCATATGTGTTATTTCATAGTTTTGATGCCTTCACTATTATTCTACAATGTAAAAAAAAAAAAAAAACCTTGAATGAGTAGGTGTGTCCAAACTTTCGACTGATACTGTATATATATATATATATATATATACACTACCGTTCATACGTTTGGTGTCACTTAGAAATGTCAGTGTTTTTGAAAAGAAAAGCTAATTGATCGGAAATACAGTGTGTAGATATTGTTAATATCGTAAATGACTACTGTAGCTGGAAACGGGCGATTTTTTATGGAATATCTACATGGGCGTACAGAGGCTCATTATCAGCAACCATCACTCCTGTGTTCCAATGGCACATTGTTTTAGCTAATCCAAGTTTATCATTTAAAAAGGCTAATTGATCATTAGAAAACCCTTTTGCAATTATGTTAGCACAGCTGAAAACTGTTGTGCTGATTAATGAAGCAATAAAACTTGCCTTCTTAAGACTGGTTGAGTATCTGGAGCATCAGCATTTCTGGGTTCGATTACAGGCTCTCAGACTGGCCAATAAAAAGAAAATATTAAGATGGGCGAAATAACACAGACACTGGACAGAGGAAGATATGGCTTTTTCTTTGCAACTCTGCCTAGAAGGCCAGCATCCTGGAGTCGCCTCTTCACTGTTGACGTTGAGACTGGTGTTTTGCAGGTAATATTTTATGAAGCTGCCAGCTGAGGACTTGTGAGGCATCTGTTTCTCAAACTAGACACTCTAAAGTCCTCTTGCTCAGTTGTGCACCGGGGCCTCCCACTCCTCTTTCTATTCTGGTTAGAGCCAGTTTGCGCTGTTCTGTGAAGGGAGTAGTACACAGTGTTGTACGAGATCTTCAGTTTCATGGCAATTTCTCGCATGGAATAGCCTTTATTTCTCAGAACAAAAATAGACTGACGAGTTTCAGAAGAAAGTTATTTGTTTCTGGACATTTTGAGCCACAACTGCTGTTGTTCCAGATACTCAACTAGTCTAAAGAAGGCCAGTTTTATTGCTTCTTTAATCAGCACAACAGTTTTCAGCTGTGCTGACATAATTGCAAAAGGGTTTTCTAATGATCAATTAGCCTTTTAAAATGATAAACTTGGATTAGCTAACACAACTTGCCATTGGAACACAGGAGTGATGGTTGCTGATAATGGGCCTCTGTACGTCTATGTAGTTATTACATAACAAATCTTCCATTTCCAGCTACAATAGTCATTTACAACATTATAACAATGTCTACACTGTATTTCTGATCAATTTGATGTCATTTTAATGGACCAAAAATTTGCTTTTCATAAGTTGTCCCCAAACTTATGAACAGTTGTGTATATATAAAAAGGAAGCATGCTACGACACCGACAAGCTGGTTACTTCGTCTGCTATGTAGAGACTGGCGTACAGAAGGAGGCTAATTCATACATTTTCGATCCAAATATGTTTTACAGTGGTGAGAAGTATTTGATACACTGCCGATTTTGCAGGTTTTCCCACTTACAAAGCATGTAGAAGTCTGTAATTTTTATCATAGGTACAGAAAATCACATTGTATTGATTTGATTTTTAAGTAATTAATTTGCATTTTATTGCATGACATAAGTATTTGATACATCAGAAAAGCAGAACTTAATATTTGGTACAGAAACCTTTGTTTGCAATTACAGAGATCATACGTTTCCTGTAGTTCTTGACCAGGTTTGCACACACTGCAGCAGGGATTTTGGCCCACTCCTCCTTCTCCAGATCCTTCAGGTTTCGGGGCTGTCGCTGGGCAATACGGACGTTCAGCTCCCTCCAAAGATTTTCTATTGGGTTCAGGTCTGGAGACTGGCTAGGCCACTCCAGGACCTTGAGATGCTTCTTACGGAGCCACTCCTTAGTTGCCCTGGCTGTGTGTTTCGGGTCGTTGTCATGCTGGAAGACCCAGCCACGACCCATCTTCAACGCTCTTACTGAGGAAAGGAGGTTGTTGGCCAAGACCTTGCGATACATGGCCCCATCCATCCTCCCCTCAATACGGTGCAGTCGTCCTGTCCCCTTTGCAGAAAAGCATCCCCAAAGAATGATGTTTCCACCTCCATGCTTCACGGTTGGGATGGTGTTCTTGGGGTTGTACTCATCCTTCTTCTTCCTCCAAACATGGCGAGAGGAGTTTAGACCAAAAAGCTATATTTTTGTCTCATCAGACCACATGACCTTCTCCCATTCCTCCTCTGGATCCTCCAGATGGTCATTGGCAAACTTCAGACGGGCCTGGACATGCGCTGGCTTGAGCAGGGGGACCTTGCGTGCGCTGCAGGATTTTAATCCATGACGGCGTAGTGTGTTACTAATGGTTTTCTTTGAGACTGTGGTCCCAGCTCTCTTCAGGTCATTGACCAAGTCCTGCCGTGTAGTTCTGGGCTGATCCCAGAACCGTCATCTTGAACTTCTTCCATTTTCTAATAATTGCGCCAACAGTTGTTGCCTTCTCACCAAGCTGCTTGCCCATTTTCCTGTAGCCCATCCCAGCCTTGTGCAGGTCTACAATTTTATCCCTGATGTCCTTACACAGCTCTCTGGTCTTGGCCATTGTGGAGAGGTTGGAGTCTGTTTGATTGAGTGTGTGGACAGGTGTCTTTTATACAGGTGACGAGTTCAAACAGGTGCAGTTGATACAGGTAATGAGTGGAGAACAGGAGGGCTTCTTAAAGAAAAACTTACAGGTCTGTGAGAGCCGGAATTCTTACTGGTTGGTAGGTGATCAAATACTTATCATGCAATAAAATGCTAATTAATTATTTAAAAATCATACAATGTGATTTTCTGGATTTTTGTTTTAGATTCCGTCTCTCACAGTTGAAGTGTACCTTTGATAAATATTACAGACCTCTACATGTTTTGTAAGTAGGAAAACCTGCAAAATCGGCAGTGTATCAAATACTTGTTCTCCCCACTGTATAAAGAGTTTGATTATTCTATTAGCTCTGGTAGACCTGAAACAGACCTCAAGTTCAACAATTGGAGTCAAGCCATTGTTTATAAGGAAAATACGAGCAGAAGAGCGAATGTAAACCAGCGAAAAAACGCACTACCCTCCCCTGTGCCCAATAACAAACCACACTACCCTCCCCTGTGCCCAATAACAAACCACACTACCCTTCCCTGTGCCCAATAATAAACCATACTACCCTCCCCTGTGCCCAATAATAAACCATACTACCCTTCCCTGTGCCCAATAATAAACCATACTACCCTCCCCTGTGCCCAATAATAAACCATACTACCCTCCCCTGTGCCCAATGACAAACCACACAACTCTCCCCAAAGCAAAAAAAAAACTTTGACATCCGTCCCCTATTTGGGATCCTCCCCCTTCCCCCAGTACATCCAGGTCCGCCCTTAAGTGCCTTTGATCGGGGTATATCAGTAGGTGCCAGGCGCACCGGTTTGTGTCAAGAACTGCAATGCTGCTGGGTTTTTCCTGCTCAACAGTTTCCCGTGTGTATCAAGAATGGTCCACCACCCAAAGGACATCCTGCCAACTTGACACAACTGTGGGAAGCATTGGAGTCAACTCTGTGGAACGCTTTCGAAACCTTGTAGAGTCCATGCCCTGACGGATTGAGGCTGGCCAATATTGATTGTGAATTCTGAGTCTTCCCCTTTAAATTATCATAGAAACATTGATTGACCGGGGTTAGAGAAACAGAGATGAAAATTAAGAGGGAATCAAGTTGATTTTGATTGTTCCAAAGCGGGGAAATGCCTCCTAATGTTAACACCTCCCAACGCCGAAATATAGAAGAGATGCTAGCAGTTGTCACAATAAAGTAACGTTCTTATTTAATCAACACTGTTAAGTACAAGCATAATAATATTGTAAAACTGTAGTGAACAATCTAATGATTAAATGTATGTGATTCATAACTAGGTTTAGACATTAATTTAGTAGCACACTCATGAAATGACCCGTATTTCACCATATTCTAGAGCAGTGAGTGAACACCCTAGATCTTGGCACAGGTTTGATGGACTCTGCTGGAGGGAAGAGACAGGGAGAGATAGAGACACAGACACAGACACAGACACAGACACAGACACAGAGAGAAGGAGAGAGGAAAGAAAAGAGAGTAGGGTGTGTTTGCGATGGCTGCTGATGGTCCTAAGATAGCAGAGACAGCAGACAGGTGACAGACGGAGGTGACCCTGGTCAAAGTCAGACGGCTGAGTGGAGTGGTATGTCTGAGTGTTTTGTGTGTGTGTTGTGTGTATGTGTGTGTGTCTGAAAGCCAGATGGGGCCAGCCTGATAGCATGCCACCAGCCACCACTGCCCAGAGGGTTGAGATAGCCAATAAAAAAATAGCTTACCCTACAGACGAAGGTCCTGACAGGAAATACATTGTCTGCATAGTTTATCCCATAGTGCCCTGGCAAAAGTAGTGCACTACATCGGGAATAGGGTGCTACTTGGGATTCTTAGATCTGTGACAAATGATCAGGATTACCTTGAGGTTTGTCGGAATATATATATATTTTCTGTGTAAGATTATAGAGATACTGTAGGACTGGTAACTATTTGTAGCCACACACCCCTTTGTCATGACTAACCTGGATAATGCCTGCACTACAGGGCCTAAGAGATATTAAATAAACTGATAACAGTTCAAAGTTTAAACAGTTTGTCTCCTTGTCTTCACTTTTTGATTTGAAAGTAAAACTTTTATGTAGGAACATCAATTACAACAACTAATTTTGATCGACCGGCAGAGCAATTTTTTGTGGTTTGTCTGTCTATGGTAAAGTAATCCACTGAGATGAGTAGCTGCATTTTAATCGGAGTACTGTTGTCAGTGTCTGATTTGATACCTGCTACTGGACTGAGACGATCAATGCAGTCACTTGTAATGCTGTTCCAGAGATGCTGCTGTATAATTGGAGAGACACTTAGCCAGTCCAAGTTGTCTAACACTTGATAACTCTTGCAATTGTTTGCATGAAGAAAGTGAGTAAACAAGTCACAAAGAAAGCCTGATAATTACACAAAAACATAACACACAGTACAAACATAGTAGCAATGATGCTTTTTGTTTTGATGGGTTATTGTTTATGGTAACAGTTGGCCCAGGCCCTGTCACATCAGGAAGTCAGAGTTCCCCTGGGGACAGTTTAACAATGGCCATACTGGTGTGTCTTCAGCTGCTGGTCCCCTGGGTTCCATTCCCTAATGGTGACACACTCTGCCTGATGAATCAACACTGTAATGATGGTCTGGGACTGGAAATGTAACATGCACTGAGGAGGGAGCAAGCCAAAACAAATGCCAGTGTGTGGTCTATTAAGATATGCTGCTAAGAGTATTTCTTTATTTTTTAAACAAAGCTTCAGGTGAAAATAATATCCAGGTATGGAACAGTAACGGCGTCTGCTAAATGGTATAATATCTGCTAGTAGTTAATGGAGTCCATGATACCATGTTGTCTAGCGCCTTTCCTTGGAAGAAAAACAGCTCCACAACATCAAAGATCCACCACCATACTTCACAGTGGGGATGAGGTACTTTTCTGTATGGCTATCTTTTTGTCTACACCAAACCCACCTCTGGTGTTTGTTTCCGAAAAGCTCTATTTTGGTCTTGCCTAACCATAGAACCCGGTCCCATTGTAAGTTCCAGTAATGTTTGGCAAACTGTAGGCGCTTGAGTTTGTTGTTTGATGACAGCAAAGGCAACCCTCCCAAACATCTTGTTGTTATGTAGGTGGCGTCTGATCGTCGTTTTGGAGACTTTCTGACCCCAAGACCAAACTAAAGTCTGCAATTCTCCAGCTGTGATCCTTAGAGATGTTTTGGCCACTCTAACCATCCTCCTCACTGTGCGTGGGGTCATTATAGACACATGTCCTCTTCCAGGGTGATTGTTTACATCTCCAGTTGCTTTAAACTTCGTAATTATTGCCCTGATAGTGGAAATGGGCATTTTTCAACCATTGAGCTATTTTCTTATAGCCATTTCCTGATTTGTGCAGCTCAACAACCTTTCATTACGGTATACTCGGGTCTTTCCCATAGTGATTGACGACTATGCAAACTTCGCCTGTATTTATACCGCAGTGAAACAGGAGGTCCTTTCACTTTTACTTTTTTCAATCATTCTACAATTAAAGGTTTGATTTTTGTGAATATTTTGAATGAAAGACCAAGAGGATAAACAGCACAAAAAAAAAATTCACAGCCCGTTTTGCTCATATTTACCGATGGTGCCAATATTAATGGAGGGCAGTGGCGATTTTAGCATGGATATCTTGGTGGGGCAAAAAAATAAAAAATAAGTGGGATGCATGCCAGGAAAGCCACAACACAACACTAAACAATACATTAATTGCACTTTAACAGTCACAAACGCTGCCCACAAACTGTTAGGGCCATAAAGGTCCAACAGCAGTCCCAATACCTTACCACAGCTACACCTGGCTATCAGCGGAGCCTTGTCTGGCAGCGAAATAGTTCATTCAGCCTCATTTACTGGCTTTTTAAAAAACATAGCTGATATGGCTGACTTGCTTAAACAAATGTGGTTTCTACTGACAATTGAGATGTACAAACTATGGCATAAGCCAAGGCGACGACAAGGGGATAAGAGGCAATCTGTAATTTCAATTAAGACATTAATAAGAAGGCTAGGACGGACATAGACAATATAACTATTTGTTCAGCACTTTTGAAATGTACAGCGACAGAATTCAAAACATGGGCCGTTCTTAGAGTGTTCTCCCTGTACACCAATTCAGAACCGCAGGAGAAATTATGTAAAGGAGGCATATAAGCAGACAATGAAAGCTCTTACAATATTCTATGATTACATTTCTCTAAAACAGGTTATAGACTGTAGGAAGGTGGTGCGGTGGTCCTTCGTGGGCAAATTTTGTCATCAATGTCTGGCATTCTCTAGATTAATGGTGCTTTCAAGACAATGGAGAACTCTGAAAAAAACAAGGTTGAATCATGATGACGTCAGTGATCTTCAGATTCCGCATTTACAATTCCCAGTTGGATGACCATTCAAAACGTATTTTCCCAATCTGAGCTTTTCCCAATTGTCTTGAATTCACTAAAGTCGGATTTCGCAGTTCCGAGTTAACAGTTGTTTTGAGTGCGGCACAAATCATGCTTCGTTGACAGCATGGCCAATGTTCAATGTTTATAATTTTAAGCTTGGAAAAGAGACCCTTAATCCTAGACTTGGGACCATGCAGCCTCTCCACTGAATAGCAGGCTAGTGATTGCTTTGCAATGCCCTTCCAAAACAATAGTGTTTTTATTTTTTGCAAAAAATGTGGGGCTCAAAATAGCTCTGCCCTACATTCCCACTCCCTGAATGATGGGTCGCCACTGGTGGAGGGCACTGTACATATCTCAACCAGAAGACATTATAGGCAACATCCGCACAGAGCTAAAGGTTAGATCTGCCTCTTTCAAGGAGCTGGACACTAACCCAGATACGTGTATATGAAAATCTTGCTATTCCCTCCGGCGAACCATTAAACAGGCAAAGCCTCAATGCACGACTAAGATTGAATCCTCAAACTATCACAGATAACAAAGGGAAACCCAGCCGTAAGGTGACCAGTGATGCGAGCCTTCCATACAATGCCTTCTATGCTCGCTTCGAAGCAAGCAACACTGAACCATGCGTGAGAGCACCAGCTGTTCTGGACGACCGTGTGAGTACACTCTCTGCAGCCGATGTGAGTGAGACCTTTAAACAGGTTAACGTTCACAAGTTTGCAGGATCAGACGGACTATCAACTTCAATTACCTCATAGTCCTACACATCGACTCGGTGCTGGTACGCCTTGTATATAGCCAACTTATCGTTACTCACTTTGTATCTATTATTATTTGTATTATTATGTGTTTTACTTTTCAATTATTTCTCTATTTTCTTTCTCTCTGTATTGTTGGGAAGGGTCCATAAGAATTGCACTGTTAATGCACCGTTGTTTTACAAAGTATGTGACCAACAAAATTTGATTTGAAAGGGTAAAAGGAGGAGGAAAAGGTGTGAGCATGGTAAATCGCTGACTACACGGGACCTGACAACAAGCAAGATTGCCATCGCACCTGGAGACAACAGACGGTATGTGGGCAGCCTGAATATCCCTCTCTCCTCTCCTCACACCCTCTTCTCCCTCCCCCTCCATGGCACGGATGAGTTACCACCTCGATATTTCATTATCATTTACAGTGGCCTAGCCTGATCAAGGCTGCTATGCTGCTGAGAGAGACACTTAATTTTCCATTTCATTTTTTTAATAACAACCTGAGAGGCCTTGCTGAAGCCTCTAAATCGAATTGGAAAACACTGGCTGAAATATGATGTGAGCAGCGAAGAGCTGGACTGTTCAGAGGCTATCCAATCAGCTGTAATGATGCCCTTGTGCCAGTAATAAACATGTAAACCAGATGGGGCCAATACGAGAGTTGGCCGGGCCCCTTACGTACCTCCGACAGACCAAGAGAGTGTACAGAACCTAGGCCTTTGCCTTGCATTGTCTCCCAACCTAACTGCGTTGTGTAAAGAAATCAACCAACACGGTTTTTGCAATCACACTCCTCTCCCAGCAACCAGACCAAGCATTACTCTCCTGGACTTTTATTGCATTGCGTTGGCTCTCCAAGACAAACAGTAATAAAGCCAAGGTAACCATGGATACTCAAGGACTAAGCCTCTTCCCCTCCCAACACCTTTAAACCTGGCTCCTTTAGAATGTAAACCCTCACGGTCAGTCTTTTATTTTTCTCAAGGTTATATGGAGACAGTGTGGGAAGGAATATAATGCAGCTATTTAAAAGATGCATTATATTCAACGCCGAGTCAAAAGGGGTTCTGAGAGAAGTTAATACTGTATCAGACTGGATCAGACTGTGATTGTTAACCTTGCCTTTAATACATTTCTTTACAATGACTGTTATGAGGTGAGAACAATAAACCGGTCCTGTGAGTCTCTTTTTAATAACTCATACAAACACAGTGTAAATCCCTGTGCATTACTTTTGACCAGGGCCTATAGGAAATAGTGTGCAATTTGGGACTCACAATCTCATAATCGAACAAATGCAGTGTAACAGGGGTTTATAACCGGATCTCTAAACATTGTTTTATTCAATACATCATTTTATACATTGTTTAATTTGAGTTGAGAGGAGATGTTGTCTTGGCAAAGCTAAGTCTTAACAGTGATTCAACGGATCTTTAAACATTGTTTTATTTAACACATTGTTATATATGTACATCCTAGCATAGATCTTTATGTCTTGAGAAGGCCAGCTAATAAACACATTAGGTAATTACAAAGACAGGGTGCACTCAGTCCAGATGAACCTAGCAGCCCATCTATTAGTCCTGTCACTATCTCTCTCTACTGGTTAGTTTATGACACTGCCCTTAGGTCAAACAGGGTTGTAACATACCTCTCATTCCCAATGACAAACACATCCAGATGAGGCAAAAACCTCTTCTGTTTCCTTTTCTTTAATGTTGAAGTGTGACATATACTATCATCTTTTGAGGTGACATTTTTCTGTACAAAGAGACAGTAATGGTTTTAGCATGACTAATGTAGAGAGTCAATGTAAGAGGAAAGAGGACTGTGGGACAGCCAGCCATACTAGATGTAAAAGTTTAAGATTCTCCCTGAGTAGGTATTGACAGGGATGTCATAGACGTTCCTATGGCCTTCCTTCCACACTGAAGTGTGTGTGGTCGACGTTTTGCTCGCCTGAGGTAGAGTACCTCATGATAGGCTGTAGATCACACTATTCATCTATATTTTTCATAGCTTTCTATTTACCACCACAAACCGATGCAGGCGCTAAGACCGCACTCAACGAGCTTTATATAAGGCTATAAGCAAAAAAGAGAACACTCACCCAGAAGTGGCACTCCTAGTGAAAAAATATTCCTCTAGAACACCTTTAGTCCACACACAGAGACAAGTACAAAGCTCTCCCTCGCCCTCCATTTGGCAAATCTGACCATAATTCTATTGTCCTGATTCCTGCTTACAATCAAGCAGGGAGTACCAGTGACTCGCTCAATACTGAAGTGGTCTGATGGTGCGGATGCCTAGCTACAGGACTGTTTTGCTAGCACAGACTGGAATATGTTCCAGGATTCATCCAATGGCATTGTGGAATATACAACATCAGCCACTGGCTTCATCAATAAGTGCATCGACATATTGCAACCAGAAGCCATGGATTACAGGCAACATCCACACTATAGGCAAGAGCTTTCGCTTTCAAGGAAAGGATCATGGCTCACATTACCACCATCATGCCAGAAACCTTAGACCCACTACAATTTGCATACCGCCCCAACAGATCCACAGATGACTCAATCTCAGTTGCACTCCACACTGCCCTTTCCCACCTGGACAAAAGGAACACCTACTTGAGAACGCTCCCTCTGCAACTGGATCTTGGACTTCCTGACGGGCTGTCCCCAGGTGGTAAGGGTAAGCAACAACACATCTGCCACACTGATCCTCAACACGGGGGCTTCTCAGGGGTGCATATGTAGTCCCCTCCTGTACTCCCTGTTCACCCATGACTACGTGGCCATGCACGATTCCAACACCGACATTAAGTTTGCCGATGACACAACGGTGGTAGGCCTGATCACCGGCAAGGATGAGACAGTGTACAGGGAGGAGGCCTGAGACCTGGCAGTGTGTTGCCAGGAAAACAGCTGATTGTGGACTACAGGAAAAGGGGGTCAAGCATGCCCCCATTCACATTGACGGGGCTGTAGTGGAGCGGGTCGAGAGCTTCAAGTTCCTTGGTGTCCACATCACTAAAAAACTATCATGGTCCAAACACACCAAGACAGTCATGAAGTGCACGTTAATGCCTTCCTCAGGAGACTGAAAAGATTTGGCATGGGTCCTCAGATCCTCAACAAGTTCTATAGCTGCACCATCGAGACCATCCTGACTGGTTGCGTCACTGCTCGGCATCCGATGGCAAGGTGCCACAGAGGGTAGTGCATACGGCCCAGTACAACTCCGGGGCCAAGCTTCCTGCCATCCAGGATTGACTTCAGCCACCCAAGTCATAGATATTTCTCTCTGCTTCCGCACGGCAAGTTGTACGTGAGCGCCAAGTCTAGGTCCAAAAGGCTCCTTAACAGCTTCTACCCCCAAGCCATAACACTTAAACAGATAATCCATTGGCTACTCTGACATTTTTCATTGACCCCCTTTTTTTACGCTGCAGCTAATCGCTGTTTATTATCAATGGATAGTCAATTTACCCCAACCTAAATATACAGTGCATTTGGAAAGTATAAAGACCCCTTGCCCTTTTACACATTTTTTTAAGTTAAGTCTTATTCTAAAATGTATTACATTTTTATCCCTCTTCAATCAACACACAATACCCCACAATGACAATGATAAATGTATATATAAAAAAACGTTATTCCTGTTTCCATTGATCATCCAACTGGATTGGAGTCCACCTGTGGTAAATTCAATCGACTGGACACGATTTGGAAATGCACACCTGTCTATATAAGGTCCCACAGTTGAAAGTGCATGTCAGAGCAACAACCAAGCCATTATGTCGAAGGAATTTTCCTTAGAGCTCTGAGACAGGATTGTGTTGAGGCACAGATCTGGGGAAGGGTACCAAAACATGTCTGCAGCATTGAAGGTCCCCAAGAACACAGTGGCCTCCATCATTCTTAAATGGAAGAAGTTTGGAACCACCAAAACTCTTCCTAGATCTGGCCGCCCAGCCAAACTGAGCAATCAGGGGAGAAGGGCCTTGGTCAGGGAGGTGATTGCCCCGTTTGTGAAACTACTAAACTGCTTGCTGCACACTGTACTGTTTGATTGTACACAAGGATTGCATTGTGGGTTTACTAAAGCCTTAGTTTGGGTTTGTTGACTATAACTATATGGTGACAACTCTCTAGGCTGGGTAGCGGTTAGCGGTTATGGTATGAAGGTTTGGCATGGAGAGGTTTTGTGCCTGGTCACAGACAGCTGTTGTGTTGTGCACTGAGTCCACAAGCAAAGGGAAAAGGTGAGAGGAGGAGAGCGCATAGATGGGATAAATAATTATACAATGAGCAAAGTGATGATGCTGTATATGGAAGCTATGAAAGTGAACGTTGTGTGCGGGTGACCAGCGGTGTCTTCATTCCGACGAATCTGTTGCAAAACGTTTCTTAAACAGAAGCAAACGGAACAAAATGGGGAGGGACCTACCATAATTTACATTAGTATTCAGACCTTTACTCAGTACTTTTTTGAAGTACCTTTCGCAGTGATTACAGCCTCGATTCTTCTTGGGTATGACGCTACAATCTTGGCACACATGTATCTCCCATTCTTCTCTGCAGATACTCTCAAGCTCTATCAGGTTAGATGGGGAGCGTTGCTGCACAGCTACTTTCAGGTCTCCAGAGATGTTTAATTGGTTTCAAGTCCGGGCTCTGGCTGGGCCACTCAAGGACTTTCAGAGATTTGTCCTGAAACCACTCTTGCTTTGCTTGGCTGTGTGCTTAGGGTTGTTGTCCTGTTGGAAGGTGAACCTTCACCCCAGTCTGAGGTCCTGAGAGCTCTGGAGCAGGTTTTCATCAAGGATCTCTCTGTACTTTGTTCCGTTCATTTTTGTCTCGATCCTGACTAGTCTCCTAGTCCCTGCCGCTAAAACACATCCCCACAGCATGATCCTGCCACCAACCTGCTTCACCGTAGGAATGGTGCCAGGTTTTGTCAAGATGTGACGCTTGGCATTCAGGCCAAAGTGTTTAATCTTGTTTTTTTTAGACCAGATAATCTTGTTTCTCATGTTCTGAGGGTGGGTTGCACCAACATGCTTTAAATTAATCTAGGATTAGAGCTAATGTAGGTTTTGTAAATATAGTTTATAATTATTCAGTAATTATATGATTAATGGTTTTAAACTATGATTAGTGACATATTACACCAATATATGAGGTATTCCGGGAGTTGAAACGAAGTAGCTTGTCTACTTGACAAAGGAGGCCACAAAGTTGCTGTTACTTGATAAAATAATAACAATGTAACGTTAGAACTACTGCAACTCCATCGTGAAAGGTTCTCATGGCTTGGCTGATTTGAAATAAAATCTGTTATTTGTCAGTAACTTACTAGACAGAAAACTAATTTGTTAGCTAACGTTAGCTACTGTTGCTAGCTAGTTTATAAACCAAGTGTCGTGTCTTGACTATCATTAATGTGCTATTTTATAAAAACGATTACCTAACGTTGAACTATTATGTGATTGAATTAATCATGCAACAACTAACTCCTTAGTAACCTGGGGAACCACGGAAAAGTTTATTTACGAGTTTGACTTTTCCCAAATTAACTCTTGAAGATCTAAAGATCTCTTACATTTCAGTCATCAATCAGTCATTAATTAATTGTTACCTTCAAACAGTCTCATCTGAACGTTGTAAAATACTTGGCTATCTGCACGAACCCTAGTCCACATGATGAATCAGCGATACACAAATTGGCTTAATTATTTAGTTACTAACTAACTAAATAATCTCACAGAATTACATACACACAAACAGGATAAATTACACATTGATTACTAATTATGCCATGAAAAGTCCTTAGTGGACTAACCCGATATGACGGCTGGTTACACACAGGAAGGGGCTGGGGAAGGAGGAGAGACAAAGGAATTCAACTTGTACATACAGTTGAATAATACACTCATCGTAAATACGGATATTAAAGCACCCTAACAACCGCTCATTCGGGTTTAGAAATGCAACACATATTTACGCTTATGTCTTTGTAGTCTCTCTCTGTTAACGCCCGATCAGTCTGTGGAGTGTCTGTTAGAACGGCTCTTCGTTCGTGTTTGTAAAAAATGGATACATCAAAGTGTCACACAGTGGTGAGAGTTTTTTCTCCTCTCTTCTTCGTTAGACTGGGTCCTTCAAAGGTACACACGCGGTGGTCCTCGTCGAGTTTACTAGATTAACAGTATTTACAGCTGCAGACTGAATATTCCTGTGTAGTCTCCCATCTTCTTCACTCGAGAGCTAGAACCATTTTACACACCAGTAGCTACCCGGTAATGTACTGGTCTATTGTCCAACCATTCGTGACGTCCGGCTTACCGTGAACCTACTTAGTCACATTTAAATTTCGTTAGGAGTCCTTTAGAAGCTCTCGGCAAAAGGGGGCATTCCATCGAGTTGCTCCAATGTCTGTGCTCCCGTGGGAGGGGTTACTGATTGAGCATAAGAATGCTATGAAAACAATTCTCTCATTTAGAAGACTAAATCACATTTCATATTTAATGATATAAGTTTTGCAACATTTAGATGTAACTCCGATAGCTAGAATGTGTAACCCCTCAGAGATAGTTATTTAGTTATATCATCCATAATAATATCCCTAAACAACAACTGATCTGACATCATAGTTCTTTAAGCATCCACAGACCCTTCCAACTGTTTGTATTACATAAATATTTTTTCATTATCAACCCTTTGGATGTTACGTATTAGAGGATAAAAAGAAGACAACACAACTGTCAAAAGGAAGGAAGACACCTGGTCCATTTTATGCGACCGATTTAATGGATCGACACGAATTGAAGAGAAAAGGGTGAAGGCATGCTGGAAAAAACGTAAAAGCTAAAGCCAAAAAGGATGCGGCAGAGGAGAGGCGGGGGCTATTTCAGGGATTTGATCCTATCTCCCAGAAGACATACGAGATGATTCCCCAGCAGTTTGCCCCTCTCCTTAACCCCTATGTTGACAACGGACAACTCGACCCACTAATATTTAGCAAGCATAAATATCTAGTAAATATCAATGACTAGGATACACGTTAAAACAAATGTTAAGGCTACTTCACTACAATTGTACCGTTATCAGGCCAGTTCCAGCATGTTGCATAACATCATCATTCGTACCAAGGCTGGGCAGACGTAAATAGCCTACTAATAATGAGTTAAGTTTCATTCCTTTAGTTGAGCTGACACCCTGTTGCCGTGGAGAAACAGCAGTGCCTGGATCTTGCACCAGCAGCAACAACACCAGACAGGCCAAGCAAACGCCCCAGAACTGACATGAACCAAGCTGAAGAGAGAGAAACATCTATTGCAGATTGAGGTCCTGAGTTTACAAAAAGAGCTACTGCAAATTCAGAAACAGAAACTCTTTTAACTAATTTATTAAAACAAGCAATTTTGTGTCCTCCAGTCTTGTCCCCACTCTTGTGTTCTGGTGCTTCCAGTTGAGAATAACAAAGTCTTAATAATACATTTGAAAACAGATATATAATATTGCTTTTTACATGTTACCAATGTTACATTATACACACCTTAGGCTGCAAAATGGTTCTCAATCAAGGTTATTCTCACAGCATACCCATTTGCATTGGCAGCATGTTGCACATGGCCATCCCTGATTGCTCAGTTTGGCCGGGCGGCCAGATCTAGGAAGTCTTGGTGGTTCCAAACTTCTTCCATTTAAGAATGATGGAGGCCACTGTGTTCTTGGGGGCCTTCAATGCTGCAGAAATGTTTTGGTATCCTTCCCCAGATCTTATGGCTTGGTTTTTGCTTTGACATGCACTGTCAACTGTGGGACCTTACATAGACAGGTGTGTTCCTTTCCAAATCATGTCCAATCAATTGAATTTACCACAGGTGGACTCCAATCCAGTTGTAGAAACATCTCAAGGATGATCAATGGAAACAGGATGCACCTGAGCTCAATTTCAAGTCTCATAGCAAAGGGTCTGAATACTTATGTAAATAAGGTATTTCTGTTTTTAATTTTGAATACATTTACAAAAATGTCTAAAAACCTTGTTTCGCTTTGTTATTATTGGGTATTGTGTGTAGATTGATGATGTCTTATTTTATTATTTTATTTATTCTTTCTTTCTTTCTTTCTTTCTTTCTTTCTTTCTTTCTTTCTTTCTTTCTTTCTTTCTTTCTTTCTTTCTTTCTTTCTTTCTTTCTTTCTTTCTTTCTTTCTTTCTTTCTTGCACATCCACCATAAGCGTCCATCACATTTACTCCATTATCCCTCTACCTCACAAAGCAATCTCAGGTGTGCTCTTCCATTCATCTGGTATGATACCCCCCCACCCCCGGGCCTTTATCTTTCTTCTCTGCTTTGTTTCTCAACAGTATTGTCTTTACTTATCACAGCTGAACCAAGAATCTGGCGATGAGGAGGCTCCTCACCACCAACTCAGCCTCACCGCCAACTCAGCCTCCCCACCAACTCAGCCTCCCCACCAACTCAGCCTCACCACCAACTCAGCCTCCCCACCAACTCTGCCATCTCAACCCTTTTTAATCTCCAGTCTCTTTGATAAGATGTTTCTGGGCAGGATAGTATAGTATTTACCCATTGAGCCATGTGCCTATGCAACATCCCTTCCTGTCTTCTTGCTACTGTGATCAGTGTGTTTAGTAGTGGGAGTCTATACTTGTTGATCCACTTGTATTGAACCTATTAGTGATACAATGTTGAGCACTTGTGTTTTATTGACAGATCTGTTAATTAGGCCCCGAGCGGCTTAGTAGTCCATTAAATTGACTGTTTAAATAGCCCTTTATGCGAATATCTGTAGCGTTGCATCAAATGTGTACAGTAATGTATTTTCCTTGGTTAATAACGCTGTTAAACTTTACTATCCCATGAAATTACACATGGCTATTAATGCCAGCGCAGAAAACCGTGTTAGTGCAGTCATTTTCACCACATTAACGCCCCTGGGGTATTTACAGGGTAGGTTTTGTACCAAAGTTTAGTGGACAATTTATTATTGCAGTTTACGATTACTGTCCTGTACTGGCTATATAATATTTATTAGAAAATGAGACGGTCGGACTCTCTCAGGTGGAACAAACTTAAACTTACACTTTTTTCCAATGGTGAATTGAATATTATAGAGAAAACAGACAGGTGTCATAACGTATTTTTTCCTTCAAACATTCGTTCTGAAAATTAATCCAAGAAGTAATCATCTATTTCTTTAATCTGTAATCTGATTACAATATTTTAGCTAGCAACGTAACCGATTACAGTTACAGGTTGTTTTGTAATCAGATTACAAGTAACTGATTACATGTAATCCATTACTCCTCAATCCTATGTGTGTGTGTGTGTTATAAATGTGTTAAAGCATTCACTTTTAAAACACCCTACTGTACTTCTAACAAATTAAAGTGAACAGCAAATAGTGTTCACAGAACTTCCCATTCAGTGGGTAATAGTGTTGTCAAAGCAATATTCTACCATATGTAAACTTCCCTCTCTTCACACTAATGCTTTCTCAACAATCTTGTTCTTGCAGGTCCTTTTGACATTTTCAAATCTTGTTTTAGGAAGAGTTAGCAATGAGAGTAGAAAGCCAGTGAACCGTTCATGTTGCTTGTCACTATGAATGCAATGCATTGGACACAGATGAAGACACTGAAATGAGAGAAAGAAACAGGGTTTTTAACAGGCGAGTGTAGAAAAGTAATGTAGAGAAGCCAGGGGTGAAATGGTCAATCAACTGCTGTTTCTCTACTCTAACACCAATACACAGATGCATTATATACAGCACTTCTCAGAAAAGGACCTTCATAAATGCCTTTAAAGTGTGTTGTGACCCTTGTGAAATGCACTTTAAATAAGCTGACTTGATTTCATTTAACTGGGCCACCATTGTTAGGTTTATGCTGTTCTAAGGATCTAACCTCAGATTCTTCTCCTGCTTGCTTGTGGCGTTCTGTTTTGCATTGGAACGTCCATCCCTATCTCTTAGGAACATACAATCTTACAGTTACATGTTCTCTTTCCCTTGACCTTGATGACAACCCACCATGTTCTCTGTATGCTGACTGTGCTGTTCTGCCTGTCAGACCGTTGACTTGAGTGTTGAGTTGTGTTTTTTTTTCAACCTTTCCTTCACAGTTTCTCAGAATCAGCAGCCATGAGAGTTAAAGACAAGAGAGAGGAAGCGGTGGAGGGGTTGGAGTGGGCGGGTTACCTAGCTATCTGTGTGTGTGTCCTAAATGGCACCCTATTCCTTATATAGTGCACTACTTTTGAACCTATGGGCCCTATGGGCCCTGGTCAAAAGCAGTGCACTATGTAGGCTTGGGTGCTATTTGGGAAGCAGCCTGTGGATGTTGCCTTTCTTGCATAATCTCATGTCTGTCTTCAAATGGAGAGAAAGTGCTGATGAGGTTTGTGGTGTAGAACAATTACAACAGAGAGAGAGAGAAAGAGAACGACAGCACTACTCTTCTCTTTTCTTTTGGTATATCAATGTATATTCCTGACAAGGCAAGGCAGACTCTCTTTCCTTGGAAAGCTGTTTTTCTGAGTCACATTTCTACTAGATCAGCATTTTGATGAAAGGTTCTTAGTAAGTCTGTCAAGATCCTTTCCAAAGGCCCTGTTTAATTAATACTAACTGTCCGGTATGCCAATGAGTGACATCTCAAGCTGCTCAGTATTGGTGTCAGTTAACCGGTCACATCCATAATAGTTAACTTGGGGCCAACGACCATAAGGACGCTCAAGAGGTCACTGCTTTTTCACCTCGCTCAAGCTGCACAAATAACTCAAATCAAAGGAAGAGGTATGTCCACAAGATCTGCTTAGTCTTTCAAGATCGAGACAGAAGAACAAATCTGGCAAGGGATAGAGAGCTCACTCCATGTCACTGACTTCCACAAAACCCATTCATCACATTCACCTCTCCTTCATTCTCCCCCTCTCTATGAATCTCTCCATCACTCTCCTTCTGGCTGACCACCAGATCTATGATGAACCAAGAATGGCACTGAAGCCTGGGAGATACCCCAGGCTAGGCCCACGTGTGTCCAAAATTGCACCCTATGTCCTATGTAGTGCACTATTTTTGACCTGTTTCAGACCTAGCTACATAACTTCTGTACTGCTCCAATGAAGAGTCCCAACTCTCACAGTAATGTTAAACGGGCCTCCAGCATTTTATGCTCTTCGCGTAGCATGAAAGCATTTTTCCATTTGGAAATTACTTCTGTGGAAATCGTTTCTCACCAGCTGTTACCGTATGCTTTTCAGGGGCTGGTTTGCATCGAAACAGCAGGAGGCTGCAACATATCCTTACTGTTTTGTATTAGAATACAACAATAGGGAGGCAAAATGAGAAAATTTGAGTCTATAATTCCCATTCAAAAAAGCACATAAGCATATGGTGCAACATTTTGTTGTGATGAAACATATGTTTGGTAACTTTAATCATTGTAAAGCATTGTACTCTATGATGTCTGCAGCATTGAATTAATTTAACTCTGAGTGAATAGCACTATTAAATTTAAGTCATGCTTTGAGCAATGACTTCCTTCCTCACAGCAAAGCAGGAATCAATATTCAGCACTCCTTTCCTCGTGAACTGGTCTGTCTGGAGGAAGTGAGACCAGGTAGTGGGGGCAGAGCATAGGATAACCTCCGCAGCCTAGGTCCAGGCCCAGAGGTTTTTACTGTGTGCCAAGCAACTTGACCTCAGAGTCTTCATTATGTACCCGTGTTCTGCTGCACTCCATGACCCAACTCTGCCGGGTATCTCATTTGGCACACTGACCTCCAAAGACAATTCTCCTTCTGTGTCGTATTAGTCTTATGGAGGGTGTATTCTATGTGTAGCAAGAAATGGAGAACAATGTGTATTTTTTACCTAGTCTCCATCAGGTTGCAGTTTTCGGTAGATGTGTCAGTGTTGGGTAGATGTCAGGTAGATGTGTCAGTGTTGGGTAGATGTCAGGTAGATGTGTCAGTGTTGGGTAGATGTCAGGTAGATGTGTCAGTGTTGGGTAGATGTCAGGTAGATGTGTCAGTGTTGGGTAGATGTCAGGTAGATGTGTCAGTGTTGGGTAGATGTCAGGTAGATGTGTCAGTGTTGGGTAGATGTCAGGTAGATGTGTCAGTGTTAGTATGAAGGGTTTTGTTGTACGACAGCTGGAAAGTTATTGTTTTTAAATGGGGAAGAAGGCAGAGTAAGACAGACAAAAATGTGCAGATTTGATGATTGATATAATTTGCAGAATGGCCAATTTACAGTCATTGGTGTATGAGATAGATAGCAGCGGTAAAATGACACATCCCTGGGGGACTCCTGCATTGGCTATAATTAGATAGAGATACCTTAGGGAACACACGTAGGGGTATGCATGATAAGAAGTCACTATCCCATAAAATCCAACTTTGATGTTTCCCATGTCTCAGATTATTGGCAAGAGAAGCAGCACTGGCATATGTTTTTTGCCCATTGCATCGCACTAGCGAAATTAAACAGTAGCTGGCTATCTAATGACTCAAGGCAAGTCTTTAGTGTCCTTTAAGTGAAGATGAATCCCCACCTGTTCCGCCAAATGAATCCATGCATTTTTCAAAAGAATGCAAATCAGCATGATTGAGGCGAGAAACTGTCTCCCAACAAAATTAAGTTATCAAAAGAATGACTGTTAGAGTAATTAACATGGTGCTCTGCTGAAGTGAATGAGAAGAGGCATGTTGTTTTGGTTCTTTTTGGATTTTCCTTTGTACAGGCAGCAACTACTTTCTTTGGCTCCAAGAACGGGTGCTCTAAATGATCTGCCGTTTATAGTTTTCTGCTTCAGATGAAATACTCAATACATGCCTTATCACAAGCACACACATTTGCTTTGACAATCTACCTTTCTCTCTCCTCGTTGTCTCTCTCCTCGTTGTCTCTCTCCTTATCTTTTCTATCTATCTCTTTCTTTACGTCTCTCACTCCCTCCTCGGTCTCCTTTACTCTCTCTATCTCTCTCACTCCCTCCTCTTTTCGGTCCCCCCATTCCTCTCTCTCTATGTATGTGAAAGCATTGCAAACACTGTTGAATTCCTGCAATTCAATTGCCAACATCTTTCTTCACGAGTATTCTCATGCAAAAGCCTGTCGCTGTGGAGCCTGTGTGAAGGCTGCTGTGGTAAACACGTTATCCTGCTCCTGCTGCAGCTGGCTCTTCACAAAGGAGACCTGGGATTCCACTCATCCCGCATCCCCATTCCTATAATTTATTACTGCCATTCAAATCCCACAGACCTCCTTTCAACCTCTTACATACAGTATATACTGTGAGTCAGTCACTACAGTCACACTGGTAGTACAGTACAGTACATCAAAGGAGAACTGTCACCCACACCATTATCCAGAGAGGATATAACCTATTAGCACTAGAAATTAAATTGTTTATGCAGCTTTGTCAAACAATAAAAAATCCACAGTGCTTATACAGTAACCCGTCTAGCTTGTGTGCAGCTTGTGTGTGCCTGTGTCTGTGATCTAGACCAGTGCTTCTCAATCTTTTTTCAATAACGTACCCCCTATCAAATTTCTTCTCAGCCAAGTACCCCCTGACCGGCCCCAATCATTTGAGATAGAAATAAAAGCTATGACTACGATATAAAGATTTACTAAACATTGTAAATTAAAAACATTTGCAATAATAAACATTTGCAATAATAAACATTTGCAATAATAAACCATGTATAATTACTGATCATGCAGTTTAAGTACCCCATGACAGGCCCCAAACATGTTTGATAAAAGAAACCTATATAAATAATATATATATACAGTGTGTATATATATATGATGTTTATAACATTTTAGCTCAAAAACACTTGTAATAATAAACAACAAACCAAGTTGCACTTATAATTTAGTGCGAAACATGTGCTTGTGCTTCACTGAGGATCTTGGTCATCCTTGGTGGCAGGGAGGACACAGCAGTGATCAGACTTTTTTCCAGGCCCAGTCTGTTTCTCTGCTTTGTTTTGATCACAGTCATTGCAGAAAATGAGGCCTCACACAAATATGTGGATCCAAAGGGCAGTAGCTGCTGCAAAGCTTTTTCTCCCAGCTCAGGGTACTCCTTTTTTACACACACCTAAAACTGCGTTAGAGTGGAGTTTTCATATTTCATCCATAGGCCATAGTCAGATGACACATCCAAGAGTTTTTCCTGGTGACAGAGAGGGAGCTTGTTTCTGCTTTCTTCTGACAAAATAAATGGGTTTCTCACCCAACTGAGCTGTGGAGATTTCTCCTCCATGTCAGGAAAGTATGAGTTAAAACTCACAATCAGGTTGGCCAAATGTTCTTCTATGATGGACTTCACTGGTTCTCTCTCCACATCTTCCCTGGAGAGGAAAGCATCCACCTGAGAAAAGCAGGTGAGATCCCCTTGTACACATGCCTGTTTCCACAACTCTGCTTTCTTCAGAAAATGTCTAATCACTTTAATGCTGTCATTCAAAACGTCATGCAACACAGGACTTATATTTTTGGATGCCAGTGCTTCCCTGTGTATGACACAGTGATTCCACTCTGGATGTTTATTTCTAATACGCGCCATGAGCCCTTTAACACGGCCTGTGATTGACGCAGGTGCAGACACTCCCCATTCTTTCTATTCTGCGGGAAACGGTGTCATTAGACAAAGGCACCGTTTTTAATTTATCCGCAGCATTTTTGTCCAGCATTGTCTCCGTTAATACAACAGCGGCTGGGAGTAACAGGTCCTCAGCGATCGTGAACGGCTTTTTTGCTTTAGCCATGAGCAGTGACACCGCATATGACGCCTGTAGTGCTTTGGCTGATGTTGTGGAGACTTTTCGCATTGTTTCCTGCGATGATCTAAACTCAGCAAGTTTTCTCTTGAAAAATTCTGGTGGCTTTCCAACATGACACTGATGTTTGGTGCTGAGATGTCTCTGGAGGTGCACGGTTTCATTGAGCTGTTAGCTAGTTTCTCCCCACAGAAAAAACACAATGCCTGGGGAGGGTTGCCGTTTGTTGCCGTGAATCCCATCAGAACATACCCCTCCTGATATTGACGGTATTTTGTTGGCTCCACTTTGGCTTTCTTTTTTTCTTCATCCTCCCCGTTCTCCGCTGTAGTATTGCTATGTTTTATCCAGGATTTCATTTAAATGTCTGTTTGTTTCCAGTAAAGCAACTGGCTTCCCGCTCGGCGTGATTCAAATTCTTCTTCTCTGATTTAGGTAGTTTACAATCACATTTAAAATATAAACATTTTATATAAAAATATGGTTTACATAAACATTTTATTAAACTTATTTTCGTATGATATTTTTTAGTAATCATGGATGATTTTGTATATCTTTTAAATTAAATTAATAATTTAAATTAATTATTATTTTTTTTTTTATTATATATTTTTTTCTAAATCTCACGTACCCCCTACAGTACCGCAACGTACCCCTAGGGGTACGCGTACCCCCATTTGAGAATCACTGATCTAGACTATAGATCTGGGTGATATGCTGAAATAAGTTGTTAATTACAGATAGCAAAGAGCTTCTCCATAATGACGTCCCTTGGGTTCAGCATGGTAATCCTGCCGAGCGCAAAAAGGGATATTTCCAGCACTTTGTGTTTCCATGAGTATTCTCCATCAGGCTCTATGATACTCTATGAGCATTATCAGAGTAAACACAGAATCATGCATATTCAAAACTATACAAACATGGGACAAAATAATATTTTCAACAATGCAAAAAACTAATACAGTAGGATTATTTTGAGTAGTGAGTGTGGCTAGTTATTTATGTCTTATCCATTGCCTTGAATATGTCAAACCTCATCAAAGGACATAGCATAGACAACACGTAGACAAGACCATGTTGCTGAAAACACATTATCATATTTTCTCCCATACAGTATACCTAGTAAAAGCCCACACACTCGCCCATGTGTATTTATTTGTACATGAGAACATTAAAAGCCTTACACGAACTGTCAACATTCTCACTATTCACCTTTTTTTTTTATTAACACAAAGGATTCCCATCCTTTTTCACTGTATTTTCTGTCAAGGGAGACCCATTCTGACAGTAGATAAGCATCACAGAGCTGAACCCAGAGACAGAGCAACACAGAGGTAAGAGGTACGATGGAGAGTCTCTGTCTTGTTCCCCACAGAGGCTTTTCTTTCATATCAGCTGTCTGTTTGTCCACAGGGGTTGTGAGGAGAGCTCATGTTTCAGCTGCTGCTGTCATAGTCTCACCGCTACTGTTCCAACAAAACACAATCCCACTGAACAGAATGAGATATACATTTACCGCAGTGTATCTTAGATGTTGTCTCGAGAAATTCCATGCGGCCCTGAAATAGTTTTGTCGCATGGAGAGACCGAAAGAGATCTTTGACAGTTTTTTCTTCTATCTTTTGCTCTTTGTGTCAGCGTGTCTCCGTCGCTCTCTCTTGCTGCCCTCTTCACCCTCTTCCCAGCTGTAACACGATTCCCAGCTGATGGCTTTCAGGATTGTCATTACAACCCTGCTCTTTCTCTTCTCAAGAGTCAGATACTGTAGATAGGCAATTCTGTGTCTCAGGTGATCCCATCGGCTCAACCCAACCACCACCAGCCAGCCCTGAATTCAAATAGTATTTGTTAAACACATTTTGCTTGGCGCAATTAAACCAATCCAAAGTGATCTCAGGGCAATTTGTATTATTCTGTACATAAATCTGTGGCACTCCATTTAGTATGATATAACGTTATGTTACGTTACAATATGAATGGAATAGCGGTCATACAATATCTTATGAATTAGAGGACATATAGTATTGTGACAATGTACACTATTCTTTACATTGGTGGTTAAGGGAACTAAAACAACAAAAGGTTAGGTTAATTTACATAGCATGTGAGGTGAATTGGGTTAAGTTCAGAATAAGTGTTAGCTAACATGAAACCTTTGGATTTCTATACTATTGCGGATTACGCCTGACCAACCTCCCTATTTTATTTTCTGTCTCAAGTAAATAGGTATCATATGTCTTGGAGGTGCTCAGAAATATGTAAAGTATATTTTGTATGGCTCTCAGGCCAGGCTAACCAATTGAATAGACCCAAAAGGGCAAAACATGTGTATCTGGCACACCAGGTAGGATCAATCAAACACTGAAGTATTTTGAAGGAAAACAACTAGTATTTGAATCCACTTCTGCCCCGAACCCCTCCCCTCCCACCCGCCATCTCCGACTAAATCCTCCCATCTGCCCTTAAGAAGATAAGGCAGCTCATCAAAATCTAAAAAGGTCAAGCAGTCCATCATCCAATTGGTTTTGTTATACAGCTGGACAGATACATATGCTGGAGCAGAACAATGTGCAGAAATTGGCCGTAGCACAAGATGTTAGGGCCTCTGTCCCAAATGGCACCCTATTCCTTATTGTTTTATAGGGAATAGGGCCCCATTTGGGATGCATACAGTGTGGTCTGAGATGAAGGTGTTGATAAGGCTGTTCGAGTGTCTTCCCTAAAAGGCACACGTTAATATGTCTGCTGATTCTGAAATACCTTGGCTTAGTGTGTCATTAGATTGATCTGGTCAGATATTCACACATTACCTTTAGTCATCCCAGCAATATCTCACATATTTTACCGTTTGGACAGAAAGATGATTAGGTGAACGATAGTGTTGTCATGAGTGATATTGTCCTCTCCCTAAGTTAAACTCGATGGGCTGGATGACTAAAGGTAATGTAACTATAACTTTATTTGTCCTTCATAACCTGTGCTCAAACCTACAGTATTAATTGAAAAATCAACTACAAAATTCACCATGTCATTGGATTTAGGTTAAAAGTTGGGTGACATTTTTTCTAACAATTCACTCACGTTGATGACCAATCAGTTTTCCACATTGATTCAACATCATCACATTTAATAATAAAAAAATAAAAATAAATGTTGTCAAAGGTTTCTAAAATGTTCAGAAATTTCTACCTGTCTGTTATAACTGGTATAGCCTAGAAATACACTTGCTGCTTTGTTAATCTTGTGTAAAAATAAAACATGACCTTTAGATCTGGAACAGGGCTTCCTTTCTGCCTGATCACTCCTCTTCCTCCTCCCAAAACCTTCTCCACTGACACGAAGCAGAAGCACAGCAATCAAACAGTCTTCTGCAACGAAACTTTATCTGAACTACCACAGCATCTCTGAGAACGAGAGTGATTACGATAGGCCAGTTTAATAAGAGGCGGACATTTTGTGGGAAGGAGAGTGGGTACAGATGCCTCATCATTAGTAGTGCTGATTTTGTACTCTATTATAGTAAAGAGTGCTAGCTAATCAATAGAGCGCTGTATCACTGATCATGCAGATAGTACTTGGTTTAGCACCTGGTAGTAGTGTGGCTAATTCCACTTTCTTGATTGTCACCAGAGCTCTTTTGTCTCTCTTCTCCCCAAAAAGCTATGCTCCAATTAGCAGTGCAGATAGATGTGGGCCTCTCTTCTTCACTATTGTCAATATCTGTAATCAATGCATAGGCTACAGCTGTGGCAATTATTTTTTGCATCGTTTTTTGCAATTTCATGATATCCTATTGCGATCGTGTCTCATCGCTGCAACTCCCCAATGGGCTCGGGAGAGCTCAGTCCTTTGTGGCTCAGTTGGTAGAGCATGGTGCTTGCAACACCAACGTTGTGGGTTCAATGCCCATGGGGGACCAGTATGAAAAATGTATGCATTAACTACTGTAAGTTGCTCTGGATAAGAGTTTCTGCTAAATTACAAAATAAAGGTGAAGTTTGATTCATGTGTCCACTGAAATATTACCAGCCAAACTGTACTTCTTAATGCCTGTGTAACCTGGAAGCCAGCTGCACCAGTGTATAAGAGGAAACTGATGACTGAAGTCAGCATGCAGGTGCTTGGCCTGCCACAAGGAGTTGCTAGGGTCTGATGAGCCAAGTAAAGCCCCCCTGGCCAAACCCTTCCCTAACCTGGATGATGCTGCCCTATGGGACACCTGGTCACAGATGATTGAACTCAGGTTTGTAGTGATGCAGTGCCTTAGACTGCTGTGCCATGTGGGTTGTGCACATAAGAAGGTGATTAATGGTTTTTATAATGTGTGCATACCGTATAACATACAAATATGATATTGTTGACCATAATGCCGTGCCAAAAGGAAGAGCTGCAGACTCGCCAAAACATACACACTGTAACAGGAAAAATCTATGTTTCAATATTGCACTACAACATTGACCTTGCAGTAGGTGTCTGACGTCATAGACAAAAAAATCAGACACCTACTTTTGTAGACTATGTTCAAAAATGAATTTATGCTGCAATCGTGGTGTGATACAGCAAAATAACATATGAGTAAAATCATGAAATGTATTACATTTAGATTTGGTGTCACTGGCCTACACACAATAACCCATGATGTCAAAGTAGAATTTACAAATTAATAAAAAATGAAAAGCTGAAATTGTTTCAATAACTATTCAACCCCTTTGTTATGACAAGCCTAAATAGGTTCAGGAGTAAACTTTTGGTTAACAAGTCACATAATACGTTGCATGAACTCACTCTGTGTGCAATAATAGTGTTTAACATGATTTCTGAATGACTACCTTATCTCTGTACCCCACACATACAATTATCTGTAAGGTCCCTCAGTCGAGCAGTGAATTTCAAACACAGATTCAAACACAAAAAACAGGACGTTTTTCCAATGCCTCGCAAAGGGCACCTATTGGTAGATGGATAAAGAAAAGTAGACATTGAATATCCCTTTGAGCATGGTGAAGTTATTAATTACACTTTGGATTGTGTATGGTGTACACCCAGTCACTGCTAAGACTGTCACAGTTTGTTTTATTTGGTTGTTGTTTTCTTAGGTTACCGCTGGAGGGCATTCTTACCTTGTTTTCAAGTTTCCAGGTTACCCTGATTATTACTTATTGGATTCACCTGTGTTTAATTACCTTCTCTGTTCACCTGGTTGCCTTGTTATTTAGGCTCCTCAGTTGGCCTGTATCTTTGCTTAGGTCTCGTGTTTATTAGTGTGCTCTTGTGCAGTTGCCTTGTTTCTGTTCAGACTCTAAGTAAAATATTGGATTTACCCTTACCTCTGCATGCAGTGTTTCTCTGCGCCTGGGTTCGAGTTCATACCAACACTATTGTCAACAATTAACCCAGCAGAGATTCCTTAGTCATCCAAGGAACATTACGAACTCCACCATTTACGGTCGGCTCTCACCCACCATGGAACTGTGATTGGTCGCCATGAGGCGCGGCTGCAGACATTGTCGGATGATTTAAGAACGTTTGTGTCCGCTCTGCAGACAGGACAGACACAGACGGCTGCCACCCCCTACCAGCTCAGCATTTTCCTCCCTTCGGGAGCCTCATCTCCCGCCACCGAAGCGCTATGAGGGTTCCTGCTACAATGCTCACTGGCCTTCGAGCTACAGGCATCAATGTTTTCCACCGAGCGTTCCAGAGTGGCATACATCATCTCCTTGCTCTCAGGATGGGCTCTGGCCTGGGCCATTTGTTTTAATTGGCAAAGCTTCACCCAGGAAATGAATAGGGTTTTTAATCACCCCATCAGTGGCAGGAAGGCAGCTCAAAGACTCATACACCATTGACTTTTGGACGGTCGCCACTGAGAGCGGTTGGAATACAGACGCACTTCACTCAACCTTTCTGAATGGACTCAGCGAGTTCTCAAGGATGATCTTGCTTCCCGGGACAACCCTGACACTCGAGGAGCTTATCGTTCTGGCCATCTGGATTGACAACCAGCTTTGGGAACGTCGTCGTGAGAGGACGGAGGGGTCCGAAGTTGTTTCAAGTGTTTCGGTCCCAGCAGAGGGAGTCGAGTCTTCGTTTGTTTTACTGCCTTATGCTGCGTCTGCTTGTCCAGTACCCCGTCAGAGCTATTCTCAAATTGGCTCTGGTTCTCCTTCATACCCTTCAGAGGAGCCGATGCAATTGGGATGCACCAGACTTTCCGCTCTGGAGAGAAGGCGCAGGATAAACAAGCAACGTTGTCTGTACTGTGGACAGTCTGGACATTTCCGTGCCTAATGTCCTGAGCTAACGGGAAACGTGATGACTCGTCAGTACACTGGAGAATACTGGCGAGTCAGATTCAGTCTCCAGCTGCCGACACGGTAAGCACCTTGCTTCCTGCCAACCTGCGGTGGGACAATTTGGCAGTTGAACAGTCATACTTTCATAGACTCCGGCTGTTTTCTGGATCGCACATTACCTCGCCAACAGGGGCTGCATCTCACTAAGGTGGACATTCCATTGTCACTGAGCTGGATGGTCAACCCCTAGGGACTGGGAAGGTGAAGCAACACCCCCATGCCTATTCAGCTACGAGTTCTGGATGATCATGTGGAGTTTATCCAGTTACATTTGGTGGACTCCTGAGCTTCCCCTGGTTCTTGGACATCCGTGGCTTTCTATCCATAATCCTCAAATTGACTGGCCCTTGGAGGAGTTCTGGGATGGAATCTTTCATGCCAGTTCACCTGCCAGCAACTCTCTCCACGTCTTTCCAACCCTGCTCGTCTGGAGGCTTCCGATTCTCCTGTTCTCCTGGCTGGGGATGACAAGCCTGATCTTTCCCGAGTATCTTGTGATTACTGGAATCTGGGTCAGGTCATCAGCAAACAAAGGGCCAGCAAACTGCCTCCTCACAGGTCCTACGATTGTGCCATCGACCTCCTGCCCGGCACCACTCCTCCGAGAGGACAGCTGTATTCTCTCTCAGGTCCAGAGATGGCAGCCTTGAACAGTTCTATTCAGGAGGCGTTGGCAGCTAGTCCCCCCCTACGTCCAGGACAGATGGTCTGGTTGTCTACTAGGGATCTCCCTCTGCGTGTGGAATCAAGGAAGTTGGCACCCTGGTACGTTGGGCCATTCAAGGTTCTATGGCGCATTAATCCAGTGGCCTATCGTCTTCTCCTTCCCCCGGTCCACGAGGGCTCACCCCACCTTCCACATCTCCAGCCTGTGGTTTTCAGTCCTCTGGTTCCGGCCACTCTGCCTCCACCTCTGCCTCGCATGATAGCGGGACAACCAGCCTACACTGTGTGACGCATCCTCTCTAGTCGCCAGTTCCGGCGTGGGACTCAGTATCTCGTGGACTGGGAGGGTTACGGCCCAGAGGACCGATCCTGGGTTCCAGCTCGGGACATTCTGGACCCTGGACGCATTCAGGATTTCTGTCACCGTTCAGCTACCCATGGTGGAACGTCAGGAGCTGTTCCTTGAGAGGGGAGGGGGGGGGGTTGTTGTTATTGTTTTGCGGTTGCCTTGTTTCTGTTCAGACTCTAAATAAAAGATTGGATTTACCCTTACCTCTGCGTGTTGTGTTTCTCTGCGCCTGGGTTTGAGTTTGTACCAACACTATTGTCACACATCCTTCCTAACTCAGATGCTGGAGAGTTACAGAGTTACAGAGTTTCACTTCACTGGCTTCCTGTTTCTGCCAGGATTGAATATAAGGTCGCCTTTCTTACCCACCAGTGCATCTATGGAAATGCCCCCCCCTATCTGAAAGAACTTCTCACTCCTCTGGCTACAACTCAATCTCTCCCGTTCAACAAACTCAAACCGCCTCCTTCTCCCCAAGACTAAGCTTAGCACCATGGGTGATCGGGCTTTCTGTTCTGCTGCTCCTCGTATCTGGAATGCCCTCCCCGACCATCTGAGGGCAACTCAAACTATTGAGACTTTTAAAAAGGGACTAAAAACATATATTTTTAGGAGAACTTATGACTTTTAATTATATTTGTATTTTATATTGATTTTTCTTTACCATGCTTTTATGATCTTAACTGTAGCACTTTGAGATTTGATCAACATGTAAAGTGCATTACAAATAAAATATATATTATTATTATTATTATTAATGGCTGTACAGGATAGATCAACAACATTGTAGTTACTCCACAATACTAACCTAAATGACAGAGTAAAATGAAGGAAACCTGTACAGAATCAAAATATTCCTAAACATGAATCCTGTTTGCAATAAAACTGCCAAAAATGTGGCAAAGAAATACAAAGCGTTATGTACACATCACTGAGTACCACGCTACATATTTTCAAGCATGGTGGTGGCTTCATCATGTTATGGGTACAGTATGCTTATTATTGGCAAAGACTAGGGAGTTTTTTTTGGGATAAAAACAAACGGAATAGAGCTAAGCACAGACAAAATCTTAAAGGAAATCCTGGTTCATTCTGCTGGTTCAGACACTGGGTGACAAATTCACCTTTTAGCAGGACAATAACCTAAAATACAAGGCCAATATCAACTTTGAATGTTCATGACTGGCTTAGTTACAGTTTTCACTTAAATCGGCTTGAAAATCTATGGCAAGACTTGGAAATGGCTGTCTAGCAGTGATGAACAACCAACTTGACAGCACTTGAAGAATTTTTAAAAGAATAATGTGCAAATATTGTACAATCTAGGTGTGCAAAGCTCTTAGAGACTTTGGCAGAAAGACTCACAGATGTAATCTCTGCCAAAGGCGCTTCTACATGTATTGACACAGGGGTGTGAATATATATGTAAATTAGATATTTCTGTATTTCAGTTTCAATACATTTACAACATTTATAAAAACATGTTTTAATTTGTCATTATGGGGTATTGTGTGTAGATATGTGAGAAAATAATCTATTAAATCGATTTTAAATAGGCTGTAACACAGCAAAATGTTGAATAAGTTAAGGGGTATGAATACTTTCTGAAGGCATTGTATGTACCGGCAGTACAGTGTGTGTTTGTTTGTGTGTGTGTGATAGTAAAGTATTGCAATCGTCGTACCCTGAGAAGACACATGCGGCTTTCACTTCCCTCCTTGTTTTCCTCTTACTTTATTGAATTCAGAGACATAATGGTCTCATAATGCAGAACATATTTCCTGGAAATCAAAGATATATAAAGAGAACCAACACCAACCAAGTACAAGCATTCCTCCAACACCACTCCGCCCACTCCCATTGTAGTATTGGTTTGGACAGGCAGGGTCAGGGAACCTGGGTTGTGTTCAGTAAGGCACACCGTAGCAACATGTTTCGCTACAGAAAAATAAAACCTGTATTTTATTGGACAAGCTCAGGTACCACCTACCCTGTTTCATTGAGTTGCGAATCATTGTATCCCTGAACACAACCTAGGTCTGGGAGACAGTTCAAACCACTGATGGCCAGTGTGGCTAGGGGCTAATTAAGTCAACATGGCACATTATCCTCGGCCCAAGTAATAATTAAGATAATTGTTTACTCAGAGTAGTAGAGCATGGGTAATATCCTCATCCTGCCACCCTGGCTACTTGTAGCCACCCTCAGAGGAATGTAATCTATTTATTACACTGTTATTAACATGTCTATAAGCTGGCTGCCTATTAGAATCATTCCACTATAATGAGTGCTCTTCAAAACAACGTAAGGGTTATGATTGCTATAAATGCTACTCATAATGATTGACAGTCCTCCAATAGTACTGTAGCTACTTTAGTAGTACTGTTATTGCACTAAAACATGTCAGTTATGTGCAATGTTTACCCTCTCTGTGAACCTCCTGTAGTAGTTGTAGCATATTGGAGTGGTTTAGTGTACAACAAGTGTCCATGTTTGTGTTTATTTACCTGTGTTTGTGTGTTTTGGCTGTTTGTCTGCCACCAGCTCCACCTCAGCAGCCACAGGGGACCAGGACACCTTTCATATTCACAGCGTGGATCCTGAGGAACGTCAGTACCTATACAACTGTCACGAATGTGTGTGGGGAGAGACCAAGACGCAGCGCAGGGATAGTAGTTCGACATCTATATTTATTTAACTATGTAATATATTTTTTTATACTATGTATAAACAACAAACACAAATGACGAACTACAGAACAAAACACGAATAGACTAAATGTCACGTTCCCCGAAACAGAAACGAACTGAACGAACGTAAAAAAAGGCACACTTACTTTTACCGTGACTGCGACATATAGTGAACATATAACGATAACGACCCACACCCGAGTGAAGGACAGACTCAACATATATGGGATCCCTAATTAGAGACAATGCGTTGCAGCTGCCTCTAATTAGGGATCCAACCCAAACCCCACACAGAAACAGAAAAGAACGACACTGTCAGACTCTGACCATAGCTACATAGAGAAGCAAATAGGCTTCTCTATGGCCAAAGCCTGACAGTACCAACCCCCCCCCCCCCAAGGCGCGGACTCCCGGACGCCAAAAAACAACAACAACAAACACACAAAACAGGGGGGGTTAATGGGAGGGAAGACTAGTCCCTCGGGGGCGGCTCTGGCTCCGGCGAAGTGGACAGTTTTGTCCCATGCCCCTTCCTTATAACCGGTCCCGGGCTGGGTACCGGTGGGGCAAACGGCTCCGGCCAAGGAGCGGGACATTTAACCTGGCCCGGACTGGGCCCTGGTGGGGTAAACGGCTCCGGCCATGGAGCGGGGAAAACAACCGGGCCAGGACTGGGCACCGGTGGGGCAGACTGCTCAGGCTCTGGAGCGGGGAACACAACCGGGCCCGGACTGGGCACCGAAGGGGCAAACGGCTCCGGCCATGGAGCGGGGAAAACAACCGGGCCCGGACTGGGCACCGGTTGGGCGGACTGCTCAGGCTCTGAAGTGGAGCAGACGGCTGGACCCGGATTGGGTACCGGTGGAGCGGACTGCTCTGGCACTGGAGCGGAGCAGACGGCTGGACCCGGAATGGGTACCGGTGGAGCGGACTGCTCTGGCACTGAGGCGGAGCAGACGGCTGGACCCGGATTGGGTACCGGTGGAGCGGACTGCTCTGGCACTGAGGCGGAGCAGACGGCTGGACCCGGATTGGGTACCGGTGGAGCGGACTGCTCTGGCACTGAGGCGGAGCAGACGGCTGGACCCGGATTGGGTACCGGTGGAGCGGACTGCTCTGGCACTGAGGCGGAGCAGACGGCTGGACCCAGATTGGGTACCGGTGGAGCAGACTGCTCTGGCACTGAGGCGGAACAGACGGCTGGACCCGGATTGGGTACCGGTGGAGCGGACTGCTCTGGCACTGAGGCGGAGCAGACGGCTGGACCCGGATTGTGGACCTTCGCTGGAGGTTCCGGGCTACGGACCTTCGCTGGAGGTTCCGGGCTATGGGCCATGGATGAAGGCTCAGGGCTGCTGACCTTCGCTGGAGGTGGCGGGCTGCTGACCTTCGCTGGAGGTGGCGGGCTGCTGACCTTCGCTGGAGGTGGCGGGCTGCTGACCTTCGCTGGAGGTGGTGGGCTGCTGACCTTCGCTGGAGGTGGCGGGCTGCTGACTTTCGCTGGAAGTGGCGGGCTGCGGACCTTCGCTGGAGGTGGCAGGCTGCGGACCTTCGCTGGAGGTTGCGGGCTGCGGACCCTTCGCTGGAGGTTGCGGGCTGCGGACCTTTGCTGGAGGTTGCGGGCTGCTGACCTTCTCTGGAGGTTGCGGGCTTCAGACCTTCGCTGGAGGTTGCGGGCTGCTGACCTTCGCTGGAGGCTCAGGGCTGCTGGCCTTCGCTGGAGGCTCAGGGCTGCTGGCCTTCGCTGGAGGCTCAGGGCTGCTGGCCTTCGCTGGAGGTTCAGGGCTGCTGGCCTTCGCTGGAGGTTCAGTGCGGGGAGCCGGCACGGGTCGTACCGGACTGGGGAGGTGCACCGGAGGTCGAATGCATGGAGCTGGCATGGGACGCACCTGGCTAGACGCACGCACTGGAGGTTGGGTGCGGGGAGTAGGGCAGAGGTCCGGACCCGGACTGGACATCGGTGAAGCGGATTACTCTGGCCTGGGAGTGGAGACGACGACCGGACCCGGACTGGGCACCGGTGGAGCGAATTGCTCTGTCAGGGAGGTGGAGTAGATTACTGGATCCGGACTGGGTACCTGTGGAGCGGACTGCTCCGGCCTGGGAGTGGAGTAGATGACCGGACCTGGACTGGCCCACTCCGCCATCTCCCTCTCGACCTCCTCCTCTATCTCCACCAATTCCCTCAGAACCTCCCCAAAATTCCCTCAGAACCTCCCCAACCCTCCGAGGAGTTCGGTGTTGGTGAACCGACACCTAGATTTAGAATGTCATTGTATGCTGTAGCATTAAGATTTCCCTTCACTGGAAGTTAGGGGCCTGAACCATGTTGAACAGCCCCAGACCGTTATTCCTCCTCCACCAAACTTTACAGTTGGCACTATGCTTTGGGGCACTATGCACAAACCCATACGCGTCCGTTGGACTGGCAGAGGGTGAAGAGTGATTCATCACTCCAGAGAACGTGTTTCCACTGCTCCAGAGTCCAATGGCGGCGAACTTTACACCACTCCAGCTGCCACTTGGCATTGCACATGGTGACCTTAGGCTTGTATGCGGCTGCTCGGCCATGGAAATCCATTTCATGAATCTCCCGACAAACAGTTCTTGTGCTGACATTGCTTCCAGAGGCAGTTTGGAACTCTGTAGTGAGTGTTACAACTGAGGACTTCAGAACTGTTCTGTGAGCTTGTGTGGCCTACCACTTCGCGGCTGAGCCGTTGTTGCTCCTATATGTTTCCACTTCACTGAGCTCTTCAGTAAGGCCATTCTACTGCCAATGTTTGTTTATGGAGATTGCATGGCTGGTTTTATACACCTGTCAGCAACGGGTGTGGCTGAAGTAGCCAATTTCACTCATTTGAAAGGATTTCCAAAGAGCCACTACACTTTTAGAAGTAAAGATGCTATCTATAACCTAACCTTTAAGGGTTCTTCGGCTGTCCCCATAGAACCCTTTGAAGAACCCTTTTTGGTTCCAGGCAAAACGTTTTTGGTTCCAGGCAAAACGTTTTTGGTTCCAGGCAGAACCTTTTTGAGTTCCGTGTAGAACCCTTTAAACAGAGGGTTCTACATGGAACCCAAAATAGTTCTGCCTGGAACCAAAAAGGGTTCTTCAAAGGGTTCTCCTATGGGGACAGCCGAAGAACCCTTTTTTTCTTACCCGGTACAATTGACCGGGTAAGGGTGGAAGGTGGAGGGTGGAGGGTGGAGGGTGTAGGGTGGAGGGTGGAGGGTGAAGGGAGGAGGATGGAGAGTAGAGGGCATAGAGTGGGGTGGAGACCGAAGGAAGCACCCTCCACAAAACATATCTTGCCAACTCTCTTCCTGAAGCAGTTTAACATAGACAACTGGCTATGGTGATCACACAGTCCTTCCTCCGCCTAGGGTCAGGTGGGCTGGGAATGAGGCGGTACTGTAGGCTAGTTTAGATGATTAGGGGGACCACTGTCGTGGTGCATCAGGCTATTGCCTCCGTGCCTCTCTGGTTTCTGTAATTACAGTGTTATTGTGAAGAAATACTGTACACTACCATTCAAAAGTTTGGGGTCACTTAGAAATGTTCTTGTTTTTGGAAGAAAAGCACATTTTTTGTCCATTAAAATAACATCAAATTGATCAGAAATACAGTGTAGACATTGTTAATGTTGTAACCTTGCCAATGTCTTGACTATATTTCCTATTCATTTTGCAACTAATTTAATGTATGTTTTCATGGAAAACAAGGACATTTCTAAGTGACCACAAACTTTTGAACGGTAGTATATGTTGTGGGAATTCTGCAATAAAAGACAATCGATGTAGATGTATACACTGTGTGTTGTGTGGAGTTAAAATGCCAGATTTTACTGTGAAACCACACATCCATATTCAATGTGATATTTGAGAAACTACCTAGCCATTTGAGGTGTATTAAACTGTGAACCAAGTGTATAGGGTTGCGTGTGTGTGTTGTACTGTGTTTATAGTACATGGCATATTGTAGAGACTAAATCATTGACCAAAAATATGTCAGAAAAAAAAAAAAAAAAATGTTTTACAATGACAACAGAAACATTTCTACTGGTTCTGCTTTGAGCATTTATTTAAGTAATTCCTCCAGTTGCAAACTTCTCCAACAATACAATTGCTTATGGAAACTGAAATACAGAAATGTATCCAAACAAAACAGTTGGCAAGGTAGAGTGTGGAGAGCAAAGTATGCTCTCTCTCTCTCTCTCTCTCTCTCTCTCTCTCTCTCTCTCTCTCTCTCTCTCTCTCTCTCTCTCTCTCTCTCTCTCTCTCTCTCTCTCTCTCTCTCTCTCTCTCTCTCTCTCCTCCTCCTCCTCCTCCCCTCCCCCCTCCCCCCCGGAGGGGGCTTTTTAAATCCATGTACAACTAGTATTGCTTAGATCTCTAATAAAACAAGGTAGATTGGTCCTACTGCTGTTCAAATGTACAAAAATGTATCTGAAATGTAATGGTGACTAACCCCATTCCGTACACATTTGAAAACTAATGGGACTGTAGCGACTGTGTTAGCATCAAAATCCAGGGTGTTAACTACGTTTCTACTCAAGCGTTGAATGACATGGCAAAGGCCCAATAGTATTGGAGAAAAAATGAAAAAACTGACCCCTCTGATGCTGTACGCTAAATATTGATGAGTCATGACGTAACGTACGACATGAATTATGCAACTCATTCTGTGTCGTAGAGCCTCTTTCCACCAGGTGTAGCGCTTCTCTCGCTGATTAAAAAACAGGAAAAGGACAGGGGGATATCTAGTCAATTGTACAACTGAATGCCTTCATTTGTTGCGTCATCACTGCAAGCCATCATGACTCTCAGGCGCTGTTTACTTCTGAAGATAACTTTAGCTCCGCCCTAAAAACCCCGATTCAAATTGGACACAAACCTTCAATGACACATTATATAAACTCTTTATAGTATTTTATTTACATTTTATAGGTGATAAGTTGGACAGATCGGGTGAAAAACGTTGTTTCCCCACACTGCATATCTCCCCCTTTCACTATCACACAGTAGGTTTCGCTTCCCCACCCGCTAATTTTAAAAAGACCTGCAGTGGCGGGCTGCATGAATTGTGCTTTACAATGGAATTCATATTACAGTTGACGTGGAAGTATTCCGTTTTTTGGGAGCTAAAATAAAGTCAATTGTACGGAACAGTGCGATGAACAAAAGTTTGTTAGCTACCGTTAGCCGTACACATCACAACCGTTGTTTCATACAATAACACAATGAAGATATGCGCTCCACTATGGCCTACAAGTGTATCCGAAATGCAGCCGTAGCTGCCATAGGCCTATACATAATGGATGAGCACCACTAGGCTATCAAACTTCTCCCAGGCTTCATAGCTTAAACTTCAATAATTAGAACTATAGACTACATTTCTGTCTAACACTATGCGATGAGTGGAACCTACAGTAAGCCAACAGTTCTCCAGGTGTGCAATATTTGCTGTGGGAGAGTTTCAGAAAAGCCAACTAAACCGAAATAAATACATTTCCTACATGACAGTAGACAATTTGAATCTGCAGTGAATAAGAGTAAATGACCATTCGGAAAGCAACACACACACACACACACACACACACACACACACACACACACACACACACACACACACATACACACACACACACACACACACACACACACACAACGTAGGCTATGTGAGGTTTTCATAGTATTGACATCACTTTTAAAGTAGTCTATCACACAACGACTGTGTGTAATGCAAATGAATGATAACAGAGTGAATGTTTGCCAACTTCTTTGAGTAGGGTACACATGGTATTGGTCCTGTACTACTACGACATACAAAATGTAAAAAAATGTAGGCCTATCTGAAATGCAGCAATATACACAACAACAGAAATATTGCACACAAGAAAGCATGTTGAAGAGAAGCCCCACGTAAACTGGTTGACCAAGATGCGCTCTTTAAAGCGATGAAAGGATGCACTGCCAATTCCAGCACCACCAAAGTGGACAGCCAGGACAATAGGAGCTCCAACCAGAACGCAACCAATAGGCTACATTGATCATTGTCCCTATACATAAAATAACGCAAACCTGTATATTTAGCAATAGCAATTAGACCCACAAAGCAAGCAATGATATTAAGAATCACAGATCAATTTAACATATATTTAAGTAAAAAGCAAAGGCCTAAAGTAACTTTACAGTGGAAAGAAAAGTATGTGAACCCTTTGGAATTACCTGGATTTCTGCATTAATTTGAAATTTGATCGGATCTTCATCTAAGTCACAACAATAGACAAACACAGTCTGCTTAAACTAATAACACACAATCAATTATACGTTTTCATGTCTTTATTGAACACACCGTGTTAACATTCACAGTGCAGGATGGGAAAAGTATGTGAACCCTTGGATTGAATAACTGGTTTACTCTCCTTTGGCAGCAATAAACTCAACCAAACGTTTTCTGTAGTTGCGGATCAGACCTGCACAACGGTCAGAAGGAATTTTGGACCATTCCTCTTTACAAAACTGTTTCAGTTCAGCAATATTCTGGGAATGTCTGGTGTGAACCGCTCTTTTGAGGTCATGCCACAGCATCTCAATTGGGTTCAGGTCAGGACTCTGACTGGGCCACTCCAGAACTAGTATTTTCTTCTGTTGAAGCCATTGTGTGGTTAATTTACTTCTGTGTTTTGGGTCGTTGTCCTGTTGCATCACCCAACTTCTGTTGAGGCTCAATTGGCAGACAGATAGCCTTACATTCTCCTAGAGGCAGCAAAGCAGCCCCAAACCATAATTTACAGTTGGGATGAGGTTTTGATATTGGTGTGCTGTGCCTTTTTTCTCCACACATGTTGTGTGTTCCTTCCAAACAACTCAACTTTAGTTTCATCTGTCCACAAAATATTTAGCCAGTGGCTAAATAGTTTTATTTGGACAGCAGTGTCTTCTTCCGTGGTGTTCTCCTGTGATCACCATTCTTGTTTAGTGTTTAACGTATCGTAGACTCGTCAACAGAGATGTTAGCATGTTCCAGAGATTTCTGTAAGTCTTTAGCTGACACTTTATGATTCTTCATAACCTCATTGAGCATTCTCCACTGTGGTCTTGCAGTAAACTTTGCAGGACGGCCACTCCTAGAGTGAGTAGCAACAGTGCTGACATTTCTCAATTTCTAGACAATTTGTCTTACCGTATTAATCTTAGGTCTTCTGAGATCTCTTTTGTTCGAGGCATGGTTCACATCAGGCAATGCATCTTGTGAATAGCAAACTCTAATTTTGTGAGTGTTTTTTATAGGGCAGGGCAGCTCTAACCAATATCTCCAATCTCGTCTCATTGATTGGACTCCAGGTTAGCTGACTCCTGACTCCAATTAGCTGACTCCAAATTATGTATTCAATATAGACAAGAAAAACAATGTGTGTGTTATTAGTTTAAGCAAACTGTGTTTGTCTATTGTTGTGACTTAGATGAAGATCAGATAAAATGTTATGACAAATTTATGCAGAAATCCAGGTAATTCCCAAGGGTTCACATACTTTTTCTTGCCACTGTACATTACATAATAACATCTGCGAAACAACCAGGCTTACATGAGGGAAAACTAATGGATTAATATTCCTGGCACAGCGACTAGGGGCGTAAAGGTTGTAGCTTACCATTTAGAAGAGCTGCAGCCCCCTCGATGATGTGTCAAACCTCTTGAGAAGTTTCTTATTCCATTCTTCTTCCTGGCGAAATTTACTTGTGAGGTCCCTCTCAATTGTCAGTTAGACAAGCTGGGCTATTTGTTGATCTAAAATGTTGCGTCTGTGTTCACCGAATATGTTCTTCAGGGTGGAGGAGGAATGTTTTCACAAATTAGTGTAGCTGCCTCAGATGTTAATCCATGTTTCAGTGACAACAGCACAGTTGGCATTGCCAATTTGTTGTTGCTGGCTTTGGTTGAGATTTCACATTGCAAGAATGTGCAATCCACAATGATCTCTGCTTTCACTGATTCCGTTTTGTTTAGATCCAACAATGGCTTGACCTTGTTCACATCCAAAAAGTTTAGGCTCTCGGGATCCATGGCAAACACAGATTTTCCAGCAGTTGACTGTTTATTTTGCTAAATTGTGATGACATTTCCCCCAGCAAAGCATCCAAAGTTCTGAAAAACAGTAGTTTACGTTCCCTCTTGTCACCATCATCATGCTGACACACTATGCTTTCAACTACATACTCTTGTAGAGTTTTACTCATGAGTCTGTTGTTTGCTTGGAGCTGGTGTGCTCATGCCCTCTTGGCATGCTTCACAAAGCTTGTCGAATACAGCATCACATAGCAGTTTTTCAGCGCACCCATATTTACTGTGTGCAGATCAGTAGCTTCAGACTGCATTAAGTGGTTAGGAGGGTCAAGGAACTCCAGGATTCATGTTAGCATTAAACTTAAAGCTTGGCTCTGTCACTGCTTTCAAAAAGCCTGTGGCCTCAAGTTTCACATCTGTGTCACAAGTAGATTCGATTTCACAGAGCATCTGTGTGATGTTGTCAACGTGGCATGGTGGCCAGTCCATCTCTGATCAATAAGTATTTTCAGTTTTTCCCCAGTGTACAGGAGGTGGAAATATTTATCCGAATTTTGACCAGAGTCCTATGGGAAGGGAATATGGTACCTTTTGGGACACAGACAGTATGTGGAAATCAATTCTACAATTCTGCCGTGGCAGAATGTGGCAGAAGGCAGAAGGTGTACTAGGAGTGAGGAGTGTGATAAGGAGTCTGGCTGTGCCCCAGACACCATCCAGCCAGCGGCTTCCTGACGAAAAGCAGACGTGACAGATGCATAAAATTAACAGCCGTTTTTGACATTCAGAGGCACTTCACAAACAGAGCTGCTGCCAGCAGATAGCAGGGAAAAGCAATCATGGACAGAGAGCGAGAGAGAGACATTTGAGAAAATGTGAACATTCCATTCGACAGGCGATCCCCCTGGCGCACTCTTAGAAAAAAGGGTTTCAAAAGGGTTCTTCGGCTGTCCCCACAGGTTAACCCTCTTTGGTTCCAGGTAAACCCTTTTTGGCTCCTGCTCGAACCCTCTTGGGTTCCATGTAGAACCCTCTGGATCACACTCTCTACCGATGTGAGTAAGACCTTTAAACCTGTTAACAATCACAAGGCTGCAGGGCCAAACGGATTACCAGGACGTGTACTCAGAGCATGCGCTTCAGTGACATTTTCAACCTCTCCCTGACTGAGTCTGTAATACCTACATATTTAAGGCCACCATAGTGCCTGTGCCCAAGAACACTAAGGTAACCTGTGAAAATGTACTATCACCCTGGAGCACTCACATCTGTAGAAATGAAATGCTTTCAAAAGCTGGTCATGGCTAACACCATCATCCCAGACACCCTGGGCCCACCCTAATTCACATACTGGCCCAACAGATCCACAGATGACACAATCTCTATTGCACTCCACACCACTGACCCTCACCACGGGGGCTCCACAGGGGTACATGCTTAGTCCCCTCCTGTACTCTTGTTCACCCATGACTGCATGGTAGCGCACGACTCCAACACCATCATTAAGTTTTCCGACGACGGTGGTAGGCCTGATCACTGACAACGATGAGACAGCCTATAGAGAGGAGGTCGGAGACCTGGCAGTGTGATGCCAGTACAACAACCTCTCCCTCAACGTCAACAAGACCAAGGAGATAGTGGTGGACTACAGGAAACAGAGGGCCAAGCATGCCCTCATTCACATCAACAGGGCTGTAGTGGAGTGGGTCAAGAGCCTCAAGTTCCTCGGTGTCCACATCACTAAGGGGCTATCATGGTCCACACACACCAACACAGTCATGAAGAGAGCATGACAACGCTTCTTCCCCCACAGGAGACTGAAAAGATTTGGCAGGGCCCTCAGATCCTCGACAATTTCTACAATTCAGAGGAAGGCCCTAAAAATTGGCCAACACTCCAGACACCCAAGTCATAGACTCTTCTCTCTGCTACCGCACGGCAACCTGAACAGCTTCTACCCCCAAGCTGGACCATCAGAGCGGACAGGGATAGCGTTACTTCCGGTAAGAGCAAGGGAGGGGGGCTGGCTTTATTAGTTAACAACAGATGGTGTAATCCGAGCCATATTACTCTTAAGGAAGAGTTTTGTCGCCCGGACATTGAGCTGTTAGCCGTTAGCCTGAGACCCTAATATTTGCAGAGGGAATTCACGGTGGCCATTGCTGTTAATGTTCACATCCCAACCCTCCGCTGATGCAAACCCAGCATGTGACGTCATCCTCTCTGTTATCGCGAGGTTACAGACAGCGCATCCCAGTGCTTTCTTTGCACTTTCGGGGGATTTTAACCATGCATCTCTCTCTTCAATGCTGCCCACGTTCAAACAGTTTGTGAAGTGCCCAACCAGGAATAATAAAACTCTGGACTTGTTATATGCTAATGTGAAGGATGCATACAACTCCACTGCACTCCCTCCCCTCGGTAGATCAGATCACAACCTTGTCCACCTCACCCCACTCTACAGGCCTATGGTCCAACACCAGCCTGCGACCACTAGGACCATAAGGAGATGGTCCCCGGAGGCGAATGAGGCCCTACAGGACTGCTTTGAAACAACAGACTGGGATGTGCTCTGTGAGGCTCATGGGGAGGACATCGATGGACTTACTGACTGCATAACGGACTATATAAATGTTTGTGTAGACAACACTGTAGCCACCAGGAAGGTACGCTGTTTTCCAAATATTAAACCCTGGGTCACCAGCGACCTGAAGGCCCTGCTGAATGAGAAGAAGAGGGCCTTCAAGGGACAGGGACAAATTGAAATGCGTCCAGAGGGAACTGAAGTTGAGGATTGCTGAGGGGAAGAGAGGGTATAAGGAGAAGATGGATGACAAGCTGAGGCAGAGCCAGGTGAGAGAAGTGTGGAAGGATATGAGAAATATCACTGGCTTCAAAAAGTAAAACAGTGGGCAGACAGAGGGGACCCAGAAAAGCTCCCCAGGCCACACACCCTCATGGCTGTCCCACCCCCACTTTGCTCACAACACCTCTGTTGAGACAATCAGCGACCACACCTCCATCCCTCTGGACTGATCCTCAACACCCCCCTTCCCCCCACCTCCCCACCTGGACTGGCTTTCACCACCAACCACCACCAACCAAGTGAAGAGAGAGCTATAGAGACTACATCAGTGGAAAGCGGCGGGCCCTGATGGCATCAGCCCAAGGGTGCTTAGGGTCTGTGCTGACCAACTGTGTGGAATACTCCAGCGCTCCTTCAACCTTAGCCTGAGCCTAGAAAGGTTCCCTGTGCTGTGGAAAACATCCTGCCTGGTCCCAGTACCCAAGAAGGCGCACCCCACTGTCCTGAATGACTTCAGAACTTTAGTGCTAACATCCCACATCATGAAGACACTGGAAAGGTTAGTCCTCGCTCACCTCAGACCCCTGGTGTGTACATCACTATCAGCGCAACATCGGGAAGGCTAGCTCTGTTCTGGGGATTAGCCTTGACACTCTAGAGGAGTTGGCGGAGAGACGGATCCTGGCCAAACTGCTGGCCATCATGGACAACGTCACCCAACCTCTGCATGCCATGGTTATGATGCAGAGGAGCACCTTCAGTCACAGTCTGATCCTACCACGATGTGCCAGAGATCGCTACAGGAGGTCCTTCCTGCCGGCGGCTATTCACCGGGGTGCCGTGCCGTCGGTAACATAGACCTGGAACTGTTGGGGTGTTTAACAATTATGCATCCATCCGTGAGTAACTCTGGTCTGTAATCACTCATTCATTCAGGACTTATTTATTAATTCAGGTCTGTATATACATATTCATGTACAGTTGTTATATCATATAACGTGTAATATTGTAAATAATTCTTGGACTTAACTTACGTAGTCATTCACTCAGGAATGCATATTAGTATCCTGTCAGTTGTATCTTTTTTCATTGCTTTTAGTATATCGAATGTGCAATACGTGCATTTATCTGTAATTAAACCCTGTACTAAGGACTGTATTTTAAGGGAATTATTATTACCCTTTTTCCGCTAGCTTTTTTGACACATACGCTGATACTACTGTTTATTATCTGTCACTTATTCATAGTTACTGTATATGTACATATCTACGTCAATTACTTATATAGCCAAGTTGTCGTTACTCATTGTGTATTTATTATTACTTTTATTATTACATGTTTTACTTTTCTATTACACTGAACAAAAATATAAACGCAACATGTAAAGTGTTGGTCTCATGTTTCATGAGCTGAAATAAAAGTTCCAAGAAATGTGCCATAAGTACAGTTGAAGTCGGAAGTTTACATCCACTTAGGTTGAAGTCATTTTTCAACCACTCCACAGATTTCATGTTAACAAACTATAGTTCTCTATAGTTCTCTACCATAAGCCGCCTCCAACGTCATTTTAGAGAATTTGGCAGTATGTACACAACTGCAGACCACATGTATGTTGTATGTTGTCGTGTGGGTTTTTTGATGTCAACGTTGTGAACAGAGTGCCCCATGGTAGCTGTGGGGTTATGGTATGGGCAGGCATAAGCTATGGACAACAAACACAATTACATTGTATTGATGTCAATTTGAATGCACAGAGATACTGTGACGAGATCCTGAGGCACATTGTGAGCCCATTTTTTTAAGGTATCTGTCATCAAATCAAATCAAATGTATTTATAAAGCCCTTTTTACATCAGCCGATGTCACAAAGTGCTATACAGAAACCCAGCCTAAAACCCCAAACAGCAAGCAATGCAGATGTAGAAGCACTGTGGCTAGGAAAAACTCCCTAGAAAGACAAAAACCTAGTTAGAAACCTAGAGAGGAACTAGGCTCTGAGGGGTGGCCAGTCCTCTTCTGACTGTGCCAGGTAGAGATTAAAACAATTCATGGCCATTAAGGCCAGTTCTTTCTCCAAGATGTTCATATGTTCATAGATGACCAGCAGGGTCAAATAATAATCATAGTGGTTGTAGAGGTTGCAACAGGTAAATACATTAGGAGTGAATGTCACTTGGCTTTTCATAGTCAGGCATTTTGATGCGGTAGAGAGCGTGGGTATGGTGCGATAGAGCGCAGGTGCGGTAGAGAGAGAGTGAGAGAGAGAGATGAAAAGAGCAGGTCTGGGTTACATAACCGCAGGCAGAAGAGTTGAAACCAGTGCAGCAGCATGACCAGGTGGACTGAGGACAGCTAGGAGTCATCAGGGCAGGTGGTCTTGAAGCATGGTCCTGAGGCTCAGGTCCTCCGGGAGGGGAGGTAGAGTGGGAGAGAGAGAGAATTACTTAAATTCACACAAGACACCGGATAATAACATCAGATTTACCAAACTGACCCTAGCCCCCCGGCACATAGATTATTGTCGCATAGATACTGGAAACTGAGACAGGGGGGGTCAGGAGACACTGTGGACACCTTCCAACAATACCCCCGACAATACCCCCACGAAAGATCCCCTCCACTGCACAAGCCCGAGGGGGCGACAAACCGGACAGGAAGTGACAAACCCCTCCTAGGGATGGCATGGAAAGCACCAGTAAGCCAGTGACTCAGCCCCCGTAATAGGGTCAGAGTGAGGAGAATCCCAATGGAGAGACGGGAACTGGCCAGGCAGAGACAGCAAGGGTGGTTCGTCGCTCCAGTGCCTTGCTGTTCACCCTTGCACCCCTGGGCCAGACTACACTCAATCATAGGACCTACTGAAGAGATGAGTCTTCAGTAAAGACGTAAAGGTCGAGACCGAGTCCGCGTCTCTCACATGGATAGGCAGACCATTCCATAAAAATTGAGCTCTATAGGTGAAAGCCCTGCCTCCAGCTGTTTGCTTAGAAATTCGTACGTGTAGGTTTATATGGCAGGACCAAATCTGAGAGAAGTAGGAGCAAGCCCATGTAATGCTTTGTAGGTTAGCAGTAAAACCTTGCCTGATTTCAAGGTTGTAGAGAGGCCAGCACGGGAGTAATATGATCACATTTTTGGGTTCTAGTCAAGATTCTAGCAGCCCTGTTTAGCACTAATTGAAGATTATTTAGTGCTTTATCCGGGTAGCCGGAGAGTAGAGCATTGCAGTAATCTAATCTAGAAGTGACAAAAGCATGGATTAGCTTTTCTGCATAATTTTTGGACAAAATATGTCTGATTTTTGCAATGTAAAAAAGCTGTCCTTGAAATATTCTTGATATGTTCGTTAAAAGATAGATCAGGGTCCAGAGTAACGCCGAGGTCCTTCACAGTTTTTTGGGAGACGACTGTACAACCATCAAGATGAATTGTCTCTTCGTTTCTTGGGACCTAGAACTAGCATCTCTGTTTTGTCAGAATCCATTGCCGCATAGCAATGGAAGTTAACATTATGTTTCCGAATGACATCACCAAGAGGTAAAATATATAGTGAAAACAATAGTGGCCCTAAAACGGAACCTTGAGGAACACCGAAACGTACAATTAATTTGTCGGAGGACAAACCATCCACGGAGACGAACTGATATCTCTCCGACAAATAAGATCTAAACCAGGCAAGAACTTGTCCCTGTAGACCAATTAAGGTTTCCAATCTCTCCAAAATAATATGGTGGTCGATGGTGTCAAAAGCAGCACAAAGGTCTAAGAGCACGAGGACAGATGCAGAGCCTTGGTCTGACGCCATTAAAAGGTAAATTACCACTTTCACGAGTGCAGTCTCAGTGCTATGATAGGGTCTAAAACCAGACTGAAAGGTTTCGTATACATTATGTGTCTTCAGGAAGGCAGTGAGTTGCTGCGCAACAGCTTTTTCTACGATTTTTGAGAGAATTGGGAGATTTCGATTATAGGCCGATAGTTTTTAACATTTTCTGGGTCAAGGTTTGGCTTTTTCAAGAGAGGCTCTATTACTGCCACTTTTAGAGAGTTTGGTACACATCCAGTGGATAGGGAGTCATTTATTATGTTCAGCATAGGAGGGCCAAGCACAGGAAGTAACTCTTTCAGTAGTTTAGTTGGAATAGGGTCCAGTATGCAGGTTGACGGTTTAGAGGCCATGACAATTTTCATGAATGTGTCAAGAGATATAGGATTAAAAAACTTGAGTGTCTCCATTGATCCGAGGTCCTGGCAGTTCTGTCAGACTCAGGACAGCTGAGCTTTGGGGAAATACACAGATTCAAAGAGGAGTCCGTAATTTGCTTTCTAATCATAATTATCTTTTCGTTGAAGAAGTTCATGAATTCATCACTGCTGAAGTGAAAGGCATCCTCTCTTGGGGAATGACGCTTTTTTAGTTAGCTTTGCAACAGTATCAAATAGAAATCTAGGATTATTGTTATTCTCCTCAATTAGGTTGGAAAATAAGGATGATCTGTTACTAACAGATGTAGTATATCTGTGTTCCCAGTCATGTGAAATACATAGATTGGGGCCTAATTAATGTCTTTCAATTGACTGATTTCCAGCACCATATTTTCTGGATGGATGGACACAATGTTTTTGGAATGATTGTATTGACTGTCGTTCTGCATGTTGGCATTGGATTGGGATGGAGGTTCTGAGCCCCTAGTCCTAAAGAGTCAAATATAGGGTTGATAAATTCCACTAACGTTCTCAGTTGGAAAGTCCCGGTTGGAAGATTCCTGGAATCAGAAGTGAATAAGCAGGTAATCCAGGAATTCTCCAAAGAGGATTTATGGAAACCTGAACATTTTGGTAAAGTTAACAGAATTTTGAAATCCTACCCCCTAAGGGTCCGATATGACCTTAACTGTACTATAGCTCTGCTAAAATCTCACGACTAGGCCCAGAACTTCCCCCAAGCCTTCATACCCCCTCCTTCTCTTCATCCTCTCAGTCAATCACTCCAGGTCTTATCTGACTCCTCTCCTCTAAGCTTCTCTTCGTCTCTCCACTCTCTCTCTCTCTCTTCTTCTCCCTCCTCCCATCCTGATGGCAATGTCAGCAGCAAGACTTGGTGTGTTTGTCTCCATGTGTGCATCCCAAATGACACACTATTCCCTATATAGTGCACTACTTTTGACCAGAGCCCTTGTCAAAAGTAGTGTACTATAAAGAGAACAGGGTGTGATTTGGGATGTATAATTCTCCGTGGTCTTAGCTAATCCTAGCCTCTGATAGTACTGGATGTTATATTCACCAAGCCAGGAGATCATATCACAATCAGGCACTCACCCCTCTGCATGTGCATTGGTATGTGTCCAGCCCCATCTCCTTACCAAGGGCAATATTATTCTGGAAATAGGGAATCATGTGTGCCTGTAACTGTAACCTCAAACCCCTTTAAGACACATTGTATTGCTGTAGCTAGTGAAATGGTATGGCTCGCACGCAGAGAGAGAGAGAGGGAGAAGTAATGGTTATGACTTGCCACAATGCATTTGTGGGATATGAGGAGATGTTGAGTAGATGGAGGGTCTGTGGAGATTCGTAACATAATGAAAGAATAGTCCTTCAACTGCGTATCTCATTTGGCCCTGACATCCGTTTCTCATAATGCAGGGCCACAGGGAGTCAAGTGCTTTGAACAGCCCCTCTCTCTGATCTAATGTGTGTCTCACACTGTTGTCAGAACGACTTAGCCATTTCCTGGTGAGAGATGCTGTGCTTCACCAGGGCCCTGATATACCAGATGGTGTGTGGTGTTGGCTAACGGCGGCCGGGGAGAGGACATCCCTCTTTAGACCTGTCACTGTTAGAGCTAGAGGCTGTAGCCTCACACCCTGTCTGACACATACGCGGCCACAACCATACACACACACATACACACACACGCACATGTGTTCACACACACATGCACGTAAGCATGCACAGAAATACACACACACTTCGCTCAATAATCCATGCCCGGCCCCACCACACTCATTCAGCATCCTGACTGATGGTCCCCTCTCCAGGCCCCTAAATGAATGCTCCCATTACCATTCGAAAATATGGATCATGGAGACTAATCTCACATGAGAGACGTTCTCTCGATAAATCAGCTGGGCCTTTCCTCTCGCACACCTCTCTCCACGAGTGCATTCCAAATTACACCCTATTTCCAATTTAGTACACTACTTTTGAACAGGGCCCATAGGGTTCTGGTCAAAAGTAGTGCACTATATAGGGGAGATGCAACCCACATCTCTCCTGCTCCACTGAAGATGTACAACATGTACACAGGGGACAAATCAATGCTGAGCGCCAATAAAACATCCAACCGATGTCTTCCGCTGGAGAACGAGGCAAGGAGTGCCAGCCCAACCGCCATCGCCGATCCTGGAGCCTGTCAGTAACACAAAGTGTGCACAACTTTATAGTGCACAATTTTTGACCAGAGCCTTAAACTGAAGGACACCCGATAGCAGGGGTGAACTGGGAAGGGCTCAGGGTTTGATCCTATTACAGCTCGGCTCATCAGTAGGTAATCTATTCTAACTCAGTCAGGAAATCATCTTAAAACCGTGTCAACACAAATGCAACTATATACCTATGGGTGTATAACATGGTTTAGCGGATAAATATTTTTTTTGTTGCTAATTGTAGTGGGTGAGATTCCGTATTTTTTTCTGATTATTTATTTTGGTTTAAACTCAATCTGCTATATTGTGTGTTTTCCTACGTATACGCTGCAATTATATCTCCTTCTTATACTCTGTTTTTCTAACTGTTCAGTAGTCTTAGCAGAACAGAGGTTCTGGTTCTGACAAGGAGCAGGCATGGAAATGAGGTGACTTGGACTCACAGAAAGGTCATTCCAGTTGGGAAGCGGCTCTACAACTAGACCTCTCTGAGGTGCAGTCAAATGAATGTGTCTGGCTGGATCTTTGCATCTGTTATGCAATTATTACTTAAGTATCTCAGACACAGTTAAGTTTTATTGGTACAGTGATAGTATGTGTATTATAATTCAAACCCAAATCTTTAATTCTGTACTTTGAATGTTAGGTACTCTAATATGCTTAACACTTGTATATATCCATAATAGGCTGTTTCAGGCTGGGAGGCTAAGGTGTTAAGTGGAGGATTGAGCCCAACCAAACCCCCCTTTATTGGGCTACTGTTCACCTCACAAACAGCTAGAGCCTGACTATACCTCATCTCATCCTACAGTGGTTCCTCCTTTAAAAGTTGCGAGCTTTTGCCGCAGGATTTAGAGGTACCCAGTGTCACGGCTTCATTGCTCCAGACCACCACAGGGGGGAGTTATAGCACTCTTAATGCATTTGGGTCCCAGGTTTTTATATGACCAATCATATTGAGTGGTTCCAATGACGAATTTGATGCTATGGGACACATAGCTGGTGCCTTTGTAAAGCAAAGATGGCTGACAAAAACATTACGGTGGAAGCAAATGTAAATTGTAATGTAAATAATTAAAACGCCATAACGAGTCCAGATAAAAATGTACAATTGAGAGGAATATGTTAGTTAATGTGGAGGCAAACGATTGTGCATATTTTTTTGTCATAAAGTAAATTTACGAAAATCACATTTTAGCAAGTTAGCTGAACTGGAACACTATGAGTAATTTCCTGGCATCCGATTGGCTACTGGCATTTAAAGGCCCTTTCCAGCAACCTTAAAATGCCTCACGTGCCTCGCAGCACTTCCTTGTTTGAAAATATCTTCAGCGAATAACCCACATAAAGAAAATCTCGAAGAATATACCTACAATATGTGAATAAAAAATAGGCGATCTCAGTTAGCCAATGCGAGAAAATCAGTGAATTAAATAAAAATAAGCTTGATCAGCTGATCGAGGCAGTGTCAGTACAGGTAACTAGAGACACAAATTAGACAGCAGCCAGCCAACAGTGGCATTTATTCCACATGTCACAGAAAATCACCACAGACCCCACTAACCAGGGATTCTGTAATTCTGTCATGATAGAATGTGCACACATTGAAGGGGTGATCGTGATGCCTTTAGGAGGAGAGTTTACACTTCTTCCAGGCTCTTTCAGATAGTGTATAGCAATCAAAACGTCTGGCCTGCATGGACATCTGTACTGTAGGATTATTTGGGAAAGAAAGCAACCTCCAACAAGCTTCAGAAAGACGCCCTCAAAGATGTCCTCTGGTGGTTTCAATGAGCATTAATGGCAAAAATGTCCGACAGTAAAATACTATGCTGTTCCATACCGCAGCATCTTGCAAGCCATGCTGCAGTATGCTGCAAATTTTAAACGAGCAACCACTGTACATGAAAGCCTGGACTGATTTCAATGTTTTCTGAAGAGCACAGTTTGTAAAACACCTGTGAGATAACTCTCTGGGCGGATTAAGTACCCCCCGCCCCCCTCTCTCTCTCTTTTAATGTGTTGTTGAGTCGGAGGCAGACTGTTTGCAGACTGCAACCATGGCATTCCTCCCGGCTCACAGGGCCGCTTTTCCGATACCATTCAGCGGTGAGCCCCCGGATTTGTTTACTTAATCCAATATTTATGTTCTGTGTGTATGTGAGTGAATGCAAAAGATTTTGTGCCTCTAACAAACGGACTTAGAGAAAGATAAATAGGAAAATATACACATGGTAAATAATGAAAGCAGAAAATATAACAGTATTAGAGAATTTTGGGAAAAGTGTTTTGCTGTGTTGCTCGGGAAAGGAAAGGTGATCGCCTCAGTCAACCCTAGTAGGAATTATCTCAGTAGGCAAAGTAAAATATGTTTAACATTCCAGTGTTCATTTAGCCACCTCTCCTGGACAAAGGATAGTGCAAGTGTCTGCTACAAGATTAGGCAAATGCAGCACAACTATATATATTGAGTAACATCAAGGAAACACAAATAATATGTTTGCATCTTTACCCTCGTCAAATCAAATTATGCATTTATCTCTGCTCTGAGAAATCTAGTGTGCTGTGGCATATACCTGCAAAGATCAACGGATACAACATTCCTGGTTATTAACAGTTCACCCACCCCAACCATGTAAAGTATACCTTTTTCACATACTCCCCTTTCCTCTTATTTCCTTTGCTTCCATAATTATCATATATGCATTGCTACAAAACCCTCCGGAGGTACAGTAAACAGGCCATCTGAGATGGCTCTGTCTCCCTCTGATCTAATCACTTGGCTGTGCCAGTTATCTCACAGAGATCTGCTCTGATAGCCTGGCTTACAGAGTTGTGGAGCTCAGCCAGTGCCGCCTCTAGACTTTTGGTGGCCCTAAGCGAAATTTGGTTGGGCGATTAGGCCTGGCTCGCAGTCGGCGTTCCAATTCATCCCAAAGGTGTTCGATGGGGTTGAGGTCAGGGCTCTGTGCAGACCAGTCAAGTTCTTCCACATCGATCTCAACAAACCATTTCTGTATGGACCTCGCTTTGTGCATGGGAGCATTGTCACGCTGAAACAAGAAAAGGCCTTCTCCAAACTGTTGCCACAGATTTGGAAGCAGATAATCGTCTAGAATGTCATTGTATGCTGTAGCGTTAAGATTTCCCTTACTGGAAGGGGCCTAGCCCAAACCATGAAAAACAGCCCCAGACCATTATTCCTCCTCCACCAAACTTTACAGTTGGCACTATGCATTGGGGCAGGTAGCGTCCTCCTGGCATCCGCCAAACCCAGATTTGTCCGTCGGACTGCCAGATGGTGAAGCCATCACTCCAGAGAACGCGTTTCCACTACTCCAGTGTCCAATGGTGGTGAGCTTTACACCATTACAGCCGACACTTGGCATTGCTTATGCTGATTTTAGGCTTGTGTTCGGATGCTCGGCCATGGAAACACATTTAATGAAGCTCCTGACGAACAGTTCTGCTAACAGAGGCAGTTTGAAACTCTGTAGTGAGTGTTGCAACCGAGGACAGACCATTTTAATACGCTACGCGGTTCAGCACTCTGTGATCCCGTTTTGGCCTACCACTTTGCGGCTGAGCTGTTGTTGCTCCTAGACGCTTCACAATAACAAGACTTATAGTTGACAAACTGACTTGTTGGAAAGGTGGCACCCTATGACGGTGCCACGTTGAAAGTCACTGAGCTTCAGTAAGGCCATTCTATTGTCAATGTTTGTCTATGGAGATGACATGGCTGTGTGCTCGATTTTATACACCTGTCAGCAACAGTTGTGGCTGAAACAGCCGATTTTAAGGGGTGTCCGCATACTTTTGGTGATATGATGTATATAGTGTACTTTCAAAACACGCTCCTGTTGAGTGCAGCCGTTTACATTTTTGTAAAGGGTATATGTCAACATGCGGCTATATTTAAGCCTTTTACTCAGGCACGAGTGCCTTCAGAAAGTATTCAGACCCCTTGACTTATTCCACATTTTGTTGTGTTACAGCTTTAATTCAAAATTGATTAAATATATGTTTTTCTCACCCATCTACATACAATACCCCATAATGACTAAGTGAATACATGTTTTTTGTAATATTAGCACATTTATTGAAAATGAAGTACAGAAATATCCCATTTACATAAGTATTCACACCCCTGAGTCAATACATGGCAGCGATTACAGCTGTGATTCTTTCTGGGTAAATCTCTAAGAGCTTTGCACACCTGGATTGTACAATCTCTGTCCAGTTGTTGATCATTGCTAGACAGCCATTTTCAGGTCTTGCCATAGATTTTCAAGCTGATTTAAGTCAAAACTGTAACTAGGCCACTCAGGAACATTCACTGTCATCTTGGTAAGCAACCCCAGTGAATATTTGGCCACTAATAAATAAACCACTACTAAAAGACACCAATAATAAGAAGAGACTTGCTTGACCGGTGGAAATTTGTCCTTTGGTATGTAATTCTCTCTCTCTTTGTCCTTTGTTCCCTCTAATTCTCTCTCTCCCACTCTCCCTCCCCTCCCGGAGGACCTGAGCCCTAGGACCATGCTTCAGGACTAGCTGGCCTGATGACTCCTGGCTGTCCCTAGTCCACCTCGTCGTGCTGCTGCACCGGTTTCAACTCTTCTGCCTGCGGTTATGGAACCCTGACCTGTTCACCGGACGTTCCACCTTGTCCCAGACCTGCTGTTTTCAACTATCTTTCTCTCTATCGCACCTGCTATTTCAACATCTAAATGCCTGGCTATGAAAAGCCAAGTGACATTTACTCCTGATGTACACTCTTAGAAGGAAAGGTGATATCTAGAACCTAAAGGGGTTCCATTGGAGAACCCTTTGAGGAACCATTTTTAGTTTCAGGTAGAACCCTTTTTGTTCCAGGTAGAACCATTTTAGGTTTAATCTAGAAGTCTTTCCACAGATGGTTCTACATGGAACCCAAGGCTGTAACAAAATGTGGAAAAGTGAAAACTTTCTGAAGGCATAATCATTTATGTACGGTATCTGTATGTCCTAAAAACTGTATAATTTCAATAGATATCCTTACACTATATGTGAATCATAATGTAGATATTGTAGTGTTTCTTCCTCGTGTGTCCGATCGGAAATGGGCTAAATCCGACTCATGAAATGTCCAGCGGCCAGATAATTGTAGCTGTTCAGGCGCCGAAAAGCATTTTACTTCTTCACATGAAGGTGACATTCTTGAGCATCATTTTTAGTATTAGGCTAGATAAGGCATGGAAAGGCAAACATTATCATATTTAATAGTTTCTCTTCTATTTCTGTTAAAATAAATGCAGCATAGCAAATCCAGAGCTCCTATCACAACATATGTTTTCTGGAAAGATGCTAAAGTAGGCTAGTCTTTGCAAAACATGTATTTTATTTATTTAATATTTTACTGCTGTGGGTCACTAAATCAGGGTCACTAAGAGGGTTTCTTGGCAGTCTTAAACAAATCTACTTTGAAACAAAAGTATACACCTCACACACATGGCTATGTGTTTTAAAAAATGAAAACAACTGTACGATGTCAGATATAGAGTTGTAATGTATTCCATTTTGGCTTAGCATCCCAATATTACACTGTATATACATCACAGAGGACTGAAATATAACTAAACCGTTTGACATAGAAACACTGGATTTTATTAAGAACATTCCACCCATAAGACCACTACAGGAGGATTTGCTGATTTGACTGCAGGAAAGGGACTAACAGAAAATAAAAGTTACTTTGACATTACAGAGTATTTTCAGTTCAACAAATGACAGTTAAATATATTGTAATCCCACTTTTTAAAACAATGCAATTTGAAGAAATTACAAGGGGCACTTTTGCAAGGCACTGTATACTTAGTGTTTCCTATATATTCATATGTTCTATGTTTTCTAAAACAAATTATACAATTTTCAACTCAAAACAACTGTGTATTTTGATTAAATATTCTAAATCACAATTAAAGCGTTTTAAATTGAAGTACAGTTTTAATCAGTGTGTTTAAAGATAGTGAACATATAGTATACTTAAAGACTGGAAAACAGTTAACTTAATGTACACTTTTAATAAGTGTATTGAAGGTTGATGATAGTATATTTATAGTATACTAAAAGACAGAAAAAACTATTTATTTGAAGTACACTTTTAATACATGTATTAAAGTGTGATGATAGTGTCATACTGTTGAGTGCACCTTCCCCTGCTCCCTACCTCCAGCGCTCGATGTTGCCAGTCTACTAAGCACCGGTCCTGGAAACCCACATTGCGCACAACTGACAACCATCATTGCGCGAACACCTGCTCCCTATCGTTAAGCACACCTGGACTTCATCACCACCCTGATTTCTCTCCCTTCATATAGCCCTCAGTAAGCCTCAGTCATCAGGCAGCATTGTTTTCTCTCATGTTCAGTACGCTTCTCATGTTTGTTCTTTTTTATCGTTTTAATTATTAAACTCATCTTCTGCTCCTGAATCCCTGTGTATATATGTTACAGATAGTAGATTTATAGTATACTAAAAGACTGGAAAAACAATTAATAAGTGTGTTGAAGTGTACTGATATTATATTTATATTGTACTTAAGACATACTAGAAAAATATATCTCATATTTGAAGTATATTATTTACATATTTTGTATATTTAAGTATACTTTTGTATAATAAAATATATATATTTTTCGCTTGGTCATACCACTAGGTAGCTACTCTACCTGCTTCATTCATAACGAGAATAGCTATCAGTAATAAAAAATACAATTTCTTTATTTGTTAGTTAGGATAGATAGATAGATAGATAGATAGATAGATAGATAGATAGATAGATAGATAGATAGATAGATAGATAGATAGATAGATAGATAGGTACTTTATTGATACCAGTTAGCTTTTACCCTCCTATCTATCCTAGTTAGCTAGCTCTACTGGCTACTGGCCAAATTATCTAACTTTTTTTATTCTAGTTACTAAGATTAAAAAAACATATCTCAAATTAGCTACTTACTTTACCGTTAACTTCTTTGAGGTATTTTCTGAACAGCTTATTTGATTTTCCACACCGTTTACACTCATTTGTGGCACGCAGTTGGAACTCTGCAGCAGAAAATACATGATTGTGATACATCCTGTAGGTTTTCACTCCAACCCTCACCCTTTTAATAGTTTTGCACTCCAGTCTATCTATCTATCTATCTATCTATCTATCTATCTATCTATCTATCTATCTATCTATCTATCTATCTATCTATCTATCTATCTATCTATCTATCTATCTATCTATCTATCTATCTATCTATCTATCTATCTATCTATCTATCTATCTATCTATCTATCTATCTATCTATCTATCTATCTATCTATCTAGCGCACCTGATTCTAATAATTAGCTGCTTGAAAAGCTGAATCAGGTCGGTTACAACTGGGGTTGGAGTGAAAACCTACAGGAGGGTAGCTCTCCAGGAACAGGGTTAGACAACAATGGTCTAGAATATCAAAATCATTTTATATAACAATATCCCCTGATATGGGCCCTTTCCCCCATTGTTGTGGTTGGACAGATAGAGAGGAAGGGAGCATTAGATTCTATGGCAAGTGAAAGGAATTCCTTGGTTTGTTCTGCTGAAGGTTGGCTGATGTCATCCGATGGCTGTCTACCGCCTACTTTCAAAAATGTTCCTGTGGAGAATAGTCTGTGGTACTGGTAGAGCAAATACAGATAGGTGTTACATGGTACTGGTAGAGCAAGGACAGATAGGTGTTACATGGTACTGGTAGAGCAAGGACAGATAGGTGTTACAAAATGGGGCTCGTCTGGGATATTGTTTCCAACGAGTATGGTAGACGCTCTATTCGCCTACTCTAACCCACACCCCGTAGAAGTGCAACTGCAAGAGATAGAACTAAAGGAAAAATGGGAAAAACAGAAAATAGAGCTGGAGCATATGGAAAGACAAGATTAGCTGCAGCCAAAGAACAAGAATGAGAATGTGTAGTCAGACTAGAACAAATACAAGAAGAACGTGCGCATGCCATTCAATTAAAAGAGATGGACCTGGAAGTACGACAAAGGGAGATTGATCTGGAAGTACTCCGAATCCAGTCAGGCCATCCTGCACCCTCAACAGAGTTAGATCTTGGTCAGAACAGCCGGCTTGTACCGCCTTTCAACGATAAGGAGGTGGATGTATATTTTACTCTGTTTGAGCGGATTGCCACATCCCTAAAATGGCTGTGAGATATTTGGTCACTGCTCCTCCAAAGTGTTCTAGTGGGAAAAGCTCTGAAAGTGTATAGCGCTTTCTCTTTATGGACCAGAGTTTAGATTATGACACTGTTAAAGCTGCTATCCTTCGGGCTTACGAGTTGGTCCCAGAGGTTTACAGACAACAGTTCCGTAAATTACGAGACAGAAATACTAAGCCATGTTGAGTTCACAAGGGAACAAGCATGTTTTTTTGATTGGTGGTGTGGTTCTCAAGAGATCAAGGACCTTGAGGATTTAAAAACACTCATACTTCTCGGTCAGTTCAAGAATTGCCTTCACGAAAGGGTTGCAACTTACATTTATGAGCACAAGGATCTCACTCTTGAGAAAGCTGCAGTTCTTGCAGATGAGTTTGTGTTGACACATAACTACCTTCACAAACAAAGCAAAAAGCAATTGAGAGAAGCCACCTCTTAATTTGAGGTTTCAGTCCATTTCTACAGTGCCCAATGATAAAGAAAACTGTATCCGCCAGTTTGTCATTACTGCAGTGAGAAAGGACACATTGTCTCTCATTGTCCTAAGTTGAAACAGAAAAATGAGAGAGAAAAAGCTGTTTATTCTTCAAATCAAATAAAATGTTATTGGTCACATACATGTGTTTAGCAGATGTTATTGCAGGTGTAGCGAAATGCTTGTGCTTCTAGCTCCAACAGTGAAGTAATATTTAACAATTACACAACATATACCCAATACACATAAATCTAAGTAAGGAATGAATAAAGAATATATACATATATGGACGAGCGATGTCAGAGTGGCATGGACTAAGATACAGTAGAATAGTATAGAATACATACAGGCTGGTTTGAGTATTTCAGAAAGTGCTGATCTACTGGGATTATCCCACACAACCATCTCTAGGGTTTACAGAGAATGGTCTGAAAATAAGAAAATATCCAGTGAGCGGCAGTTCTCTGGGCGAAAATGCCTTGTTGATGGCAGAGATCAGGGGAGAATGGCCAGAGTGGTTCGAGCTGATAGAAAGGCACCAGTAACTCAAATAACCACTGGTTACAACCAAGGTATGCAGAAGAGCATCTCTGAACGCACAACATGTTGAACCTTGAAGCAGGTGCCACTCCTGTCAGCTAAGAACAGGAAACTGAGGCTACAATTTGCACGAGCCCAGCAAAATTGGACAATAGAAGATTGGAAAAACGTTGCCTGGTCTGATGAGTCCCGATTTCTTCTGGGACATTCAGATGGTAGGGTCAGAATTTGGCGTAAACAACAGGAAAGCATGGATCCATCCTGCCTTGTATTAACGGTTCAGGCAGGTGGTGGTGGTGTAATGGTGTGGGGCATATTTTCTAACACATCATGTCAAGATCAAAAGACCTACCCGAGGCCCTCAGAAGAAAGATTATTGACGCCCATGAGTCTAGGAGGGGTTACAAATCAATTTCCAAGCAATTCGAAGCACATCATTCCACTGTCCGACGACTCATCTACAAATTGAGAAAATTCCAGAACACTGGCAATCTACCAAGACAGGTTGTCCCACCAAATTCAGCTCAAGAGCTGACCAAAAGATGCTCATAGAAGTCTCTAAGAACCCCAGGGTAACATAAAGGGATCTACAGGCCTCTCTTGTCACAATCAATGTCGAAGTGCATTCAGAAAGAAAGAGACTGTCAGAAAGAGACTGCACAAACTTGACCTACATGGGAGGTCAAGATGTAAGAAGCCTCTTCTCTCAAAAAATTATATTAAGACACGACTGACGTTTGCCAGACAACACCTGGGTAAAGACCAAAACTACTGGAACAATGTGCTCTGGACAGATGAGTCAAAGGTGGAGTTGTTTGGCCGCAATGTCAGACGGCATGTTTGACGAAAACGAAACACTGTCTTTGAAAAGAAGAACCTCATACCAACCGTAAAGCATGGAGGCGGTAGCATTATGGTTTGGGGCTGCTTTGCTGACTCAGTGCCTGGCCAACTTGCCATCATTGAGTCAACCATGAATTCTATATTGTATCAGAGAATTCTTGAGGAGAATGTGAGGTCATCTGTCAAAAAGCTGAAGCTGAACCAAACATGGGTCTTGCAACAGGACAATGATCCAAAACACACAAGCAAAGCTACAACAGAATGACTCAAAAAGAAGAAATGGAGGGTTATGGAATGGCCGAGTAAAAGCCCAGATCTCAATCCTATCGAAATGCTGTGGGGGGACATGAAGCGGGCTGTGCATGCAAGAAAGCCCTGGAACATGACACAGTTGAAGCAATACTGTAAAGAAGAGTCGGCGGAAAGTTCCTCCCAGTCGATATAAGAGACTGATAGACAGTTACAAGAAACGTCTACATGAAGTTATTGCAGCCAAAGAGGGCAACACAAGCTATTGAAGCTAGGGGTGGATTTTTGATGAATAAATGATTGAAAAGTATAGTCTTTTAGTGTCATTTGTTAAATTAGGTTACCTTTGTCAATGGTGTTGACGTGAAGATTACATATCCATCTGTCCAAATATGTAAAAAAAAATATATAGATAAAGATGTCCCCTGATATTGTTCCTTTTCACCCAGTGTCACTTTCTCTTCCTTTCTCTGGCCCACCACAACTTTCACCAGTTTATTAACAGTTTGATTGACATCCTTTACATTCCAGGAATGCATCAGGGTTACATTGGTCAGAACTATTTTAATGCTTCAACTGATTGGTGGCATTCTGGTCAGCCTTGACAAGACCGATGGGATTAAAAATACATTTTCCTCTCCTCTAAGAAGTCCCATACTGAACACAATGGTGTAGAAAATAATATAGTTTTTTTTCCCTGAGTTGACAGGGTCAATATTTATCATCAAAGGGAACTCTAATTACTTATGATAGCTTAAGTTGTTTTGAGGTAGATTGAGAATCTCAAATCTATAGCTGGAACAGAGTAAGGGTCGCCCCCGCATGGTTATCACTGGCTGCAAGCAATTATGGAAAATAATGAGAATATTAATTAGAATTTCACATTAGCAAACCCTGCATGTTGTTTTTAGTAAATTTGTTTAATGATATTGAAGCCTCCAGCCTCTAACCTTCCCAACGGGGCAACGAGGCACACATTTGCCTCAAGAGCAGGAGTTGAGGCCCCAGGAAATTACAGAACAAAATGGGTATAGACAGGACAGAGAGAGAGAGAGAGAGAGAGAGAGGGGGGGGGGGGGGTGAGGGGGTGAGAAAGAGAGACAGAGGGGATAGAGACACAGCAAGACAGAGAGGAGTGTGAACCAGGAAGATACAAAGAGAGTGAGCAAGGGAGATGGAGGGAGGGATAGAGAGGGATGCAGGGAAAGGTTGGGGCTGGGGTAGCATGTTTAATTGTGAACCGTGGTGATATTTACATAGTTAATGAGTAACCCAGATATGTGCGCATGCAATTATACCCAGATCCTATCTCCACTGCCTTTGATCGGAAAACAGTCACAAATCTTCTGGGGATCCCAGCTGAAATCTGCATGAGAGCAGCAAGAGGGCTGCTGATTCCCAGTACTTAGCGCGTGTGAATGTAGGCAGAAAATGTATACCAAAATGAAGTGTAACATGGTCTGATTTAGAATGTCAAAATACTGACATTTAGCCATTGTTGTTATACAGTATGTCACATGCTGACATATTGCTTTGGTGTCCTTATAATCCCTAATGTGGTTTATACTGTCGGTATTGTTGATCTATTGGTCTCACTATTCTGTACTACAGATCATTGCAGTACTCCTCCTCTCTACTCCACCTTGTTCACAGAAAATAGACCAGAAAAACATGCAGTTGGATTGGTTGTATGATCCATTACCCTCACTCACTGACATGACATGCTCTTCAGCAAATTGAGAGGCCTAAAGCCAAAGGCTGCTTCACTACTGCATAGGGAGTATGGTACCATTTGGGACACAGAAAAGCTCTTGTGTCAAATTCCTTTAGAGGGAGGCTTGGGCTGTGGCAGACAGTTACAGTTTATTAATGGGAGTGGTGTCATCACTGTGTTCATGTCCTGGACCATAGGCAATATAATAACAAAGTCAAATACTCAGCAATAATAGTAATAATGTTACTATTGTACCCAATTGAGGGCGTGTCCTCATCATTGTCTTATGCTGAAGGCAGAATCATAGCCATAGGGTAGGCTACATGATTGTGCATATTTAACATACTTGAATACTGAGCCAGTCATGATAGGGTTCCATTTGTCGACTTGTCCCTTTGTGTGTTGGATTTTATGTGATTCTCAAAGAAGTCTTGAGACTCCTTGGCAGTGGAAAATGTGTGTGTTGTGTTCTGGAAGTTAAAGATGAGTTTTGCAGGGTGGATGAAACTGTATCTCAGATTTAGCTTGAGTAGCTGGGATCTTACCTTGTTGTAGGTCACCCTCTGTTTTTAACAATTTGGCACTCATGTCTGGGTAGATGCTGATAATTTTTCTCTGCGTAGGTCAGAGCCCCCGATTCTGCTGCAAGGTGAACAACTCACTGTTTGACATCAAAACTGTGGATTTCTACAATTTATACAGCGAGAGCCGCGCTGTGGAGAGGACCCATGCAGTGTGCAATGTTAATCAACGTCATTGGACCCAGCTTCTCCTGCCCGAACAGTTCATAGAAAAGATTGCTCATGAAGAAAGTTAAGTTGCCTGCTTCCACATCAGTTTCAAGTCCTATGACCCGCATATTGAATTTATGGGAATGATTCAAGTGAATCCCCTTTTAGCTTAGCTAGCACTGTTTCTAGGTCATGGAGTCGCATCTCTGTCGCTTTGGCCGCCTTCTCACTTTAGAAGTGAGCACTGCAAGTCATTTTATATATAGATTATGGTATCTGTCCCATATCAGTTGGCAAAAAAAATACCTACTTCTAGTTTTTTCTTGTCATACAATGAACCTCCTACTATAATTGTTTTTAAGAAAGAAGTCTGTTAGTTCATAGTAATTTTGCAAAAGAACGTTTCAATGCATGCCACCGGAACTGCATTTTCACCCCCTTCTCATAAACCCCTTCCTTCCTTTAGTTTGTAACTGGAAGTAGCAGCCTTCATGTTGACCTTGCTATGGTCAATTGATTTGGTTACTTCAAGGCTCAGGTTCTACTGTGCTGTCTGTTTCTATAAACACAGGGTAAGGAGATGTGAGGAGTTTGAGTAGACAGGTCTGACACCCAACACCGTAGTAACTCCTCCCAGTGCTCTTAGGTCTTCAGCTGCAGGACTAATATGTTTTGACAGTGTATGTGTCCCAAATGGTGCCCTATTCCCTATATACAGTAGTGCACTACTTTTGACCAGAGCCCTATATAGGGATTAGTGTGCCATTTGGAATGCAGTCAAACTATCCAAAATGGCAAAGGTAATTAAACAGAGATACTGTATGTCCATGACTGATCTAGCTGATGTTATCAAAGGGGCTGGAGGAGATAATCTTTATTTTTCATTTGTATTTTTATTTAATCTTTATTTAACTAGGCAAGTCAGTTAAGAACAAATTCTTATTTACAATGACGCCCTACTCCTGAAAGGAGGAATAATTCCAAGGAAGGTAGTGATTTTTCTGATATTGATGGATGAATCCTAAAATAGGAAAGGTGAGCGAGAATAAGAAACATGATATTCAAATGATATTGTGAAATGTAACAAACAGCTAGAATCATTTTTGTAAATGCTGTGATTGTCATTTATTTCAAGTTTCAGTAAAATATCTGAATTTCAAACTTGATTTTATTTTGTATTTTTTCAAGAACTAATAAACACCACAGGTACATTAGCTTCCCTACAGCATGTACTTCAAGACTGCACCATTCTCTTCATAGGCTATAAAGAAGTACAACCTTAAGAGCAGAACGCAATCATCTGAAATAGACTTCATTTCACTGCATCTCTCCAGGTTTTAAAAGCATTTTTAAAAGCATTACTTCTTGCAGAGGCCCTACTACAGAGGCTTATGGAAGTGGAAATAAATAAATGAGAGATGGGACAGAAGCCCTCAGCAGTGACGGAAGGCATGGTGAAGGTGAACCAGTAACGATCATCCACCTGCCGGCCTGCTCCAGAGACCAGGCACAGACCTGGACTGAATCCCAAAATGTCACCCTATTCCCTTTATAGTGCACTTCATCATGGTCCATAGGGGCCCATTTGGTCAAAGGTAGTGCACTATATACAGAATAGTGTGCCAATTGGGGATACAGCAGAGTGATGGGAGGTCGGGGATAATTTGCCCAGTGTCTCCATACTTATTTGTCTCTTTAGAAGGGAGTACAGTAGAGTTACAAATGATGGCCAGTGTATACACTGTGTATACACAGTAATGTACACTGAATTTATACACTCAAATGATGACAAAGTGCAAAGTGAGATGCTGATTAACAGAATTTGACATATGTTAAGTTCTTCTTTAGATAGGCCTGAATGTGTGTTTGTGGACCTTGTGATAAATAGTGATAAAGAAATGTATAACGTGTCATTTTAAGCGTATCAGGAAATCCCATTAAGAGTCTACTGACGCACCCGTGCATCAATCTAAGTTAAATCAGTTTAAGCTAGAGATTTTTTTGAATGGGCTGCGTACATTTAACCTTTTATTTAACTAGGTAAGTCAGTTAAATTACGGCCTACCCCGGCACTGGGCCAACTGTGCGCCGCCCTATGGGACTCCCAATCACGGCCGGTTGTGATACAGCCTGGAATCAAACCAGTGTCTCTAGTGAAGCCTCTAGCACTGAGATGCAGTGCCTTAGACCGCTGCTCCTCTCGGGAACCCTACTTAAAGGGGTCCAAAAATTCCAAATCAAATAGCTAAATGATACACGGTAAGACCATCTTAAAACAATTACATATTAGTCAGTCGCTCTCTGTAAGGTTTATGTTCAGAGAGGTCTCTGGAAACCTTTATGGTTTTCAGGTTTGGTGTCCAGAGACCAATCCCATCAGTTTGGGATTGGTCCCTTATTAGAGGCAGCTGCGCCGTATTGCCTCTAATTGGGGAGCCTATTTAAGTAGTAGTTATTCTCACCTGTGTTTGTGAGTTTTTGTGTGTGTTCCTTTGTGTCAGCGCCGATTTATGGTCGCTCTCTCTTTTTGTTATTTTTGTGTTTTCTTATTAATAAAAGGAATGTTATCGCACTACTGCTCTGCGCCTCGGGTCCTGTCTCATAGCGATCGTGACAGAAAAACTACCACACCAGGACCAAGCAGCGTGGAAAGGAGGAATGGGAGCCTCAGCAGGAGAGAGGAGGAGAGCGACGTTGTCGGTGGTGGGTTTTGCCCAGAGGCAACCCCAGGTAAATTTTTTTGGGGGGCTATGGGGGTTGTCAGGCAGGCGTGAGATAGCACCGAGACCAGCATCCACATGGGGTCTGGCGGAGCCAGAGCACGACTGGGGGTCGGAGTCGGAGGAAGAAAGGGAATATCTAAGGGAGATGTTCCTGGGAGATGTTCACCAGATCTCCAGTGTGCAGCACTAGCCCAGCTCGTCCAGGGACAGCCTACAGCAGTGTCATAGGTATATGTCCCATTCGATGTCTCCAGTGCCGGCTCTCCACACCCGACACCCGGTGCCTCCAGTGCCAGCCCCACACCCCAGACCTCCGGTGTGCCTCCCCAGCCCGGTAAGCCCTGTGCCGGCTCCCCACACCGACCTCCAGTGCTTGCGCACAGCCCGGTGCCTCCAGTGCCGGCCCCACGCACCAGACCTCAGGTGTGACTCCCCAGCCAGTGCGTGTCCTCAGCTTGGTAGCGCTAGTACCGGTTCCTAGCCTGGTGGCGCCAGTGCCGGTTCCTAGCCCTGTAGCTACAGTGTGTGTCCCCAGCTTGGTAGCGCCAGTACCGGTTCCTAGCCCGGTGGTGTCAGTGGGTGTACCTAGGTTGGTAGCGCCAGTACCGGTTCCGAGCCCGGTAGCTCTAGTGCCGGTTCCCAGCCCCGCTCCACCAGTGCCCAGTCCGGGACTGGTCGTCAGCCCCGCTCCAGGGCCGGAGCAGTCCGTTCCACCGGTGCCCAGTCCGGGACCGGTCGTCAGCCCCGCTCCAGGGCCGGAGCAGTCCGTTCCACCGGTGCCCAGTCCGGGACCGGTCGTCAGCCCCGCTCCAGGGCCGGAGCAGTCTGCTCCACCAAAAAGTAATAAACAGTATTTTTTTCATCCAACTATTAACCTAAATCCAATGACAGGGTGACATTTTGGGTGATTTCATGTTGAATTCATGTTAGTTGAGAACTCAATCAACTGACATCTGTGCCTAGTGGGTGAGGACTTAAAGCTACCGGAACAAAATGGTTGTGAAAATGTTAAGTAACATAATTAATACATTTTCACATTAATGTATAACCCATGTCTCACGCCGTCTGGTATGCTGTTTAGAGTCTGAAGCCCCACAATATTTACTATGCAAGGGTACAAAAGATACCGGAATGCATTTTTAACCAGGCCATTTTTGAATCCATCTGATCTGTGGTATCACAGGACATTTCAGTTATTTCTGCCTTCTGATTTTGACAAAACAATACACTATTGATACCCAATGAAGGTTGCCCTGGAGAAGCAGGGCCATTATGAGTGTTCTGTACATTCTACAGCGTGCACACACACTCACACACACTCACACACACACACACACACTCACACACACACTCACACACACTCACGCACACACACACACACACACACACACACACACACACACACACACACACACACACACACACACACACACACACACACACACACACACACACACACACACACTCTCACACACTCACACACACACACACACACACACACAGTGATTAGGAGTAGGGGAGGGGGGCCATAATAACAAAGAAATAGCCTAAATAAACTAAACAGAGAATGAAATCATCTGTGAGCCCTATTTGAAGAGTGGCCTCTCCAGTCTCTCTAGACAGACAGACAGACAATCAGTTTGCATTAAGACTTGAGGAAAGGCAGGCCCTGATATCTGGACATGAAGGGCTTGCTTTTTCTCTGCCATTACCAAGGTAACTCATTTGTTTTAGATACAAACAGCTTAAAGGCCAGATGGCATTTTTTTTCAGGGACGGGGACAGGGGGTTTTGGCAGGCCAGGCGCCAAGTGACTAAGGTTGTGGTTCTTGCATTCAAATTATATTGAATTCTACTTATATAATCAAGCTATACCACAATAAACATAAAGTTAAAATGCCAAGACTCCGAGATCATGAGTGGTTTTGAAATCTGTAGCCTATATCTGCTGCGCTGTATTAGCGTAATGGACAGCACCCTACAGCTAATGAATATAGGCTACAAGACAGATAGAGCAATTTAATTCATTCAGCTTATGTGAATACAGCCGTACACACAGCTGTCTTAACAAAATAACGCAAACTAAATTCTGATAGTAGTAGCCAAGTTATTCATACATGTAAAAAAAAATACTGAATAGCAGTTTGGCTTAGAATACCAAAACAACTGTGAATGCGAACAAATGAGAACAAAACAGCGGTTTTCAAACATGGAAAATTCTGCCGCTCGTTGTGATATGGCACAACACACTTCTGTGAGTCAAATTCGACCCACGTAATCAATTAAGCAATGCCAGCCTACCATAAACACATTTCCAATACGTACAGCTCCATTTACAGCAACGAAAACCAATAGGCTACCAAGAACCAGAATAGAATGTAGCCATTTCTATGATGAAACATGCTGAAATGTAGCTATACCCAGGGGCATCATTTGGATTCCTGCATTGGAATTGAATTCTGCTTATATCACGCTATACCACAATAAATATAAATGTAAAAAAAATATGCTTTTGACCAAGAAGTGACGGTTTCCATGGCACAAAATCTCGCTGCGCACTTTCAGTGCCATGGACACCACCCTACACACGAAAGCAAGATTTTGATAAACAACCAACTAGATTGTTTCAATCTTAACTTTTCAAAAGATTTGTAGCTTCCTTGATGCTCGGTGGAACTTCCTGAGTAATCTTCTTGTAAGATCCCCCTCAAATGCCAGTTGGATTAGTTGAGCTTTCCTCGGGTGTAGCATGCCTCTTCTATGCTGACTGAACACGTTTGTCAAAGTGGAAATGTATTATCGCATGTAGCTGTGGACGCCCCAAAAAGTCAGTCCATGTTCCAATGCAGTAAGCACGGTCGGCATAACGAAGAGAGGCCCAGAGAATCATTACAGGAAATCAGAGCTGGCGATTTTCAGTCTGCAAAAACTGCAAGCGACTCTAAACTCAGCTTCCACCAAATCTGTTTTGCTTAGACCCAGCAGTGGTTTCACCTTTCTCACATCTAGAAAGGCTTGGCTCTTTGGATCAAGGGCACACTGGGCCTCCACCAGTTGGCTTTTGCGTTTGCTGAATCGTTCTGACATTTCACCAATGGCAGCATCCAACGTGCTGGAGAAGTCTTTTCTCTGTCCTACTGTACTGTCCACCATGTATTGACATGTGTTCTTACGAAAAAAGGTGTAATGGGTCCGCACTCAAAAAGATGTCGCATAAAGCTTGCTTCATTATTCAATTTCTTTCTTTTTTCTTCACCGCATCAGGTGTAGCGTACACAGACGTTTTGGCTTTACAGCTTTCTTTAGTGTGTAGGTATAATTTAATTCAAAACAGTACTGTACAGTGAGTAGAGTACAGTACTGTACAGTAAAGAAAAGTAGAGTAGAGTAAATTATATTGTACTGTACCGAACTATATTCTACTTTACTGTACTATACTCTACTGCACTTTACTACACTGAACTCTGCTCTGCTATGCTGTATTGTACTACACTGAACTCTGCTCTGCTATGCTGTATTGTACTACACTGAACTCTGCTCTGCTATGCTATGCTGTATTGTACTACACTGAACTCTGCTCTGCTATGCTGTATTGTACTACACTGAACTCTGCTCTGCTATGCTGTATTGTACTACACTGAACTCTGCTCTGCTATGCTGTATTGTACTACACTGAACTCTGCTCTGCTATGCTGTATTGTACTACACTGAACTCTGCTCTGCTATGCTGTATTGTACTACACTGAACTCGGCTCTGCTATGCTGTATTGTACTACACTGAACTCTGCTCTGCTATGCTGTATTGTACTGCACTGAACTCTGCTCTGCTATGCTGTATTGTACTACTCTGCTCTGCTATGCTGTATTGTACTACACTGAACTCGGCTCTGCTATGCTGTATTGTACTACACTGAACTCTGCTCTGCTATGCTGTATTGTACTGCACTGAACTCTGCTCTGCTATGCTGTATTGTTCTACTCTGCTCTGCTATGCTGTATTGTACTGCACTGAACTCGGCTCTGCTATGCTGTATTGTACTACACTGAACTCTGCTCTGCTATGCTGTATTGTACTGCACTGAACTCTGCTCTGCTATGCTGTATTGTACTGCACTGAACTCTTCTGTGCTCAAAACTTAAAGGGTTTCAGATGCCTGTCAATGGTTTCCCTCTTAAATGTCTAATTTATATGGTCCGGAAGCTGTGCAGGTTTGGATCGAAAACCGTTAGACTTAGACATTCATTCAAACAATTTGCCTGTTTCCCCTTTTTAGTGATGTAGTTCTTTCCCTCTCTTTCTACAGACTTGCCAATACTCTTCTAGCAGTTCAGTTTTGTTCAAAGTTATCGTGACCCTTTGTCACTCACTAGGTAAATGCATTGACAGGAGTGTGATGGGCTATCATAGGGAAAGAATCATTACATTGTTGTCTTTTTAATTTGGGGCCAGAGAGAGAGCTAGAGAGAGAGGGAGGGAGGGAGGGAGGGAGAGAGAGTACAATTATCCCAGTATCCCATGCCTACCAACTTGTTTAGCGTCTCTCCTCTCCTCCTCGGTGGGTGTTAGGGAGACGGGGCTGGCCACTGATCCCTCAGTCCGTGTCTTGTCCTACATTTGAACATGGCTCCACTCACTCAATTACCACAGGGTTGAGAATGTCGCCTAAAGCCAATCTGGCAGAGGAGATAAACAAAGAGAGTGAGAGAAAGAGAGAGATATTCCCGGTTCCTTTGCCACCAGGGGATCTGAGGTTACAGGATTGTAATTTAAGGAACACTGTTCATGTTCAATACATTTTTAAGTGATCCTGGCATGAGCTGTGATACAAGCTGAAAAGAGGAGAAAATAATGACTTTAAGTGGATAGGAATCAAAAGCTGAATGGTTTATTCAAAACTATGGAACAGCTGTGTTGGGTCAGGTCAAAGTACAGAGTAGACAGACAAAATGATTGAGAGGCTTTGTTTCACGTGCGGTTTTGCTATGAGAATGTCTGTGTCCTCCAAGAAGATTACACTGAACTACAGAACTCAGTAGTTGTGTCCCAAATGGCACCCTACTCCCTATACAGTGCACAACTTTTTAAACAGGGCCCATAGATATCTGTAGGGCCACGTAGGGAATTGGTTGCCATTTGGAATGCAGACTGTATAAAATAAATAGATGCCCTCCCATCTTGTTCCATGCAATTCTCAGTATTTAAGCAACACGCAATGAGTGAGAAACCCAGTAGAGCGAGGGAATGTGAGGTTTTTTTCTTCATCCACGCTGTTGGCTGCTGCTGTCCACAGCCAAACAAATGATGAATTATTTAGCATTTTAAACAGCTTTTCAATCAAATTAGTCTGATTGTTTTTTAAACACGCCGTTCGGAGTATGTGACAGACGCCCCCAGATCCAGAATTGGTCACACTTAAATGGTTGTGATCCAGGGTGCTTTGTAGCTAGTTTGGTTTATTTCTCCTAGTTTCTCCTAGTAGTGACTGCCAATTACTGCTTATCACTTATTACCATAATTTATTCACATTACTTTACTTTAATAAAATAATTTAGTTTGATTACTTGTATTATTTAATTCTAAATCATAATATTATCTCTATAGAGCTGATGCCTATGTTGTCTGACAAAATCACTATTTTAATGATTCTTAAGAGTAAATAAGGCATACTTTTATGACTGCTGAATACCAAGCTATCAATCACTTACTGTAGACTTAGGCTATTTTCAGGCTCACGAAGCAACTGCTTTCTATCCGTGTTCTCTCTTCTCTCAATCTCCATGTCTACTCTGCACAGACCAGACAAGTGGACGCGCAATGTTATGTTTGTTGTAGTTAATTAGCACCTTTTCTTCTCTAAACTATGTAGAATCTTGCCCTGTTGGAAACTACAACTCCCTACTACATCGCACAGTTCAGACTTGATCTTATTTATCTCTACAGAAACTGCACATCAAGCTTACAAAAAAAAAGAACAAAATGGAATTTAAATAATTTAACCGTCAATTAGTTGTTAAAAAAATTAACAATAACCGCACTAGAGCTGGCATTTAAGGTAAAGTATCATAATAGGCTATACATGGCTTATTCGAGTACAGGCAGCCTACAGTGTTTTGAGTGCGGCATGCTTGCCCACACAGGGAGCAGGCGGATGGGGGCGGGGGGTGATGCTCCCCCCTCAACACCTGGGTCCACTGACGCAGGGAGAGGCGGCCTGGCAAAACAGAAGCAGAACAGCCCCAGTCAAGGGGAATACTATTGATACCCAGTCTACATTCGTAGCGAGGACTGAGCAGCAGCCCGTCCACGAGGGGGGGTGTGGTGCCTACCGAGTCACAGACATCGGCTGTCACAAGCAATGAGGATGAATCCGGGGAACTGGTTTCCCTCATAGAGGAGGAGGTGATGATCAGTGCGAGTAGTGGGGTGGGGTGCAGGGAGGGAGTAGTAAAAGGGAGGGCGGGGGGCAGCCAGACCCAGGCGGCTGCGACCACTGTGGCTTAGGCTGGGGAGGAGGAAGTTGGAGACGTTTCCGACATCTCCGTCATCATGTCGGAGCCGGCTGGTGATAATTCGCTGTATACACTAGAGAATGTCACCGGGTTCCTAGATCAGACTTTTGGAAAGTCAGTTAAAAGGTACGTTTGTAAGCTCAGCTGAAATTTTGCAAAAGACCGTCTGACCGTCTATCTATCTATCTATCTATCTATCTATCTATCTATCTATCTATCTATCTATCTATCTATCTATCTATCTATCTATCTATCTATCTATCTATCTATCTATCTATCTATCTATCTATCTATCTATCTATCTATCTATCTATCTATCTATCTATCTATCTATCTATCTATCTATCTATGCACTGCACAGATGCTTCGAGGACTTCCTAAACCAGGGCCCAGAGCAGAGAGAGCTGCTATGGACTCGGACATTACTATGCAGGAACTGTCCACTGCAGTTATGCAGCTCTCATCCCTCAGTCCGAGACCCTGCTATTGATGGTTTGCCATTAGACTTCTACAAACATTTCTGGGGATGTATTGGGGGGGGATTTCTATGAAGTGCTGTGTGAATCCTTTCAGGAGGGTTCTCTTCCAGTGTCTTTCATTATTACGAAAGAAGGGGGATTTGGCTCTTTTGAAAAACTGCCGACCTGTAGCATTGTTATGTGCAGACTAAAAGATCATATATAAGTGTCTCTCTAACAGGTTAAAGGAATATCTGGGGCTGTTAGTCCACAAGGACTAGTCATATTGTATACCTGATATATCTATTGTGGATCATTTGGTTTCGTTAAGAGATGTTTATGTATGTTTGTAAACTGTCAGATGTGAATGTAGGTCTGCTTTCTCTGGATCAGGAGAAGGCTTTTGATCATGCAGGCCATCAGTATTGTATTTGTATTTACTATGGATCCCCATTAGCTGCTGCCAAGGCTACTCTTCCTGGGGTTCTGCACAATTATACAAAATTATAAAATTTTAAAAACATTCACAACACACTAAGTGTGTACCATCAGGCCCATATTCCACTTACACATATCTGCAACACAAAATCCATGTGTACATGTGTGTATAGTGCATATGCTATCATGTGTGTATACATGTGCCTGTGCCAGAGTCCCCGCTGTTCCATAAGGTGTATTTTTACCTGCTTTTTAAATATGATTCTACTGCTTGCATCAGTTAGCTGTTGTGGAATAATAGAGTTCCATGTAGGTCATGGCTCTATGTAGTACTGAGCGCCTCCCATAGTCTGTTCTGGACTTGGGGAATGTGAAGAGAACACTGGTGGCATGTCTTGTGGGGAATGCATGGGTGTCTGAGCTGTGTGCTAGTATTTTAAACAGACAGCTCGGTACCTTCATCTTAATTAATTTGGAACGATGAAAGCTTTTGGGTTTGGGGATGGTTTTTTGTCATTGGTGGGTTTACTGTACGCCAGACCTCATATATAGTGAAGGTGGGGGGTGGGTTGAGCTGCCCTATACCAGTCCAGTGGTATTAGGCAGGGTTACCAAATCTTGGGCCAGCTACAGTGCCTTTGGAAAGTATTCAGACCCCTTGACTTTGAGCTCAGGTGCATCATGTTTCCATTGATCATCCTTAAGATGTTTCTACAAATTGATTGAAGTCCACCTGTGGTAAATTCATTTGATTGGACATAATTTGGAATCGCACATGCCTGTCTATATAAGGTCCCAGAGTTGACAGTGCATGTCAGAGGAAAAAACACTCTTCTTAGAGCCGGTCACTCAAACTGAGCAATCGGGGGAGAAGGGCCTTGGTCAGGGAGGTGACCAAGAACCCAGTGGTCACTCTGACAGAGCTCTAGAGTTCCTCTGTGGAGATGGGAGAACCTTTCAGAAGGACAACAATCTCTGCAGCACTCCACCAATCAGGCATATATGGTAGAGTGGCCAGACAGAAACCACTCCTCAGTAAAAGGCACATGACAGCCGGCTTGGAGATTGCCAAAACTCTTTGGCCTGAATGCCAAGCGTCACATCTGGAGGAAACCTAACATAATCCCTACGGTGAAGCATGGGGGTGGCAGCATCATGCTGTGAGGATGATTTTCAGCGACAGGGACTGGGAGACTAGTCAGGATCAAGGGAAAGATGAATGGAGCAAAGTACAGAGAGATCTTTGATGAGAACCTGCTCCAGAGCTCTCAGGACCTCAGACTGGGGCGAAGGTTCACCTTCCAACAGGACAATGACCCTAAGCACACAGCCAAGACAACACAGGAGTGGCTTCGGGACAAGTCTCTGAATGTCCATGAGTGGCCCAGCCAGAGCCTGGACTTATCCTATCGAACATCTATGGAGAGAGCAGAAAATAGCTGTGCCACGACACTCCACATCCAACCTGAGAGAGCTTGAGAGGATCTGCAGAGAATATTTGGAGAAACTCCCTAAATACAGGTGTGCCAAGCTAGTAGTAGAATCATACCTAAGAAGACTCAAGTCTGTAATCGCTGCCAAAGTTGTTTTCAAGAAAGTACTGTGTAAAGTGTCTGAATACTTATTTGTAATACATTTGCAAAACATTCTAATAACCAGTTTTTGCTTTGTCATTATGGGCTATTGTGTGTAGTTGATTGAAAAATACTATTTAATACGTTTTAGAATAAGGCTGTAACGTAACAAAATGTAACAAATGTGGAAAATGTCAAGGGGTATGAATACTTTCCGAATGCACTGTATGTAGGGGATAGGGTACCATTTGGTCAGAGACCATCTCCTCATCTCTGCCCTACTTTCTCTGCCTGTTGCTCTGAAAGGGTGTGATACCCAGTCTATTGTGTGTCTATCCAAGTTAACCGTTCTTCCGTGACTTTAAACTTTAAATCTCAGGGAAGAGCAGTTGTGGGAGCTGAAGATGTATTTATTTGGACAGATGACAGAGCTAGAATACATTAGCTCAAGGATGGGTGAGGCTTGGGGCTTGGGTCTTGGGGCCTAGGGGGTCCTGAAATGGACACCATAGTAAAGTAGGTTCCCACTAGCTTTACCTTGCTGTGTTACGGGTTTAGCTAGCAGGTTGGTACTTTACACACATTTCATGCCAGTAGCTATAGCTGCCTATTTCTGTCTTGGCATGGGATTGACACAGGCTGAGGTGTGTATGGAGGGGCTCTACCATTTAACACTACCTCTACTCATAAGTGATAGTCGCTGGCATGCAATCATGTTTACTGTATATGAGGTGTTGACATGCACTGTGCCACGAATTCTCTATTCAACAGACAAGGAATACGTCTGGTATGGCACTGACATAATGTATCTGGCACTCGGTTTATACAAGAATGATGGCTTAATACATAGCTGGCTATCAGTCTCAGGGGGAAGTGGTGGGACATTTCACACATACTGTACAGTGGACTAGATACTGGCGGGGACAGTGGTCATATTATTGTTAAAGGTCATCATTTGGTACAATGAGCTACCTCACGCTACAGAAACAAGAGATAGGCTCCTGTGGGCCATTCTGGGTCATGAAAGGCGTTCTTTAGGAAACAGAGAGTCTGGAATGAGTATGTGCATTTGAGTTCATGAACGTGTACTAATGGTAACTCTATACAATGAGGACTCATTGGGGTGCTGCTGGGTTGAGTGCGTTCTGACAATTAAGTAACACTTTTATTATAAAGTGGAGGAGGCACTCAAAACTGTTCTCTATGTAATTACTTGATAATTGCAAACCTGACCAGCACATAACATTTTGTTTTTAAGCATACATTCTTTATGAAAGAAAGATAGATTATATGAGAAGATAGGTATCATAGTAACACAAAGGTTATAGTCTAAGTCATTATGTGGGTTCTAAAATGTCGGTCTAATGTCACCACTCCAGGCCAGATTAACGCCTTCTAAACATCACATAAAATGTCATTACTGGGGTCTCTGAGTCTGGACCCTGTCCAAAGCCCCACAACGGGCTAATTACAGTCATTACCTTCCCCAGTCGTCAACGACAACGGCCTGTCGCGAAAGGTTTGTTTCTAAAACTAGCCTGTGATTGGATGATTGAATTAGGAAGTGGACGGGTGGGTAACAGAATACTGCCCATGTGTGGCCGTGGCAGCAGAGAAAGGGACTTAGCCTAGCCTGTGATGAATCTGAAGATTCTGCATCATAAATTAGAATTATTTGCGCCAGAAAGGATTGAGCCACTTAGCATCTATCAGTCTGCCCACATGGCGCAGAGATTAACTACAAAAATGTTTTCTCCTCCTCGCTTCTCGACTTGCCCGCCGCTCCTCGTAAAGTGTCATTAGAGAGAGAGGGTGAGAGAGAGGGAGAGAGAGCGAGAGGGAGAGAGAGAGGGTGAGAGAGCGAGAGGGTGAGAGAGAGAGAGAGAGGGGGGGTGGGGGAGAGAGAGAGAGAGAGAGAGAGAGGAAAAACAGGGTGATCTGGTTAAGGAAGTGATGCAGCTGCCGTGCTCCAATAAATCAACAAAGTGAATCTCTTAAATATCTTTTGAAACGGTGCCGCTCTTCACACAGGAAGGAGGTTTCCAAACATCACGTTTTGCTGGTGTTTCACACAAGGTTACACAAACTGAATTTACGTAAAAAAAACAGAACTTCATCCCAAATGGAACCTTAAAGCATTCGATATACAGTGCACTACTTTTGAGGAGAGCCCTATGGACCCTGGTCAAAAGTAGTGCACCACATAGGGAATAGGTTGCCATTTGGGACACAAGCCAGGAGTATTTGTACCAAAGGCCACATAAAAATGTATATCATATCACAATACATGACAGCAATCAGAACATTTATCTGGCAACTAATGCTTTTGATTTAGTCCCACTGTTCTTTCCGCACTCTGTACTCAGTCCAGAATAAATGGACATTTTATGATACATGGAGATCCCCAAGTGAATAGCACATACTGTACAGTCCTTGTTTTTAAAAGAAAAGCACATTTTCGTCCATTAAAATAACATCAAATTGATCAGAAATACAGTGTAGACATTGTTAATGTTGTAAATGACTATTGTAGCTGGAAACGGCAAAATTTTTTAATGGAATATCTGCATAGGCGTACAGAAATCCATTATCAGCGACCATCACTCCTGTGTTCCAATGGCACGTTGTGTTAGCTAATCCATGTTTATAATTTTAAAAGACTAATTGATCATTAGAAAACCCTTTTGCAATTATGTTAGCACAGCTGAAAACTGATTAAAGAAGCACACTGGCCTTCTTAAGACTGGTTGAGTATCTGGAGCATCAGCATTTGTGGGTTTGATTACAGGCTCAAAATGGCCAGAAACAAAGAACTTCCTTCTGAAACTCGTCAGTCTATCCTTGTTCTGATAAATGAAGGCTATTCCATGCGAGAAATTGCCAAGAAACTGAAGATCTCGTACAACGCTGTGTACTACTCCCTTCACAGAACAGCGCAAACTGGTTCTAACCAGAATTGAAAGAGGAGTGGGAGGCCCCGGTGCACAACTGAGCAAGAGGACAAGTACATTGGAGTGTCTAGTTTGAGAAACAGACACCTCACAAGTCCTCAACTGGCAGCTTCATTAAATAGTACACCAAAACACCAGTCTCAATGTCAACAGTGAAGAGGCGACTCTGGGATGCTGGCCTTCTAGGCAGAGTTGCAAAGAAAAAGCCATGTTATTTTAATGGACCAAAAATGTGCTTTTCTTTCAAAAACAAGGACATTTCTAAGTGATCCCAAACTTTTGAACGGAAGTGTGTATATATATACAGTGGGGAGAACAAGTATTTGATACACTGCCGATTTTGCAGGTTTTCCTACTTACAAAGCATGTAAAGGTCTGTCATTTTTATCATAGGTACACTTCAACTGTGAGAGACGGAATCCAGAAAATCCAGAAAATCACATTGTATGATTTTTAAATAATTAATTTGCATTTTATTGCATTACATAAGTATTTGATCACCTACCAACCAGTAAGAATTCCGGCTCTCACAGACCTGTTAGTTTTTCTTTAAGAAGCCCTCCTGTTCTCCACTCATTACCTGTATTAACTGCACCTGTTTGAACTCGTTACCTGTATAAAAGACACCTGTCCACACACTCAGACTCCAACCTCTCCACAATGGCCAAGACCAGAGAGCTGTGTAAGGACATCAGGGATAAAATTGTAGACCTGCACAAGGCTGGGATGGGTTACAGGACAATAGGCAAGCAGCTTGGTGAGAAGGCAACAACTGTTGGCGCAATTATTAGAAAATGGAAGAAGTTCAAGGTGACGGTCAATCTCCCTCGGTCTGGGGCACCATGCAAGATCTCATCTCGTGGGGCATCAATGATCATGAGGAAGGTGAGGGATCAGCCCAGAACTACACGGCAGGACCTGGTCAATGACCTGAAGAGAGCTGGGACCACAGTCTCAAAGAAAACCATTAGTAACACACTACGCCGTCATGGATTAAAATCCTGCAGCGCACGCAAGGTCCCCCTGCTCAAGCCAGCGCATGTCCAGGCCCGTCTGAAGTTTGCCAATGACCATCTGGATGATCCAGAGGAGGAATGGGAGAAGGTCATATGGTCTGATGAGACAAAAATAGAGCTTTTTGGTCTAAACTCCACTCGCCGTGTTTGGAGTAAGAAGAAGGATGAGTACAACCCCAAGAACACCATCCCAACCATGAAGCATGGAGGTGGAAACATCATTCTTTGGGGATGCTTTTCTGCAAAGGGGACAGGATGACTGCACCGTATTGAGGGGAGGATGGATGGGGCCATGTATCGCGAGATCTTGGCCAACAACCTCCTTCCCTCAGTAAGAGCATTGAAGATGGGTCGTGGCTGGGTCTTCCAGCATGACAACGACCCGGAACACACAGCCAGGGCAACTAAGGAGTGGCTCCGTAAGAAGCATCTCAAGGTCCTGGAGTGGCCTAGCCAGTCTCCAGACCTGAACCCAATAGAAAATCTTTGGAGGGAGCTGAAAGTCCGTATTGCCCAGCGACAGCCCCGAAGCCTGAAGGATCTGGAGAAGGTCTGTATGGAGGACTGGACCAAAATCCCTGCTGCAGTGTGTGCAAACCTGGTCAAGAACTACAGGAAACGTATGATCTCTGTAATTGCAAACAAAGGTTTCTGTACCAAATATTAAGTTCTGCTTTTCTGATGTATCAAATACTTATGTCATGCAATAAAATGCAAATTAATTACTTAAAAATCATACAATGTGATTTTCTGGATTTTTGTTTTAGATTCCGTCACTCACAGTTGAAGAGTACCTATGATAAAAACTTCTACATGCTTTGTAAGTGGGAAAACCTGCAAAATCGGCAGTGTATCAAATACTTGTTCTCCCCACTGTATATCTGGAGATAACATTAGAGTACACTTACTGTATATGTAATAGTCATAACTTGTGTGTGTGCATGCGTGTGTGTGTCTCTGTGTCACATTCTCAATGTGACTTTCTACGAGGCCTGGCTGTGTTTCTCTTATATGGGTAATCAGAAATGAAAAATCCTGATGCTGCTTGTGAAATTCTGCTTGAGAACGAACGGCGACACATGCTCAGACAGGCTCGGCAGCCAACACTCGTACCCAGGTTTTGTCATTTCCAATTTGTGTGCAATTCCAAGCCCCTAATTTGATCCCAGCTTAAGACATTAGCCAATTCATATTGCCAGTTGAGTTCAAGCTATAAATAGCTTATTTTAGACATCCAAGATCTAAGTTTGCTTCCCAAATGGCGCCGTATTTAGCACACTACTTTGACCAGAGCCCTATGGGTCCTGTTTGAAAGTAGTGCACTTTAAATGAAATAGGGTGCCATTTGGGAAGTAGATTGAATGATCTACATTCAGGGTCTCTAAAAATAACACATTACTGTCAGATCTGGTCTCCAATAAAAGACATCAGTGGGCTGTTGTGCAGTAGTGGAGGGGGAAGGAAACCTCAAAAGCCACTGGGGTATCGTCTGAGGTAAGGAATGAGAAGGCTTTTTTCTGGCTGGCGCATGTCCAGAGGCTCATCTGTCTAGTGTTGTGCGCACACACGAACACACACACACACACACACACACACACACACACACACACACACACACACCTTACAGCTTCTTTAGAGATCCATGTGGTGGGACACTTCAGCCTAGCTCTCCCTACCAAACTGCTACCTGAAGGAGAATCTAGTCTGCAGTCTTCATACTGTGATGAGCCCACTGTTGTACCGGAAATTCTGTAGAAGAACACCAATTATACATTTGGCATTTATTTGTTTGCTCTCAGAGTTCTCAGCAGCTGTGTGGAGAGAGACTGAGGCTCTTCTTTACTCTCCTCCATTAGTGCTGCTTCTGCCTAGCTACTTCTCTCTCTAAAGACCAATACCCTTTTCAGGAAGGGTTCTAAAAGGATACATCCGTTGGAAAATGTGGTTGCATTCTGAATGTGGATTTGATATATAATGGAGTTTTTAGCAATCGTCGTCCACTCTGGATTGAACAATTCATATTTTGCTATGTAGATCCTTCAGCATGCTCTGTCCATTTAATTGACATTTCTCTCCTTTTTTCTAGTTTTCCAAGCTGCTTTGATCTGTATTCTGAGAATCATACACTGTATGATGGGGTGGCAGTTAGCCGAGTGGTTAGAGCGTTGGGCCTGTAACCAAAAGGTTGCTGGATCGAATCCCTGAGCTGACAAGGTAAAAATGTGTTGTTCTGCCCCTGAACAAGGCAGTTAACCCACTAGTCCTAGGCTGTCATTGTAAGTAAGATTTTTTTTTGTTAACTGACTTGCCTAGTTAATTAAAGGTAAAAAAATAAAGTAGTGTTAATACGTATCACACAATTGTTAAAAACTCCATCAATACCTTTGGTAGGAGTCCATGCTGTAGAGCACAATAATAATCAAACCAGAAATAAAGCAGAATCCATAGGGAAGAAACATGTACACTACAAACAGTGTGTACACAATACCCTCCCTGTGCAATGACTGTGGTGTTGAGAGGAAAAGAGAAAAACCTCTAAAATAAATGATATATATTTGGCCCTGGGCTTGTAAGCTGTAAAACGACAGCTTTACGTCTGGCAACATGACAATATATGAAAGTGACGTGGAGTGGAGAAGACAAATGTGTAACGCACGCACTCATACACGTATTGTTTCTCTCCATAATTTGCTGGAGAACTGAGTCAGGGTGAGTAAGAGTCTCAGTATGGGCCCAGGCTGATAATCATAATGTACTATGCTAAGTGGTTAGGCTACAAGGTTAATAAAGGGTCTAGCTGTTCTATATATGCGTCCCAAATGGCACCCTATTACCTGCAGTATACAGTAGGCATTGGTCAAAAGAATTTCACTATATGGTTCCATTAGGGATGCAGCCTATGACAAATGACAATACAACCTCAGCCCAAATGTTACAAAAGGCCCCCTCACTACTGTTCTTTCTCACTAGAAATAACTGTGACTGCCAAAGGAATTATCGTCAAGTGGGGTGATACATTTGTAATCTATTCTGAGCATGGCAAACAATACAAATTGGATATCTAATTCATTGTGACTCCTTTATGTAAAGCAATGGGGAAAGAGTATCACCATAGCAACAGGTTTAATGTGCAACCTATAGCCATTTATATTACAACACCTTATACCTTGTCACCCCCGTAGCAGGTTTTGTTGCAAGCGGCCATGTTCTTTCAGGGTTTACATTACATGGAGGCACATATTCACTATCGTGAATGCATACATACTGTATATAGATGCCCGCACAGAAGTCTGTTGGTAGAACAGTTGTTGTATGCCGTGGCGTGATTCTCGGTACATGCCTGTGGCACACATTGATTGGATAGATTAATGACAGGATAGCCGTCCAGACACCCGGATCTCCGTTCAGCCAGGAAAATAAAAGCTCAAATCTGCTCCTGAAGCAAAATCGCAAAATGTCAGAGGAGTAGAGAGTGAACGAATGTCCAGAAAGGCTTTCCAGTGTAACGACTAAACCGAAGCCTCACGCAAACCTAATAAATGATAGCTGTGTGTGTGTGTGTGTGTGTGTGTGTGTGTGTGTGTGTGTGTGTGTGTGTGTGTTTTGACTGAGCCAATTCATCCTGGAGCAATAACCTACAGCCACCTAACATGCTGAGTAATGAGGTGTAAATCCCTATCAGTTAATATAACAATCCCCCAATGCCGCTAAACCTGCCTTTTCAGATGTTTATCGGAATGTAATCACGGTTTGTTTTGTTCAATATAAAGAGTGTTTCGCAAAGGGTACGTGCTTATTATTGTCTTAAAAACATGAGTTGTTATTGAAAGTTTAATTGTTTCTCCAATGTGGTGTAGATTCATATAAACAAATAAACTGTGTGTGATTTTATAATTCCAGGCATTTGACATAGGTTTGAGAAAGGTAATGAACATACAAAGACACTCATACAGTACCTGACCAGTTAAACCCATTGTTGATAAAGCTTTTCTGTTGTTGCCTAAAGCTGAACCAAGTAAACTTGTTCGAGGGGAAACACACTGGTACTGTTTGTACAAACATATACGACGCTCCAGAGCAATATTGCCCAAGGTCTTTCTGAACTTTGAATTTTCCACTCGACCAAACATCTCAAATTGTTGTCTGCCTCCCTCTCAGGGCTTAGTGCCTGATTCACAAGCCAACCAATTTGACGTTTTTTTTTTTCTGTCTTCTTTCTGATGTTGCGGTAAACACAACCATTATCTCTGTTCCTGACAGACTACCATTCACACATAAAAGACATGCATCCATTGAAATAGGCCTAAGTCATTAGACTTGAGGCCACTTATAGTAGCTATCTACCAAATCTTTCATTTTTTCAGACTCATTTCACCCTGTTGATATGACAAAAGATGAAGAATTGTATCAGAACAAATTGTGACCAACAACCATTTGAATTGTCCAAATGTCTTGGTCTGTTTTCTCTCATTGTGTCCACTGTCATGCACATATGAGTCTTGCTATCTCTCCGAGACACCTGATAGCCTGTCTAGCCTTTCCCCTTGTCTCTATATGAACCTCCTGCGAGACAGGGAGAGGACCACGCATCACTGACTCTACCCAGAGACGTGAGGCCGAAACAGGAGGAGTGACTGCTTCTTTCTGCATCCCAAATGGCACCGAAATCCCTACATAGTGCGTGCAGTACTTTTGAACAGAGCCCAATGGGCCCTGGTCGAAAGTAGTGCACTTTATAGCAAATATAGGGAATTGTGGATTATAAACTGAACAAAAATGTAAACGCAACATGTAAAGTGTTGGCCCCATGTTTCATGAGCTGAAATAAATCCTCCCAGAAACGTTCCATACTCAAAAAGATTACTTCCCTCACATTTTGTGCACAAATGTGTTTACATCCCTGTTAATGAGAATTTCTCCTTTGCCAAGATAATCCATCCACTTGACAGGTGTGGCATATCAAGAAGCTGATTAAACAGCTTGATCATTACACAGTTTTGTCACACTACACAATGCCACAGATGTCTCAAGTTTTGAGGGAGCGTGCAAGTGACATGATGACTTAAGGAATGTCCACCAGAGCTGTTGGCAGATAATTTAATGTTAATTTCTCTACCAGATTTTGTCAGTATGTCCAACCAGCCATTTTTTAAAAGCTTTCTGTGACCAGCAGATGCTGTATTCCCAGTCATGTGAAATGCATAGATTAGAGCCTAATTAATTTATTTCAATTTACTTGAAATGAACGGTTACTCAGTAAAATCTTGTTGCATGTTGTGTTTATATTTTTGTTCTGTATAAATCACAGTTTATTTTTGTAATATGAATCCACATCACAGTGGAGAAACAATTGAACTTTCAATAACAATGTGATTTTAAGACAAAATGATAAGAATATACTGTACACTCTGGGGGACATTGAACCAGACAGTGTACAATCTTTATATTGAACAAAACAAAGTGTGATTGCATTCTGATAACCATATAAGGAATTGGATGGCGTTTCGGACAACTTCTGTCTGCTGAGACAGGCCTCTGTCTGGGGACTGGTATAGCTGATCTAACACCAGGCTCTGTTCTGTTTGTGGCATACACTGCAATGTCACGATAGAATCTCTCTCTCTCTCTCTCTCTCTCTCTCTCTCTCTCTCTCTCTCTCTCTCTCTCTCTCTCTCTCTCTCTCTCTCTCTCTCTCTCTCTCTCTCTCTCTCACACTGCTCGCAGAGTGAAGGAAAAGTAGCCAACAAGTGCTCAGCATATGTGGGAACTCCTTCAAGACTGTTGGAAATGCCAAGCGTGTGCAAAGCTGTCATCAAGGCAAAGGGTGGCTACTTTGAAGAATCTTTTACACCTTTTTTTTGCTACTACATGATTCCATATGTGTTATTTCATCATTTTTGATATCTTCACTATTATTCTATAATGTAGAAAATAGTAAAAATAAAGAAAAACCCTTGAATGAGTAGATTGTCCAAACATTTGACTGGTACTGTAAGCATTCAGACCCTTTGCTATGAGACTCGAAATTGAGCTAAGGTGCATCCTGTTTCCGTTTTCTTTCAATTCGCAAGAGGCTGAATGTATCTCACAGGAGAAAGCATCTAAGCGAACTAAACAGCGCCCCTCTGTCTCTCTACCTGTAGGCAATCTATCTGATTGTGTTGTTGTCCTCCAATAGCTAGCTAGCCATGGATGGAGATAGGGATTTGAACTTGTAATTTTACTTAACTCTCCGAACTGTACATGATTTTAACTATTATGATCCAACCATTAATTCATACATTATTGTGCCTCTGGCTTGAAGGGATGGAAGTTCAATATGTACAGTAGCTAGATGTAGAAGGCTAACGTTAACTAGGTAACGTTGCCATGAATCGAAGTTAGGCTAGCGAGCAAGCATTTTAGCCAGGTAGCCTAGGACAGCAAAAAAAATAAAAGTGCAATAGACCGTTTTGTCAACATGAAAGAGAGGAGGATGGCATTGGCGTTTCTCTACATGTAGGGTGAGTCAACATGTTGTTGACTCACCCTACTGAAGTTGCGGATAGATTTAATTCACATCACTTTCTTTGAGTATCAAAACACACTTTTCGTCATTTCCGTTTTGAGCGTGTCACTTGTCTCTGTGCTGCTGTGCTATTTGTTGCTACTTGCCAAACTTGACGTTTTTTCCTTTTTTAAAACCATTTAATCAATGTTCATTTAACACATTTACCAACGTCTTAGTTATTATTATTTTTTCCTTGCTAGACTTTTTTCATTCAACTTTTTTATCCCGGAAGGTTCTACAGGACATGGTTCTACAGGACCTCCACCAGCCGAAGCTAAGTACTAACATTAACTATGGCATCTAACGTTAATTGCAGTCGCTTTACTCATAACACACAGGAAAACTATTGCATTATGGTGAGGATAGCCATGCAAAATTAGACTTAAAAATACTCATCCAGCGATCATACACTGTTTACAAGGGAGAAGGGCTACCGACGTAAAGGCTAATCTGAAGATGGTTCTGGCTAAGGCAAAAACTGGCGAGTGTAGAGAGTATATGGATATTGTTACCCATGTCGACACCAACGATGTTAGGATGAAACAGTCAGAGGTCACTACGCGCAACATAGCTTTAGCATGTAAATTAAATAGAAAGCTGTGTCGGCATCGAGTAATTGTCTCTGGCCCCCTCCCAGTTAGGGGGAGTGATGAGCTCTACAGCAGAGTCTACCAACTCAATCTCTGGTTGAAAACAGTTTTTTGCCCCTCCCAAATGATAGAATTTGTAGATAATGTGCCCTCTTTCTAGGACTCACCCACAAACAGGACTAAGCCTGGCCTGCTGAGGAGTGACAGACTCTATCCTAGCTGGAGAGGTGCTCTCATCTTATCTATGAACATAGACAGGGCTCTAACTCCACAATGAGATAGGGTGCAGGCCAGGCAGCAGGCTGTTAGCCAGCCTGCCAGCTTAGTGGAGTCTGCCACTAGCACAGTCAGTGTAGTCAGCTCAGCTACCCCCATTGAGACCGTGTCTGTGCCTTGATCTAGGTTGAGCAAAACTAAACATGGTGGTGTTTGCATTAGTAATCTCACTGGAATAAAGACCTCCTCCATTCCTGTCATTAATGAAAGAGATTGTGATATCTCACATCTCAAAATAGGGCTACTTAATGTTAGATCCCTCACTTCCAAGGCAGTTATAGTCAATGAACTAATCATTGATCATAATCTTGATGTGATTGGCCTGACTGAAACATGGCTTAAGACTGATTAATTTACTGTGTTAAATGAGGCCTCTCCTCCTGGTTACACTAGTGACCATGTCCCCCGCACATCCCACAAAGGCGTTGCTAACATTTACGATAGCAAATTTCAATTTATCCACCAAAAAATTACTGTGTTTTCGTCTTTTGTGCTTCTAGTCATGAAATCAATGCAGCCTACTCAATCACTTTTTATAGCTACTGTTTACAGGCTTCCTGGGCCGTACACATAGTTCCTTAATGAGTTCTCTGAATTCCTATCGGACCTTGTAGTCATGGCAGATAATATTCAAATTTTTGATGACTTCAGTATTCGCATGGAAATTTCCACAGATCCACTCCAAAAAGCTTTCGGGGCCATCATCGACTCAGTGAGTTTTGTCCAACATGTCTCCGGACCTACTCATTGCCACGTTCGTACCTCATAATCCTGGACTATAGGACCACCATCTTATTACGTTTGCAATTGCAAACAAATAATCTACTCAGACCCCAAGCAAGGATCATCAAAAGCTGTGCTATAAATTCTCTGACAACCCAAAGATTCCTAGATGCAGTTAACGACCTAACTGTACAAAAATCAGTTAACGACCTAACTGTACAAAAATCAGTTAACGACCTAACTGTACAAAAATCAGTTAACGACCTAACTGTACAAAAATCAGTTAACGACCTAACTGTACAAAAATCAGTTAACGACCTAACTGTACAAAAATCAGTTAACGACCTAACTGTACAAAAATCAGTTAACGACCTAACTGTACAAAAATCAGTTAACGACCTAACTGAGCATCTAAATTTAACCTTGCGTAATACCTTAGATACAGTCTTCCTACTATCTTGGAAACAAAGTACAGTGGAATATAGAAGAGCCCTAACTGCTGCTCAAGCATCTTATTTTTCCAACCTAATTGAGAACAATAAGAACAATCCAAAATTGATATTTGATACTGTCGCAAAGCTAACTTAAAAAGCAGCATTCCCCAAGAGAGGACACCTTTCATTTCAGCAGTGATGAAATTCTTTGAAAAGATAATGATCATTAGAAAGCAAATTACAGACTCCTCTTTAAATCTGTGCATTTCTCCAAAGCTCAGCTGTCCTGAGTCTGACAGAACTGCCAGGACCTAGGATCAATGGAAACACTCCAGCTTTTTAATCCTATATCTCTTGACACATTCATGAAAATAGTCATGGCCTCTAAAACCTTCAACCTGCATCCTATTCCAACTAAACTACTGAAATAGCTACTTCCTGTGCTTGGCCCTCCTATGCTGAACATAATAAATGGCTCCCTATCCATCGGATGTGTACCAAACTCACTAAAAGTGACAGTAATAAAGCCTCTCTTGAAAAAGCCAAACCTTGACCCAAAAAACTATCGGCCTATATCAAATCTCCCTTTCCTCTCAAAGATTTTAGAAAAAGCTGTTGCGCAGCAACTCACTGCCTACCTGAAGACAAATAATGTATACGAAACACTTCAATCTGATTTTAGACCCCATCATAGCACTGAGGCAGCACTGGTGATGGTGGTAAATTACCTTTTGATGGCATCAGACCAAGGCTCTGCATCTGTCCTTATTCTCCTAGACCTTAGTGCTGCTTTTGACACCATCGATCACCACATTCTTTTGGAGAGATTGGAAACCTTAATTGGTCTACACAGACAAGTTCTTGCCTGGTTTAGATCTTATCTATCGGATAGATATCAGTTCGTCTCTGTGGATGGTTTGTCCTCTGACTAATCAATTGTAACTTTCAGTGTTCCTCAAGGTTCTGTTTTAGGACCACTATTGTTTTCACTATATATTTTACCTCTTGGTGATGTCATTTAGAAAAACACAATGTTAACTTCCATTGCTATGTGGACGAAACCCAGCTGTACATTTCGATGAAAGATGGTGAAGCCCCAAAATTGCCTGCCCTGGAAGCCTGTTTTTCACATATAAGGAAGTGGATGTTGGCAACCTTTTTACTTATAAACTCTGAAAAAACGGAGATGCTAGTTCTAGGTCCCAAGAAACAAAGATATCTGCTGTTGGATCTGACAATTAATCTTGATGGTTGTACAGTCGTCCCAAAAAAAACTGTAACTTTGCAAAAATCTGAAACTTTTTTGTCCAAACGTTATTCAGAAAAGCTAATCCATGCTTTTGTCACTTCTAGATTAGTCCACTGCAATGCTCTATTCTCCGACTACCCGGATAAAGCACTAAATAAACTTCAGTTAGTGCTAAACACAGCCTCTAGAATCTTTACTAGAACACTGGCTTCCTGTTAAGGCTAGGGCTGATTTCAAGGTTTTACTGCTAACTTACAAAGCATTACATGGGCTTGCTCCTACCTCTCCCCAATTTGTTTCTGTCGTACATACCTACACATACGGTCACAAGATGCAGGCCTCCATATTGTCCCTAGAATTTCTAAGCAAACAGCTGGAGGCAGGGCTTTCTCCTATAGAGCTACATTTGTATGGAATGGTCTGCCTATCCATGTGAGAGACGCAGACTCGGTCTCGACCTTTAAGTCTACTGAAGACTCATCTCTTCAGTAGGTCCCATTATTGAGTGTAGTCTGGCCCAGGGGTGCAAAGGTGAACGGAAAGGCAATGGAGCGATGATCCTCCCTTGCTGTCTCTGCCTGGCCGGTTCCAGTCTCTCCATTGGGATTCTCTGCTTCTGACCATATTACTGGGGCTGGCTTACTGGTGCTTCCATGCCGTCCCTAGGACAGGTGCGTCACTTGAGTGGGTTGAGTCACTGACGTGATCTTCCTGTTCGGCTTGTCACCTCCTCGGGCTCGTGCAGTGGAGGGGATCTTTGTGGGCTATACTCAGCCATGTCTCAGGGTAGTAGGTTGGTGGTCTGTTGATATCCCTTTGGTGGTGTTGGGGCTGTGCTTTGGCAAAGTGGGTGGGGTTATATCCTGCCTGGTTGGCCCTGTCCGGGGGTATTGTCAGACGGGGCCACAGTGTCTCCCGTCCCCCCCTTTCTCAGCCTCCAGAATTTATGCTGCAATAGTCTATGTGCCGGGGGGCTAGGGTCAGATTGTTATATCTGGTGTTATTCTCCTGTCTTTTCCGGTGTCCTGTGTGAGTTAAGTATGCTCCCTCTAATTCTCCCTCTCTCCCTCCCCTCATGGAGGACCTGAGCCCTGGCCTGATGACCCTTGGCTGTCCCCAGTCCACATGGTCGTGCTGCTGCTCCAGTTTCAACTGTTCTGCCTGCGGCTATGGAACCCTGACCTGTTCATCAGACGTGCCACCTTGTTCCAGACCTGCTGTTTTCAACTCTCTCTCTCTATTTCAACATCTAAATGCCCGGCTATGAAAAGCCAAGTGACATTTACTCCTGATGTATTTACCTGTTGCAACCTCTACAACCACTATGATTATTATTTGACCCTGCTGGTCATCTATGAATGTTTGAACATCTTGGAAAAATATCTGGCCTTAATGGTATGGTAATGGTAATGTAGTGGTAAAATCTCCACCTGGCATAGCCAGATGGGTGTGCTGCCCCTCAGAGACTGGTTCCTCTCTAGGTTTCTTCCTAGGTTTCTGCCTTTCTAGGGAGTTTTTCCTAGGCACCGTGCTTCTACATCTGCATTGCTTGCTGTTTGGAGTTTTGGCCTGGGTTTATGTATAGCACTTTGGGACATCTGCTGATGTAAAAAGGGCTTTATAAATACTGTACGTTTGATTGATTGATTGCACCTTAGACATCCACATCATATTCCGCATATGTTGATTGGACTAAATCGTTTTTGGTATCTTTTAGTTGTCACTGTATTAGACTAAGCAGAGGTGATCTGATGATGTTGAAATGTTGAAGTTGAAATGGTGCTGGAATACTGTACAATATGTACAATATGCAATATGCTTTGTGGACTTCACTGGACACTGCTATCTGGTTTAGTGATGAAACAAAGGTGTGGTAGAGTTTATTCTGCCACTGTGTCTTATTATTGTCTCATAATGCATATGAATTAACAGCAAAATTATGCTTTTTTTTAACTAGGCAAGTCAGTTAAGAACAAATTCTTATTTACAATGATGGCGTAGGAACAGTGGGTTAACTGCCTTGTTCAGTGGCAGAACGACATATTTTTACCTTGTCAGCTTGGGGATTCGATAGAGCAACCTTCCGGTTCCAGGCCCTAACCACTCGGCTACCTGCCGCCCCAGGTTACTGCTTCTCAGAGCTCATTCCATCATTCCACAGGGGAAACACAACCCTCCCCCTGTAGATTCATATCTAGTGATGCCAACTACAACACGGCCACCTTGCTCCAAAATACCATGGCTCACCTACTAGCAACGACTGTCCACCTTTCCAAATCTGGCTGCACCATCCTGCGGGAAAAAAGGGGTTATGTCCACCTGCGAGAAAAGGATCAGTGTGGCCATCACTGCCCCTCTACGCTGTGAATGCCTCGCCCCTTTCGACGCAACGTTCATACATCAGCATTAAAGCTTTTTACTGTCAGTTTGCAACAGAAATACAATGCCACAATAGGTTATCCATATCAATAATGACAGACTCCCAGACAGCCGGCGACAATGACAGAGAAAGGTTGTCTCACCAGTTAGATGGCCATTTGTTTTTAGAAAATAAATGAGTAAAGGAAGAAAAAATTATAAAAAGAAATGACAGCAACAGAATTGAGGATCAATTTGTCTTACATTTCCCTGATCTCATCCCTGAGCCATCCCCCTTTTCGTCGAGGAAAAAAATGAATTTATTTTCTATTTATTTTTATTTTCATTTCATTTGGGTCTCATCAGACGTATTTATTTTCTTTTCTCTGTGGGTGTGCCGTGAAGGCATCACATTTACCGTCTTGACATAAACAGCGTGAGAGGCGAGGCACATTCCCTCTCCCCTTTGATGGAGGTTTAAGTAGGAAGCCATCGGGAGACTTATGGAAATAAAACATTCCCACGGGATCAATGGCTTAGGGCACGCAGCTAATCTTAGTAAACTGAGAAAGCAGAGCTACACAGAATAGAAAAACCCTGACAGTCAGATAGCCATATCCCTAACATATGGGCTTCCATGCACTCACACAGTAATCACTCTTCTCTCTAATGTTGGTCATAAAGGAGGGATGGAGAGAGGGAGCAAAGGGAAAATGTCTGTTGTTTTACAGGTGTGACATTACTTTTCACTCCCATACGTATATGAGAGCTTGATGGAATTCAATCTTGATACATTTATTTTGTTATTTTTCAATTAGGTTGTTTACAGTATATCTCGATGGAGGTGTCAGCAACCTCATGGCTTCTACATATACCATGCTGCTTCCAATCATGACTCTCTACACAAGTGTATATTGTTTTATTGTGCTCCAAAGTGCAATGTGTTAAAGGCAGACCTTAGACAATGTTATCATTGGATGACAGAGCAGAGAGTATCCTAGCAGTGCAGTATGTCTAGTCCATTGACAACTGTGCCCCTCTCTCCCTCTCTCCCTCTCTCCCTCTCTCCCTTCCTCTGACCTCCAGCTCCACCAGTGGGTCAAGGTGAAAAACCCAGGACAGGGTCCTCATTACCCCCTCTCTGTACAGGAGGAACCTCTGCACCATTCATCATGTTGTTTCAATTAAACCCATCTAAAAAAGTATTAAATAATCATTTTTCATTAAACCACTGGGTAATGGAACAATACATCCTAGTTATGGATGACATTGGTCATCAGCTGGGGGATGTCTGTAGTTGGCTACACAGTACAGAGACAGACAGACGAACGTTCCAGGGAATGGGATAAAGAAAAGCAGAGAATGTTCCTTAGACCAGAACAGTAATTTAAATGCTGAATAACTAATTTACAATGTGCACAAGGCAAAAGGGAGGACAATTACTTCATCTTTGATTTCGGCCACATTACAGAACATTCCACGCGTGACCCATTTTATGTCACTCACATGTGCAGTAAGCTGACAGGGTAGGCAGTTGGGAAGGCATGGGAGCCACAGGCTTCCAGTCATCTATTCTACACATCAGTAAGCAGGGGAGAAGGGCGTGTCAAATGGAAAATCTCATGATTGTTTGTTTGTCTCTGATAACGCAAGACTGTGACTCTGTCTCCCAGTTAGATGGTTAGAGAGGCATAGCAATCATCCATGCTATAGTAGCTAGTGACCCTCACTATGCTCTCCATCATCCTCCGCCTATTGCCACACATAATGGTTAATTGATGTCACAAGGGGCTGCTGATCAAAGGCTTTTTATCTGTCACCCACTGAAATATGTTCCAGTGCCATTCTGTTTGAAATATGCTCCACTGCTCCATTTTATTAGCCAGGCAGGGTAGGATGAGAAGACGTGTTCGTGTCAGGATCAGAACCAGAACAGGGGTAGTTGAGAGTTGAGTTGAGTATTTACAACAATTCTAACCCATTCAAAATACACTGTGAAATCCCAACATCTACTCTTTTCAATCACGATACCACCTCTAAACCAGCTTATGTTTGTGTGTCCATTTTAGGGTAGAATTAACTTTAGAAGCCACAGCATGGACTATTATAGGTATCTACAGAACAAGTGTATACCTCAGAACAGCCTCAATTCGTTAGGGCATGGACTCTACAAGGTGTCAATGCTGGCCCATGTTGAATCCAATGCTTCCCACAGTTGTGTCAAGTCGGCTGGATGTCCTTTGGGTTTTGGACCATTCTTGATACACATTGAGCGTGAAAAACCCAGCAGCATTGCATTTCTTGACACACTCAAACCGGTGTGCCTGGCACCTACTACCATATTTTGTCTTGCCCATTCAGATAGACTCCCACACAGACCAGGAGCTGAGCTGATATTTTCTCCCAGCAAGCACTTGGTCAAGATCAAGAGGGCTAGTAATACAAAGGTTGCGTCCCAATGATATGTCCACTCTCTTACTAATCCCCACACATCTAAAATCAATTCATGAAGGGAAGTGAACAAGTGAAGAGTTTATTTCCAAAACGCTATATCCACCAAATTTTCACACTTTGTTTTTTCATCAGACATTATTGGTTATGGGTACCTTCATTTGTGTTTAAAATATTACTGTTCTCAGATTTTTTATTCATAGATTTTAGAATTGTTTTTTTTTTGTGACTCTATTTATCCATTGTTAAGCTGGAATGGAATGTTCATATACTGTATTTGACTGTGATATGTGGTTGTCTCACCTATCTACCTTAAGACGAGTGCACTAACTGTAAGTCACTCTGAAAAAGAGCATCTGCTACAGTAAATGACTGTACAGATCTCATGATACTGTATATACAGTATATATGTCACAAATGTATCATTTGTACAGTTATTTATAAAACATGTAGTTATTTGTTGCATTTGACTGTGTAAAACCTAGCAGTACTACTTTTTTTTCTCTGAGAGTGAGGCGGATATATAGCGTTTTGCAAAAAATCATGATTTTTTGTCTCTATCAAGTGATAGATTTCAAAGAAATACATGTCTGTCATTGAACAACCCCATGCCGTGATTAGATAGTGGAAAAAAACACTAATCTCTTTCATAAGTTCTTTATACAATAAAAGCTAATTCATCAACATTTCTGAAAATGGATATATAGCGTTTTGGGAAAAAAAACTCTCCAAGTACATACTTCAGAAGAAAGGAGAGTTTGTTGAGACACAACCAAAGTCAGGAAGGGGACTGGATCTGTTCAGGTGTAACACAGACTCACACGGTGCTCTCAAAATGAAACGTATTGTGCTCAGACCAAAACGTATTGGTAGTCTTTTTATTTCTGAGTATCGTTCACTGTTATCATGTGAGAGCGTCATTTTAAGCCAATTAAGATCCTCCACATTCAGGTGGAAACCTACTGTATAAGTAATAGAATGATGGGGAGAGGTTAGTAGTATTCACACTCTCCCTAAGTGTGAATACTAACTGCCTGTTGTTCGATGGCATGCTGTAGTGTTGTGTACGAGAACAGCTAGGCGACAGTAATATGGCTGTAATATCAGACGGTTGGCGTCCGGCCTGGACTGATTAGCGTAGCCCAGGGTCTGACTTACTGTGTGTTGCCTTCGCTGAGCATCCTCTCTAAGGCGCTTAAGGTCCCAATTAGTTCAGACACAAGGCATCTAGTGAGCACCCTGAGCTGTAATTATACAGCATAAAAGATTGGTTATAGCATAAAAGACTGCTAATGTTTTGGCTCTCGATTGCGCCATATGTTACAAAAACAGAAAAAAGTTCCCATTTGTTTCGTTTACTGGGAAATTGAGTGTGTTATGGATGTCTGATCTAGGGAAATCTGGAGCGCTTTTTCAGAGATTTTTTTCTGATGCCAGAAGCCTAAGCTGTCTAAGACCTCCACCAATTTGGTTCATACCAAAAACTTTCATACAAACAGTACAAATTGTTCCCTACTTCAGCAAAACTCAGCCGTAATCGGAACTTGAAATGCTTTTTAAAGCACTTAATGTCTCTCTAATTTCATTGTTCTCTCTCACTCTCTCTCTCTCACCTCCCTGGCCAAGTGTCTGCATGCATGAGCGTATTGATCTGTCAGGTGCCATGCAATATCCTCCGGCGTGTTTTCCCTCCACTTTTTCAATGCTGTGGGTACAGGTGGCAAAACACTCCTCTATAGCTATGGGTTTTTCCTCAGTCAGGTTTCATTGCTCTAGAACTAGACTCTGTGGGGTTTTTGTTTTACCTCACTATTCTAATGATGAGTACAGGTTTCACCTTTTTCCCAAAGGTGCAAACCCCAAACCCTACCTATACGGCACTTCATGCATGATCAGTCAAGCACTACAAGTATTTGGATGAATTCAAACACTATTTGAACCCAGGTCTTCTTGGCATTAGATCCATTGGGTGCATTACGAATGATTGTGATTGAAAAGAAAATGTATTCTGATGTGTAACAGTTTTTGCAATCCTCTCACCGCACCGCAGGAATTAATTGCATTTGCTGGTCAATGTTTAGAAAATGTGAACGGATTTAATCAGAAGCTGAAACAAGGACACGCTGAAACAATGAGTCATTGCGTAACCTTTGGACGTGGTTTGAATGTCTTTGCCCTTCCAGTCAACCAGACACTGTAGTTATGGCAGCGTTTCCCAAGGGGGGCACGTTTAGTTTTTTTGCCTTAGCACTACAAAGCTAACTCAAATAATAAGTTCTTCATCAAGCTGTGTAGTGCTAATGCACAAAACAAAACGTGCCCCCCTTGTGGTCCCCAGGACCGAGTTTGGGAAACACTGAGCTATGATATCAGTTATGAGTCAAGGACCATATTGCAGGGGCTTTTGTATTATCTCTGCAGAAGATGTATGTACATGTGATGCATACTGGCAAGCTGAACATGAACACACACACTGGCACATTTCTTCCAACAGTGAACAGCAATATTGGAAAATGTCCACATTCACCCAGACAGAATTAGCAAAAATTAACATCTTAGAGGGGGTTTACAAAATCTCTGCAGAAAATGTATAATGTAAATCTGGCACACACTTACCAACTGAACAAGGCTAGACTAGCCTGGAACGAGAATACTGGCCTGTTTTCTTGGTTTCCTGGTTTTGACCGATCCTGCCTGCCCTGACCCTGACCCTGAGCCTGCCTGCCGTCTTGTACCTTTGCCCCACTACTCTGGATTACCAAACTCTGCCTGCCCTGACCCTGAGCCTGCCTCTGTTGGTGTAATAAACATTGTTATTCCAACGTTTTCTGCGCCTGGGTCTTACTTTGAAACGTGTTAGAAACAGGAATACTGGCACAATTTCCATTACCAGCAATATGTTTAGCTCTTGGAAGCAGTTGACATTTTTTCCTGTAGCTATAGTAGTTAACTCCCTCTCCATCTTGTCTCTAGCTGATCACTGGAATGTGATTTAAGTGAAACAATCATATGGATTTATCCTCTAATTCCCTCAGTTTAATCCTGTTAATGTATCTGTAAAATCCCTCAAACTCACACACTGCCCTCCTTTCCAATGTTTCACAGATTGATATATATATTCTGTGTGTTTCTGTACTGCATTGCTTCAGTACATTGGGAGTCAAGTTGATTGTCATACAATAGTTGAAAAAATGTTATTTTCATTACATAAGACTAAGACTAAGGCTCTCAGAGTTAACCAGTTAACTCAAGTAAACTTTTTGTAATTTTAGTGCAAAACAATGTTTTTATCACGATTAATCACATTGTCTGAAAGCGTTCGAAATACACTGAACACATCTAAAATGCATAATATATGTCAAAACAAGTTGAAATTGAAGTTAAAGAAAGTGTGCTTTATCAATTTACCTGATTTTGCTTACGGTTACTTTGGACACTATTATACATTATTATACAAAGGCTTTTTGTATAATAATTCCTAAATTACAGCTCGATAGATAGATATGTCTTCGTCAAGCAGCTATGAAAAAACACAGGGCATGTCAGGCTCTGGCCATAGAGAAGCCTATTTGCTTCTCTAGGTAGCGATGGTCAGAGTCTGACAGTGTCTTTCTTTTCTGTTTCTGTGTCGGGTTTGGGTTGGATCCCTAATTAGAGGCAGCTGCACCGCATTGTCTCTAATTAGGGATCCCATATATGTTGAGTCTGTCCTTCACTATGGTGTGGGTTGTTATCGATGTCTGTCGCAGTCACGTTTGAAGTAAGTGTGTTTTTCTTTACGTCCGTTCATTGGTGTGTTGTTTGAGCGTGACGTTAGTCTATTCATGTTAGTTTTTGTGTCTGTTAGTTCGGCATTTTCATTTTGTTATTATACATAGTATTGTGAATTATTACATAGTATAAAATAAACAATGTCGAACTACTATCCCTGCGCTGCGCCTTGGTCTCTCCAACACCCACAGCGTGACAGGGCAGGTGCAAATTGCCAGAACGAAAATACACAAAAGACAGATACACGATACATGATACATAGAGCGGCAGTATGAAAAAGTATAGAAATACAAGAAGTCTGGAGTGCAAAAAAGCTATAAAAAGACATTGCATAGTATGGGTGGATGGCTGAATATGTACACTATATATTGTTACAGAGTGTTAGGTGAAAAAAAGTATACAAATATTGCAAGTTAATATATATAAATAAAGAGTATTTGCATGGTTAACTATACTATACAGGTCGATGGCAGGGAAAATCCTGCGATTAACGCAATTAACTTAAAATAATATTTGACAGCACTAACTAAGACACAAGTCACTATCATAATACTTGCAATAGTAATTCATAATACATAAGAAAATAAGCCTCTGTGCCTCCTACTAGTACCTGTACAACTACCTGTAGAGTGTTTTAATTAGACATGACATCTTATTTTGCACACCGCCATCCTAGACTGTAATTAGACTGAGCAGATTAAAGCTCAAATCCCAAAATGTTGACTCTCACTGAGGGTGTAAAGATAACTCATTTAGGGGACTGTGCGTGTGTAAGAAGTCTGTCTTCTTTAAGTAAGACTTCTAGTCTGGCCCCCCTGGGACGAGTCACTGTAATTTATCACACGCTAATTATTCAAGTTTAAAGCCACACGCTCTCTCTATGAGAAAGAGAGAGAAAGGGAGAAAAGGAAGAAACATAACAATGAGATCATCACAAGATGCTGGCACCAGGAAACCACCATATGTCTGGATATATTCAGGAGTGATGTACAATGATTAGAGGACATATTTCTTCTCTGGAGGGACATGGCACATTTTAGTGGAGGGTCTGGTTCCAAGCCTTTTGTTTTCATTTACCTGAGACATTTGTCCTGTTATGAATATGAAACCCTGTTTCGCCCACCATGTTATCCCCTTGGCTTTCCAATTTTTTATATGAATTAATAAATAAACAATCATGTATTTAAGCAAAATTCAGAACCATAGATCCCTACTTTCATGCAGTGCAATGCAATTGTGTCAAATAGAAAACCTTGGTTGTAATGCAGACTTAAATTAGGAAAAATCTTTGTACATTTATTATTATAATTATTACTAAACATTTGTTTTTGTATTTTACACCAGTTTTCTCCCCAGTATTTTTTAGAACTTGTCTCATCGCTGCAAATTAACAGGCTCGGGAGAACCCATGCGTCCTCCGAAACATGACCCGCCTAACCTTCTTAACACCCGCCAGCTTAACCCCTAAGCCCAGCCGCACCAATGTGTTGGAGTAAACACTGGTCAACTGGCGACAAGGGTCAGCCTGCAGGCACCCGGCCCGCCACAAGGAGTCGCTAGAGCGTCAAGAGCCAAGCCCCACCGGCCAAACCCTCCCCTAACCCGGACGATGCTGCGACAATTGTGCGCCGTCCTATGGGACTCCCGACCACGGCCGGTTGTGGCACAGCCTGGGAATTAACCCGGGTCGTAGTAGCATCTCCTAGCAATGCGATGTAGTGCCTTAGACCGCTGCATCACTTGGGGGCCCCCCATGTATTATTTTTTACAACATATCAACAATGTCTTAGATCAAACACTTGGGGATGTGTTGCTAGGACAGAGAGTTCCTGTGTTCTGTGATCATAGTATGGTATCACAAAAGCTAATTAAGTTAATGAACTGAGGCATAACGTTTGATAACAAACACAATCACTAAGATGATACAACAATCACTGTTTCTGCTTTCATCGTTAATGGTGTTTGGTCTGACTAACATATTGGACATGACCAACATCACAGGGTGTTAATTCATAAGAATATCAAAGATAATATCCACTACTATAGTATTGTTCACATTAACATGCCATGTTTTGTTGTAATAATATACATTTATGTGCCAAATATGTTTTAATATAGATTGTGCAAGGTATAAATAAGGTCACAATGATTTTTCGAAATGTGGGATAATGTGGAATATATATTATGAAAACAAGGGTGCAAAACATGTTTCAACAACATACTAAGGAAACACACTTGGTACAACAAGATGGTACAACACTTGGGACCACACAGCAGACATAGCTCTACTGAGTTGAGGTTAGATCTGGCTGAGGCAGTTGTAACTGAGGAGAAGGGGCAATAAAACACAACACCAGAATGTAGACTTTTGTACGATAGTGTACGTGTTAAGTAAAAAATAGATAAGTAAAAGTACAAAATAATAAATAATTAAAGAGCAACTATAAGCTATATACAGGGGTACCGGTACAGAGTCAGTGTGCGGGGGCACAGGTTAGTCTAGGTAATTGAGGTAATATGTACATGTATGTTAAAGCTCTGACGAGCCTCCATTGGCCCGTAGCCCGAACAATGGTATAGGGTCCGGTGGAAACAAGGGAACAGCTAAGTGGGAGTTGAAGTAGGAGCCAAAATCAAGGTCGATCCCCTAATACAGGTGTGCCACAGTAGCGTCATATCCAAGAAGACTTGAGGCTGTAATCGCTGCCAAAGGTGCTTCAACAAAGTACTGATTAAAGGGTCTGTAAACACATTTTTTTACTTTGTCATTATGGGGTAGTGTGTAGATTGATGAGGGAAAATTACTAAAAAACAGTTTTTGCTTTGTCATTGTGTGGATATTGATGAGGGAAATAATCAATTTAATACATTTTATAATAAGGATGTAAAGAAACAAAATGTGTAAAAATTCAAGGGGTCTGAATACTTTCCAAATTCACTGTCACGGCGAGGAGAAACCATGCTTTATCCATCCCCATCTCTTAGTTTCAATAGGAGACATGATTCTATACACCACTCTAAAGGAACAGGAGTTGCATTTCTTAGCTTATCTCCCAGATAGCTGTTCATCTCGCTGCCTTGGACATGTATCCACACCTACCGAGGGAAATGATTAGGTGTGAAAGGCCCAGTGTTTTCTGTTTGAGTTCAGATTCTGTGCCAAAACTCTCACCGGGACTAATTTAAGGTTTTAATTTAGAAAATAGAATCAGCCCTTATTCTCTGGGCTTAACAATGGACTGACAATGAGACTGGGGAGGAATGCCAGTGATTGTCCTGATATTCAATTATAGTTGGACTGAAGGACGGCTTATACCTGTTAATATTGTTCCTCCTATTTCTTCCTGTTGGCTTGTTTATTTTTTGTATTTTATCACATTGAATTCAGACATTGTTGGATGCTGTATTGTACTGTTGCCAGAGTCTAAATCTTCCACTAAATATACACACTGTATCAACATTCTTTTGGTATTCACCCAAGTACAGAGGTGGATTATGATAATCAGTTTCTATGAAATCCCTACTTCACCTGACTAACATGGAGGGGTGGGGTTCCATATTCCATACATACTGTACATACATACCATGCATAAAATCCAGGATGCACGTGCCTTTTGTGGAGGTACGCAGATGTGCGATTCATTTTTTTTATTTTTTTTTTATTTTTATTTCACCTTTATTTAACCAGGTAGGTCAGTTGAGAACAAGTTCTCATTTGCAACTGCGACCTGGCCAAGACAAAGCAAAGCAGTGTGACAAAAAACAAACACAGAGTTACACATTAAACAAACAGTCAAAAAAACACAATAGAAAATCTATAAACAGAGTGCAAAATGTAGTGCAAAAATGCAGTAAGGTTGGGAGGTAGGACAATAAATAGACTATAGAGTAGAAATAAATTACAGAAATTATCATCATTAACACAGGAATGAAGGATGTGCAAATTATGATGTGCAAATAGAGATACTGGAGTGCAAGATTAGTGAAAATAAACAAAAATAAATATGGGGATGAGGTAGTAGGGTGGGCTATTTACAGAAGGGCTATATACAGGTGCAGTGATCGATAAGCAGCTTTGACAGCTGATGCTTAAAGTTATTGAGGGAGATAGGAACCTCTAGCTTCAATGATTTTTGCAATTCGTTCCAGTCATTGGCAGCAGCGAACTGGAAGGAATGGCGGCCAAAGGAGGTGTTGGCTTTGGGGGTGACCAGTGAGATATACCTGCTGGAGCGCATGCTACGGGTGGGTGTTGCTATGGTGACCAGTGAGCTGAGATAGGGCGGGGATTTACCTAATAAAGACTTATAGATGACCTGGAGCCAGTGGATTTGGCGACGAATATATAGTGAAGGCCAGCCAACGAGAGCATACAGGTCGCAGTGGTGGGTAGTGTATGGGGCTTTGGTGACAAAACGGATGGCACTATGATAGACTACATCCAGTTTGCTAAGTAGAGTGTTGGAGGCTAGTTTGTAAATGACATCGCCGAAATCAAGGATCGGTAGGATAGTCAGTTTTACAAGGGCATGTTTGGCAGCATGAGTGAAGGAGGCTCTGTTGCGAAATAGGAAGCCAATTCTGGATTTAATTTTGGATTGGAGATGGTTGATGTGAGTCTGGAAGTTGAGTTTATAGTCTAACCAGATGCCTAGGTATTTGTAGGTGTCCACATATTCTAATTCGGATCCGTCGAGAGTAGTGATGATAGTCCGGTGGGCGGGTGCTGGCAGCGTTCGATAGAAAAGCATGCACTTAGTTTTACTAGCGTTTAAGAGCAGTTGTAGGCCACGGAAGGAGTGTTGTATGGCATTGAAGCTTGATTGAAGGTTAGTAAACACAGTATCCAAAGAGGGGCCAGATGTATACAGAATGGTGTCATCTGCATAGAGATGGATCAGAGAGTCACCAGCAGCGAGAGCAACATCGTTGATGTATATAGAGAAAAGGGTTGGCCCAAGAATTGAACCCTGTGGCACCCCCATAGAGACTGCCAGAGGATCGGACAATAGGCCCTCCGATTTGACACACTGAACTCTGTCTGCAAAGTAGTTAGAGAACCAAGCAAGGCAGTCACTTGAGAAACCAAGGCTGTTGAGTCTGCCAATAAGAATGCGGTGATTGACAGAGTCGAAAGCCTTGGCCAGGTCGATGAAAACGGCTGCACAGTACTGTCTTTTATCGATGGCGGTTATGATATCGTTCAGTACCTTGAGCGTAGCTGAGGTGCACCCATGACCAGCTCGGAAACCAGATTGCATGGCAGAGAAGGTACGGTGGGATTCGAAGTGGTCAGTTATCTGTTTGTTAACTTGGCTTTCGAAAACTTTAGAAAGGCAGGGCAGGATGGATATTGGTCTATAACAGTTTGGGTCTAGAGTGTCTCCTCCTTTGAAGAGGGGGATGACCGCGGCAGCTTTCCAATCTCTAGGGATCTCAGACGATACGAAAGAGAGGTTGAACAAGCTAGTGATAGGTGTTGCAACAATTTTGGCTGATAATTTCAGAAAGCTTTCATGGAAGTTATAGGTGACAAAAACAGTCCATCAGGAAAGTGTGAAGGTGTCTGTCTGAAGGAGGGAGGGAAATAGTGAAGGAGGGAGGGAAAGAGTGAAGGAGGGAGGGAAAAAGTGAAGGAGGCAGGGAAAGAGTGAAGGAGGGAGGGAAAAAGTGAAGGAGGCAGGGAAAGAGTGAAGGAGGAAGGGAAAGAGTGAAGGAGGCAGGGAAAGAGTGAAGAAGGGTGGGAAAGAGTGAAGGAGGGAGGGAAAGAGTGAAGAAGGGTGGGAAAGAGTGAAGGAGGGTGGGAAAGAGTGAAGGAGGGAGGGGAAGAGTGAAGGAGGGAGGGGAAGAGTGAAGGAGGGAGGGAAAGAGTGAAGGAGTGAGGGAAAGAGTGAAGGAGGGAGGGTGAAATTGCCTGCTAATAGTCTCTCTTTCCCCAGCTGTGTGAGGCTGAGGTGCAGCTGTACATGGCTGCATCCTAAATGGCACCCTTTTCCCTACATAGTGCAATACTTTTAAGGACACTACCCTATGGGCCTTGGTCAACAGTAGTGAACTATATAGGGAATAGGGTGCCATTTGGGATGCAGGTAGGTCTGAGACGCTGCTGCCGGAGACTAAAAGAGATGTGGCCCACATGGGGACCCCAGCATCCATAACACCACTCCCATTTCTCCTGACTTATTTTACCACAACAAATTTACTTGGAATAGACCTGTAAAGACACGATACAGCTGGATGTTGGTTAACAGTCATTCAATGTGTTCTTAGTCTGCTGTGTCTGTTGTATTAATGAACTGCAGATGGTGGTAGGCCTGATCACCGATGACGATGAGCCTATAGGAAGGAGGTCAGAGACCTGGCAGTGTGCGACCAGTACATCAACCTCTCCCTTAACGTCAGCAAAACAAAGGAGCTGATTGTGGACTACAGGAAACCGAAGGCCGAGCACGCCATTCACCTTGGAGCGGGTCGAGAGCTTCAAGTTCCTCTGTGTACACATCACTAAGGACCAATCATGGTCCAAACACACCAACACAGCTGTGAAGAGGGCACAATACACCTCTTCCCCCTCAGGAGGCTGAAAAGATTTGACATGTGCCCTCAGATCCTCAAAAAGTTATACAGCTGCACCATTGAGAGCATCTTGACTGTCTGCATCACCGCTTGGTATGTCAACTGCTTGGCATCCGACTGCAAGGCACTACAGAGGGTAGTGCATACAGCCCAGTACATCACTGTGGCCAAGTTCCCTGCCATCCAGAACTCTATACCAGGTGGTGTCAGAGGAAGGCCCTAAAGACTCCAGCCACCCAAATAATAGACTGTTCTCTCTGCTACCGCACGGCAAGTGGTACCAATGTACTTTGGCTATGTGAATGCTAGCTCTCGTGTGTCGTTTGTTAACGAGCTGCACGGTAAAGGTGCTATAATGTATTTCTTCTCATATATTAATGTTAAAATGAGTACAAACGAAAATGCAACAGTAATAGTGCAAATTAGCCTTTAATGTGTAATTTGTCCTTGCTCTTTTGTGTTGCAGTTTCACCTTTTCTCTGTAACTCCAATAAACCTGTGGATCTAAGAATTAATCTTCAGAGTCTTGGTGTGGGGAAAAAGTTTAGCTGGCCGTCAGGATATTGAGTAGACATATCGAGGACGGCACACCCAGGGTAACATCAAGGGATCTACAGGCCTCTCTTGCCACAATCAATGTCGATTTGCATGGGAACACTGTCAGAAAGAGATTGCACAAACTTGGCCTACATGGGAGATCAGGAAGGAAGTAGCCTCTGCTCTCAAAAATTAACATCAAGACACAACTGACTTTACCTAGGTGTTGTTTTAGGTAGTCTTGGTTAGAGTTGATACTTTAAGTAGATGCTTCTGCGTTGGTCAGTGTTCTTGTCCTAGACTTTTTCAGCTGCAGACTGATATGGGCTATAATCTAGGATTCCCTTTTCCTTCTGTAGTTATTGATAGTTCAGAGTTTATACCATTTCCAGCCATGTAGTTGCATGTACTCTGGCTGGTAACCATTTCAAACGTGGTCTCTTGGTAGAGTTGTAGTTTAAACCATTTTGCAACATCCATATGTAGACTGGTCTAGTAGAAATTCACCATTTCAACGTGGGGACCAAGTCCTCACGTTCAGAAAGAAGCCGTTCAGGGTTGAACCAGGTACAACCCTAAATTCGTAAACATGGGCACCCTCATAGATATTATTCTGACTAACTTGCCCTCCAAATACACCTCCACTGTCTTTAACCAGGATCTCAGCGATCACTGCCTCATTGCCTGCGTCCGTAATGGGTCCGCGGTTAAACGACCACCCCTTATCACTGTAAAACTCTCCCTAAAACACTTCAGTGAGCAGGCCTTTCTAATCGATCTGGCCGGGGTATCCTGGAAGGATATTGACCTCATTCCTTCAGTAGAGGATGCCTGGTTGTTCTTTAAAAGTGCTTTCCTCAACATCTTAAATAAGCATGCCCCTTTCAAAAAACTTCGAACTAAGAACAGATATAGCCCTTGGTTCACTCCAGACTTGACTGCCCTTGTCCAGCACAAAAACATCCTGTGGCGTACTGCATTAGCATCGAATAGCCACAGTGATATGCAACTTTTCAGGGAAGTCAGGAACCAATATACACAGTCAGTTAGAAAAGCAAAGGCTTGCTTTTTCAAACAGAAATTTGCATCCTGTAGCATTAATTCAAAAAGGTTCTGGGACACTGTAAAGTCCATGGAGAATAAGATCACCTCCTCCCAGCTGCCCACTGCACTGAGGCTAGGAAACACTGTTACCACCGATAAATCTACGATAATCAAGAATTTCAAAAAGCATTTTTACTACGGCTGGCCATGCTTTCCACCTGGCTACCCCTACCTTGGCCAACAGCTCTGCACCCCCCCCCCCCCCCCCCTGACCCCCGCTTCTAATTCACCCAAATCCAGATAGCTGATGTTCTGAAAGAGCTGCAAAATCTGGACCCCTACAAATCTGCTGGGCTAGACAATCTGGACCCTTTCTTTCAAAAATGATCCACGGCAATTGTTGCAACCCCTATTACTAGCCTGTTCAACCTCTCTTTCGTATCGTCCCTAGAGATTTGAAATCTGCAGCGCACTCTAGACCCAAACTGGTACAGACCTATATCGATCCTGCCATGCCTTTCTAAAGATCCCCGACCATTTTGAATCCAACCGTACCTTCTCCGCTATGCAATCTGGTTTCCGAGCTGGTCATGTGTGCACCTCAGCCACGCTCAAGGACCTAAACGATATCATAACCGCCATCGATAAAAGACAGTACTGTGCAGCCGTCTTCATCAACCTGGCCAAGACTTTCGACTCTGTCAATCACTGCATTCTTATCGGCAGACTCAATAGCCTTGCTTTCTCAAATGACTGCCTCGCCTGGTTCTCCAACTACTTCTCAGACAGAGTTCAGTGTGTCAAATCGGAGGGCCTATTGTCCGGTCCTCTTTGGGGGTGCCACAGGGTTCAATTCCTGGGCCAACCATTTTCTCTATATACATCAACAATGTCGCTCTCGCTGCTGGTGACTCTCTGATCCACCTCTATGCAGACGACACCATTCTGTATACATCTGGCCCTTCTTTGGAAACTGTGTTAACTAACCTTCAAACAAGCTTCAATGCCATACAACACTCCTTCTGTGGCCTCCAACTGCTCTTAAAAGCTAGTAAATCTAAATGCATACTTTTCAATCGAACGCTGCCCGCACCCGCCCACCGGACTATCATCACTACTCTCGACGGGTCTGACTTAGAATACATGGACACCTACAAATACCTAGGCGTCTGGTTGGACTGTAAACTCTCCTTCCAGACTCACATTAAGCATCTCCAATCCAAAATTAAATCTAGAATTGGCTTCCTATTTCGCAACAAAGCCTCCTTCACTCATGCTGCCAAACATGCCCTCGTAAAACTGACTATCCTACCTATCCTTGACTTCGGCGATGTAATTTATAAAATAGCCTCCAACATTCTACTCAGCAAATTGGATGTAGTCTATCACAGTGCCATCCGTTTTGTTACCAAAGCCCCATATACTACCCACCACTGAGACCTGTATGCTCTCGTTGGCTGACCCTTACTACATACAGCGGGTGAAATAAGTATTGAACACGTCACCATTTTTCTCAGTAAATATATTTCCAAAGGTGCTATTGACATGAAATGTTCACCAGATGTTGGTAACAACCCAAGTAATCCATACATACAAAGAAACCAAAACAAATAAGTTCAGAAATTAAGTTATGTGTAATAATGTGAAATGACACAGGGAAAAAGTATTGAACACATCAAAAAGGCATGGAAAGCCAAGACAACAGCTGAAAACTATCAGTAATTAAAAAGCAATCCAGCCCCCTGTCAGTGCAAATTAATATCAGCTGGTTCAGTCCCAACTGATGGCCTACAAAAAGGTCTCATTGCCAAGGTGTCACATAAGACACATCTCATGATGGGTAAAAGCAAAGAGCTGTCTCAAGACCTAATTGTTGCAAAACATAATGATGGCATTGGTTATAGGCACATTTCTAAGCTTCTGAATGTTCCAGTGAGCACTGTTGGGGCCATAATACGGAAGTGGAAAGACAACCATTTCACCATAAATTTGCCTCGACCAGGTGCTCCTCGTAAATTTGCCCATTCATCTATCCTTCAATTATGTGAAGTTTGCCAGTACCATTTGCTGAAAAGCAGCCCCACACCATGATGTTCCCACCTCCAAACTTCACTGTTGGTATGGTGTTTTTAGGGTGATGTGCAGTGCCATTCCTCCTCCAAACATGGTGTGTATTATGACATCCAAACAGTTCAATTTCGCTCTCATCTGACCACACTATATTCTCCCAGTGTTTCACTGGCTTTTCCAAATGTTGTGCAGCAAACTTTAAACGAGCTTCAACATGCTTTTTTTCCAGCAATGGAGTCTTGCGTGGTAAGCGTGCATACAGGCCATGGCGGTGGAGTGCATTACTTAATGTTTTCTTTGAGACAACAGTACCTGCTAATTGCAGGTCTTTTTGAAGCTCTCCACAAGTGGTCCTTGGCTCTTGGACAACTCTTCTGATTATTCTTTTCACTCCTCTGTCAGAAATCTTGCGAGGAGCACCTGGTCAAGGCAAATCTATGGTGAAATGATTGTCTTTCCACTTCCGTATTATGGCCCCAACAGTGCTCACTTGAACATTCAGAAGCTTAGAAATGCGTCTATAACCAATGCCATCATTATGTTTTGCAACAATTAGGTTGCGAATGAGACAGCTCTTTGCTTTAATCCATCATGAGATGTGTCTTGTGTGACACCTTGGCAATGAGACCTTTTTGTAGGCCATCAGTTGGGACTGAACCAGCTGATATTAATTTGCACTGACAGGGGGCTGGATTGCTTTTTAATTACTGATAGTTTTCAGCTGTTGTCTTGGCTTTCCATGCCTTTTTGAACCTCCCTTTCTTCATGTGTTCAATACTTTTTATTTCACATTATTACACATAACTTAATTTCTGAACTTATTTGTTTTGGTTTCTTTGTATGTATGGATTACTTGGGTTGTTACCAACATCTGGTGAACATTTCATGTCAATAGCTCCTTTGGAAATATATTTACTGAGAAAAATGGTGACGTGTTCAATACTTATTTCACCCGCTGTATTCGTCGCCAAACCCACTGCTGTCAGAGCAGCTTACCGATCACTGCACCTGTACACAGCCCATCTGTAAATAGCCCACCCTACTACCTCATCCCCATATTGTTATTTTTGCTCATTTGCACCCCAATATCTCTATTTGCACATCATCATCTGCACATCTATCAATCCAGTGTTAATGCTAAATTGTAATTATTTCACCGCTATGGCCTATTTATTGCCTTATCTTCCTAATCTTACTACATTTGCACAGACTGCACATAGATTTTCTTTTGTGTTATTGACTGTACATTTGTTTATCCCATGTGTAACTCTGTCGCACTGCTTTGCTTTATCTTGGCCAGGTCGTGGTTGTATAAAGAACTTGTTCTCAACTGGCCTACCTGGTTAAAAAAATTAAAAACTGCTATTTCAATTATTAGTGAGTCCTCTTAAGCACTCTGGTCAGAGAGGCGGTCCCATCACACTGACCCGCTCTTCTTACCTCATTAGGGGCGTGGCTTAGTTAGTGGGCAACAGACATGAAAAACCATTATCTCATTAAAAGACTAAAATCACATTTCTATCTTTTCAAAAGTATTCCAATACTTAATCATAAATGTTATACAACATTCAGGTAGAAAGCTAATAACTGAGGAATGTACACTTTCAGAGATACAGTTATGTTGTTCTACTGACTTTCATGATGTCACAAAATGCAATAACTTCGACAGGGTCGTTCTTTGATTTCCCACCGACCGTTTCCACATTCTCAAAAATATAAATATCGTTTTATTCTCCAATTTTGGGGATGTAGGAGTTTTTTGGTGGGAGAAGATCCTTTGTTCTACTAAGGTCTCTCCCTCCATACTGCTTGGCAAAGAAAGGGGGGGGGGGGTTCACATCTTTGCCTAGCCGGCATCTTCGATCCTCATTTAGGGAGTAGGGCGTCATGTAACAACATTCAAAGGCCATTTTCTCAAAGCAGAATTACTTTCCCATTGTTCATCAAATGCAGTGTGTGATACACCAGTTTGTTGTCCCTGCTTTTATTCAATGTAAAAAACACCATTTAAAATGTTGCTACATGGTCACTCCGACAGACCTCCAGAGTTCCTCTGTGTAGTTGGGAGAACCTTCCAGAATGACAACCATCTCTGCAGCACTCCACCAATCAGGCCTTTATGGTAGAGTGGCCAGAAGGAAGCCACTCCTCAGTAAAAGGCACAGGACAGCCCGCTTGGAGTTTGCCAAAAGACACATAAAAGACTCTCAGACCAATGGAAATAATATTCTCTGGTCTGAAGAAACCAAGATTGAACACTTTGGCCTGAATGCCAGGTGCCACGTCTGGAGGAAACCTGACACCATCCCTACGGAGAAGTATGGTGGTGGCAGCATCATGCTGTGGGGATGTTTTTCAGCGGCAGGGACTGGAAGACTAGTCAGGATCGAAGGAAAGATGAACGTAGTAAAGTACAGAGAGATCCTTGATGAAAACCTGCTCCAGAACGCTCAGGACCTCGGACTGGGGCGAAGGTTCACCTTCCAACAGGACAACAACCCTAAGCACACACCAAAGACAACTCAGGAGTGGCTTCGGGACAAGTCTGAATGTCCTTGAGTGGCCCAGCCAGAGCCCGGACTTGAACCTGATCTAACATCTCTGGAAAGACCTGAAAATAGCTTTGTAGTGACGCTCCCGAGCCAACTTGACAGAGCTTGAGAGGATCTGCAGAGGAGAATGGGAGAAACTCCACAAATACAGGTGTGCCAAGGTAGCGTCATACCCAGGAAGACTCAAGGCTGTAATCGCTGCCAAAGGTGCTTCAACAAAGTACTGAGTAAAGGGTCTGAAAACTTCTGTAAATGTGATATTTAAGTTGTTGTTTTTTATAAATTTGTCAAAATTACTAAAAATCAATTTTAGAATAAAACTGTAACTTAACAAAATGTGTAAAAAGTCAAAGGGTCTGAATACTTCCCGAATGCACTGTACAGTATAACTGTCACGGTGAGGAGAAACCATGCGTTATCCATTGATAGATGCAGCGCTACAAATTCTGTTCACCACTCTAGAGGAACAGGAGCTGCATTTCTTAGCTTATCTCCCAGATAGCTGTTCATCTCGCTGCCTTGGACATGTATTCACACCTACCGAGGGAAATGATTAGCCAAGAAAGGCCCAGTGTTTTCTGTTTTATTTTATTTGACTTTTACAGCCTATCCAAATTATTCTTCATCGTTATATCTTCTTCTTCTTCTTCTTCTTCTTCTTCTTCTTCTATTGACCTCTCAAACCCTTTTTCCAACTTAGTTTGGCACTGCAGTGTCACAAGAAGGAAAAAAGTATTGAATTCTATACAGAAAATTACAGCTACTCACTACAACAAACAAACAACAACTAAGACCATCAGTGCATGGCTCAGTTACTCTGGCACAGACAAACACAAGAAGAGGCTGTTGTGTCTGATAAATATACATGGTTCAAATCTCAATGGCAATAAATGTTTATTTGCTTAATTGTGACACTAGGCAACAATTGAGTTGTCACCATTTCACCAGTCGCAACTTACTTTCAAAGCGCTTAATGTTGTTTTCCTCTTTCTACTGTATTTCCCACACTACTGAAATGATTGTATCCAGTAATAACACCAAGGTATTGTATCCGTGATGACCTAAATAAATCACTAGTATCTCTTGTTTGGAAACCACTGCTACGCTCGCTCTTAGATTATGAAGGCCTTTGAACTAGTTTTCCCAGACGCCCAGACTGGTTATTAATGAATTTTTATTTTTTTAAAGAGAGAGAGTCCTCATTATCATCCCGATATCATAGTGTCCCGTGTGAAATAGTCGGCAAAAGAAAAGCTGTTGGTTTCACACTACTGTCTTCACAGGCCTGTCACATTAAGGGGGTTCTCTCACTACCCTTTTAGGAACACTCTCGAAATAACAGAATCAATTAATTATGTAAGATCCTCCCTAAATATTGCATTCATAGCAGAGGGAATCAGTATGCCATATGCATAAGTTACAGTGCCTCCCCTTCCTACTTTTGGTCTTGAAATCCATAAAAAAAATACTTCACAATGGCACAATACAACGGAAGTAATACAACACAGTTTGTTTAGTTCCAGTCCCCACAATCACACTGAACTGTTCCTCAGACCCTGGAGCTGTGCTGTGTTTTCTTAGAGAAAGGCCTGAAGGAGAGGAGAGAGGAGACGGTCATTGATGATGGAATGAGATGCGTGCTTGGACTGGAGAATGGCTGGGGCCAGATAACATCAAGGGTTCTTGGAAGAGGGAAGAAAAATAACGTCCATGGGGTGGTGACTCATCATAAATATAATGTTTTTCAAAGATAGTTTCAGTTCCTCAAAGACTTAAACATTATGTTTTTAAAGAGTGGAAATTAATTATGGATCTTATTACACCACTTATGTAACAAATGATCAGGCAAACATCTAACTATCATATCAATAACCCATAGCTTCCTCAGCAACAACAGTAATAGACAGTACTGCCTGCTAGACATGCCAAATCAAGAGCCAAGATGTTGCAGTCAAAGAAAAGAAGATAATTTCTGAATACATAAAATATTCCACATTCTATTAGTTTAACTGCTAGTCACATTTTCTGCCACACTGTTTATTTTATTGACCTAATTTGATCAGATTTAGACCCCTGCTATTTTTCTACATGCTTTTGTTTAATTCTAACCTCCTTTCTCCCTGCAAGGCAAAATACTAAGATAATTAAATTGCACCCAACAGGACGCTGATCAAACCCATATTCAAATTGGAGATGAAGTCGCACGGTAGGCAGTGAATCTTAATTTTCTGCCTAGATAAACCCTGTCTAATTATTACCATTATAATTATGGGAATAGTAACAACTGTGCTTCAGTGTGCTGCTATGAGGAAGATGGTACAGCTGTTCTAGAACAACATAGACTCTATCTACCATTCCAGAGGGTGCATCGTGGTAGAACATTGATTGATTTACTCAGTATTCCACTATTGAGTTCTGATGAAATAAGAAGAAATGCCAAGGTAAACATGGTAAACACATCTTTGAATAATCAGAGGGATCCAGCCTAGCGGTTAAGAGCGTTGGGCCAATAACTAAAAGGTCACTGGTTCAAATCCCCGAATCCTGCCCAGTTAACCCCAAACAATAACTGCTCCCCAGGTGCAGGTGACATCGATTAAGGCAGTCCCTCGCACCTCTCTGATTCAGAGGCAGTCCCCCGCACCTCTCTGATTCAGAGGCAGTACCCCGCACCTCTCTGATTCAGAGGCAGTCCCCCGCACCTCTCTGATTCAGAGGCAGTCCCCCGCACCTCTCTGATTCAGAGGCAGTACCCCGCACCTCTCTGATTCAGAGGCAGTCCCCCGCACCTCTCTGATTCAGAGGCAGTCCCCCGCACCTCTCTGATTCAGAGGCAGTCCCCCGCACCTCTCTGATTCAGAGGAAGACACATTTAAGTTGAATGCATTCAGTTGTGCAACTGATTGGGTATCCCCTTTCCCTGGAATAAATGACACACACATCAAAACGCAGAGGTGCTTAGCCCTCAATCATTTACAAAATGTAACAGATAATAATTTTAATTAATGAATTTTGGGGATTTGTTAGTACACAAAATGACACATCCTAGAAGGCCCGAGGACTATTATGTGTTCACTTAGAAGAGTGATGTGCTCATCGCCATTAGGTTTACCATTTTGAATATTATGTTTTGTAGATCTCATATTTAACAGTGAGAAGCAATTTAGAGTATTGACAATGACATTACTAAATCTTGATGTGTCATTAAATAATATCTAGTGTAATGAATAATGGTGAATCCAGGGTGTTAGGGTGTGAGAGGTGATCCACTGAGAGGAAAGGGCAACCGTGGAATATAAAGTTCAAATGCGAAGGGACATTTTTCATGCAATAACCATTCTTACTGTATGTATGCATAGATCAGTGGTTATTTCCCAAATGGCACCCTATTCCCTTTAAAATGCACTACTTTGGTCAAATGAGGTGCACTATATAGGGAATATGGTGCCATTTGGGATGCAGACATAACTAATGAATGTTTTTTAACTGTGAGCAATACAATGTCTCAGTGAGATAATTTACCATAATGCCATAGTTGAGACAGTGACAGTCGAGGATAAAGAGCCACTGATTACAGCACTGTAATTTCAACGACATCACACACATTCATTCCAACTAATGTTTCTTCTTGAGTCTTTATTGTGATGGAGGAAGGATATCTCCAATCTGGTAAACAAATTTCAGTGAAACAAAAATCAGTGAAGATTCATTGGAGTAATCATTCCACATGTTCACCATCTGTTGTTATCCCTGGGAGGGAGGCCTACAGTTAGAGAGGGGAGTTGAGGTCTGCTCCAGAGGCACGTATGGTGGTGGGCTTTTGGCTGCTTGCTGAATGGCCATTAGCTCGCACAGACACAGCCACTCTGGAAGCACTCAACTCAGAATCCAGGCAGCATTTGTTTAATTTCTCTTTTGCCATTTATCCATTATCTTTCTCCACGCTGCACGAGGGCTGGGTGGGTGGGTGGGTGGGTGGGTGTGTGTGTGTGTGGGTGTCCACCAGCGCCAATGAAAACAAATGCACTCAGCACAAACATATGTAAACTCTGGCCCGTGCCAGGGGAGTCTCAGTGTGGAAAGTGTCAATAATTATGTGATATTAGAGGTATATTAGTGATGTAATGCAGACAGTGGAGGACCCTAGAGTAGTGTAATTGTAACGCCTGTGCCTCCGACCTCAACGGTGTCCCTCCCGCCCCGGCACTCCGGTATACTGACCACCGGCATGAGTATTATGGCAGCCGCGCTCACGGGCCCAAACCTGATGCCCATCCCCTGATTCCACACGCACACACACACCTGCTTCCACTCACTTGATTGCACACCCTTTATATGTTCCCCTCCCTGTGCTGTATGTGTGGATCATTGTTTCTGAGCTGCGACTCAGACTTGTCAGTGAGTCATTAAAGAATATAGATCGACTTCGTTCTTTTAAAAAACAAAAATATTTAACCTTTATTTAACTAGGCGAGTCAATTAAGAACAAATTCTTATTTACAACTTACCTACAGGGACAGCCATAGTAGTACAGCGCCCCTGGAGCAAATTAGGGTTAAGTGCCTTGCTCAAGGACACATCGACAGGTTTTTTCACCTTGTAGGCTCGGGATTCAATCCAGCAACCTTTTGGTTACTGGCTCAAGGCTCTGACAACTAGGCTACCTGCCGACCCAAAAGATGTTCTCTACCTGCCGCCCCAAAAGATGTTCTCTACCTGCCGTCCCAAAAGATGTTCTCTACCTGCCGCCCCTAAAGATGTTCTCAACCTGCCGCCCCAAAAGATGTTCTCTACCTGCCGCTCAAAAAGATGTTCTCATTTCTTGTTTTCCTTTTTGTTCAACCTCACACTGTCACAGTTATCAAAATGACACCATATTTTGTTTAAAGACTATGACCACTGCAATAGAGCTATGACTGCGTAAGACAAAGCGAAACTAGGAAATCCATTGGCATACTATAGCAAATGCCGTTTCATAGCATTGTCACATTTAATTTCACTTTAAAGTCAGTCAAAAGTGTAAGGTTTTCAAAACAGATGACCTTATTTTATGCAAATGACCATTATGCAATCGACAGCCAAGAAGGCTTGTCCACTTTCTAAGAAAGGTGCCAGACGATGCACATGGCAAGGTACTGTAGCAACTAGCACTTTATTTGTCACATATTGAGAGAGAATTATACGTTTCTGTGTAATCTTACTTTTTCTCAAAGCTCGGCCAGCTGAAAATGATGCAACACACTATCAGTAACCTTTTTTTATACTAGAACAACCTCTGACAAGTAAGCAGGTGAGTGTTGTACAAAGTCGATGGGTCTCTTTTAAATGTTTCCCTAAACATTGGCGTAGCAGTTGGCTATACAGCACAAACAGATCTGGGACTAGACTAGGCTAACTTGGCTGCTCTGAGTAGCTGTGCTTCTGGAGTGTGTCAATGTAATTAAGGAATATGATCTGAATGGCACTTGTCCTGGATAGGTCTGTTCAAGTTCGCAAGTCTTGGCCATTGAATGAAACAAAATGTATCTCAGAAGTTGGCCTAAACAAAAATATAAACACAATATGAAAAAATGTCAAAGATTTTACTTTATTACAGTTCATATAAGGAAATCAGTCAATTGAAATAAATTCATTAGACTATAATCAATGGATTTCATTGACTAGGGCATAGATCAGAAAAACAGTCAGTATATGGTGTGACCACCATTTGCCTCATGCAGCGCGACACATCTCCTTCGAATAGAGTTGATCAGGCTGTTGACTGTGGCCTGTGGAATGTTGTCCCACTCCTCTTCAATGGCTGTGCAAAGTTTTGGGATATTGACGGGAACTGGAACATGCTGTCATACACATCGATCCAAATAATGGGTGAGTCTGGTGAGTGTGCAGGCCATGGAAGAACTGGAACATTTCAGCTTCCAGGAATTGTGTATAGATCCTTGCGACATGGGGCTGTGCATTGTCATGCTGAAACATGAGGTGATGGCGGTGGATGAATGGCACGACAATGGGACCCACGTTATCTCTGTGTGTTCAAATTTCCATTGATAAAATGCAATTGTGTCCGTTGGCCGTAGTTTATGCTTGCTCATACGATAACCCCACCGCCACCATGGAGGGCACTCTGTTCACAATGTTGATATCAGCAAACCACTTGCCCACACAATGTCATACACATGGTCTGTAGTTGTAAGTCCAGTTGGTCGTACTGCCAAATTCTCTAAAACTACGTTGGAGGTGGCTTATGATAGATACATTTCATTCAATTCTGGCGTGTGACAAAACTGCACATTTTAGAGTGGCCTTTTATTGTCCCCAGCACAAGGTGCACCAGTGTAATGATCATGCTGTTAAATCAGCTTCTCGATATGCCACACCTGTAAGGTGGATGGATTATGTTGGTAAAGGAGAAATGATCACCATAAATAAGCTTTTTGTGCGTATGGAACATATCTGGGATCTTTTACTTCAGCTCATGAAACATGTGACCAACACTTTACATTTACTGTATTTTTATTTTTTTTCCAGTATACTACAACAAGGGAAACTTTTGTTTGAATCCAACACAGGAACAAAGTTGGTGCCTGATTGGGCAAAATTGTCTCCCATCAGGTTTGATTAAAGGCCTGGTTAGTTATGCTTAGGGATTAAATAAATATGAGGATGTCCTAAGAAGTCATAGGCCTTTTCCACAGAATAAGAAGAGGGTTTGAAGTTTGATCCGGTTTCATCCCCAAAGATAAATTGTGGTAAAAATGTGCTCTTGATCGGTCAGTCTGTTGGATTAGGTTCTGCATGTTGCCTCATCTAGTGACTATTGGAATCACAGGAAATTATGGGTTTAACTATTGGCACGTACCAAAACAATACACAGGATCACTTCACTTCCTCTCTGATGTTGCTCCCTGAAATGAAATGAAATCTCAGAGATGATCCATTGGCAAATTCATATTAGTATCAATCAATATCCGGTAGGGGGAGGGGCATTCTTCTTACCAAACCACATGGCGCGCTAGTTAAACTCTGCGAGCGCGACTTCCGCACTGCACTCCCCAGTATTCATCTTGCAAATCTCCGATCCCTCCCTAACAAAACGGACAAACTTCTTCTCCTCACCCGCACTAACAAGGATTTTTTAAACTCTGCTGCTCTGTGCTTCACTGAAACCTGGCTGAGTGAAGCCATACCGGACAACGCATTACATCTGCCGGGCTTTCAGCTGTTCCGAGCCGATCGCATCGCGGAGCTAACGGGGAAAACGAGAGGTGGTGGTTTGTGTTTCTACATTAACGAAAGTTGGTGTTCAGATGTAACAACGCTGAAGAAGATGTGCTCTCCTAACTTAGAGACCCATTTCATAAACTGTATGTGAAGGTTTGGCTGTGGTTAGACCTTACTCCCAATAAGGGGAGTGGTAGAACCACAGTCAAACCCTCACACCCTAACTAGGGGAGGAATGATCCTCAATCAGAGACAGCTGTACAGGGTTGAGACTAGGAAAGACTAGGAAAGCTTCAGGCCCAGACGGCATCTCATCTGCTTGTTTAAAAGCCTGCGCTGACCAACTGGCCCCAGTCTTCACGCAGATCTTCAACAGATCATTGGAGCAGTGTGAAGTTCCCTGCTGCTTCAAACGCTCCACTATCATTCCGGTCCCCAAAAAACCCCAAATCACTGGACTGTTGCACTCACGTCTGTGGTCATGAAGTCGTTTGAAAGACTGGTGTTGGCCCACCTGAAGGACATCACTGGACCCCTGCTGGATCCCTTTCAGTTTGCTTACAGAGCAAACAGGTCTGTGGATGATGCAGTCAATATGGGACTGCATTATATCCTGCAACATCTCGACAGACCTGGGACTTATGCAAGGATCTTATTTGTGGGCTTCAGTTCGGCCTTCAATACCATCATGCCTGATCTTCTCACAGCCAAACTGACCCAGCTTTCCATGCCATCCTCAATCTGTCAGTGGATTTCCAGCTTCCTGGCGGACCGGCAGCAGCTTGTGAGACTGGGGAAACTCACATCCAGGACTCTCAAAATCAGCACTGGCGCCCCCCAAGGGTGCGTTCTCTCCCCACTGCTCTTCTCCCTGTACACTAATGACTGCACTTCTAAAGACCCCTCTGTCAAGCTCCTGAAATTTGCTGACGACACCACTGTCATCGGTCTCATCCAAAACGGTGATGAGTCTGCTTACAGACTGGAGGTTGAACAGCTGGCTGTCTGGTGCAGTTATAACAACCTGGAGCTGAACATGCTCAAAACAGTGGAGATAATAGTGGACTTCAGGAGAAACCCCCCTGCACTCCCCCCACTCACCATCATGAACAGCACTGTGGAAGCAGTGGAGTCATTCAGGTTCTTGGGCACTACCATCTCTCAGGACCTGAAGTGATGTGACAATCACATTGACTCCATTGTGAAAAAGGCCCAGCAGAGACTGTACTTCCTTCGCCAAATGAGGAAGTTCAACCTGCCACAGAAGCTGCTGATTCAGTTCTATTCAGCCGTCATTGAGTCTGTTTTATGCACTTCCATCACTGTCTGGTCTGGTTCAGCTACCAAATCAGATATCAGGAGACTACAACGGACAGTCCGGACTGCGGAGAGGATTATTGGTGCCCCCCTGCCAGCCCACCAGGACCTGTACTCTTCCAGAGTGAGGAAGAGAGCAGGTAAAATCATCACAGACTCCACTCACCCTGGACACCACCTGTTTGAACTGTTACCGTCAAGACGGCGACTGGCCATAAGAACATCTAGGCACAGGAACAGTTTCTTCCCACAGGCCATTTCCCTTCTGAACAGTTAACATACCTCCCAAGGCATATGCCTGTAAGTGCAATACTCACACTGTTTGGTGCAATATCTCTAAACTCAGGTGATATTTATATGTATTCATACTAGTCACTTAAAATACTGTAAATATGTTCATAATCTGTAAATGTTATTCTGACTAAACCCAACTGTGACCTTAGACTTTAATTTGTTTTTCATATTTTTATATTTATATTTTATTCTTAGAATTTTTATTAATATGTTTCTTGTTGTATTTGTATTTGTGCACTGGAAGCTTCAGTACCAAGAAAAATTCCTTGTGTGTGCAAGCACACTTGGCAGTAAAGCTCTTTCTATTCTATTCTATTCTATTCTATTCTATTCTATTCTAATATTATCCTGTTTTTATTCCTGAATCTAGGTTATCCAGAAGATAGATTTCTTTGGAGTGGGGTGTTTTCTTCTCCAAATCCTCAAAGACACAACATATCTCTTTTTTGCACCAACAGCGACCTTGGAGTACCTGCATATACTGTAATATTGTTGCAGTGCCGCATTGTTACAGTGATAGGCCTACACTGTGTACCTACTGTAGATAGAAAAGTTGCTTGTTCTTGCTGCACGTCTGGCTGCTTGCCTTGCAGAGAGTAATGAGGCCTGTGGTAACAGTGCTGTCCATGATAATGATCTGAGCATGATTTGGCCTCTCTGTGGGTCGTCTAGGGTAAACTCTGTAAATAAACTGTCACGGATCCCCCCGGTACTGGGAGTTCTACGTCACCGGCATCTAAAAATCAATGAACTGTGACATTACGCACACCTGGTTCCCATTCCCCTTGAATAGTATTTGTATAATTGTGCCCTTTCATCACCATTGTGTTGTTGATTATTGTTCCCATGTCCGTTGGGCTTGTGAGTACCTGTGCTTTGTTGTTTTGGCTTTCGTGATGTGTTTTTGTGCACTTGTTATTATGGGTCTCGTCCGGTGAATAATTGTGCACTTGTTATTTCAGGTCTCGTCCTGTGAATTTATTACGGGTTTCTTGCCGTGTATTGATTAGAGGTTTACCTTGCTCTTTTATTTGGGTCACAGTCCTGTGTTTTTGTATATGTGTTTCTTTTGGGCTTCATCCCTGTTTCTTTACATGGCATGCTGTAATTTGGGTATACATTTTAAAAAAATATTACGCATTCCTGCGCCTGTCTCCCGATCATTCACTAGTTGCAGCAGCGTCGGACAGACCATTTCCGCTGTCTCCCTTTATGGTTGATTATTCGGAATAAGCAACAGTACGAGGGCAACCATGACACAACCTATGACTTGCATCAGTAGGTTAAAATGGATATACATCTTTTTTTTTGTGACAAGATAACAAGTTGACTGTCTCAGGAGACCTCTTTCCCAAAACTACAAACACGATTAAGTGCATGGACTATGTGGTTTGAAACTCAGGACTGACTAAGCTTATACCTGTGCCGATATATGAGATTCATGTAGGGCTCTCTGAAAACATGTATAGTGATTCAGGACCAACATTTAGTCATGGCATTGATTCCTCCCATTTTCATTAAAACAGGAATCCAAATCCAATTGAAGCTGTTCCCCGAATTAAATTATTTAATTAAGGCTAACATTAGCGCCTGCTTGCGAAACCATTGTGTCCCATGCTTGGTTTTAATTGCTGATGGACTCCATGCTTACTAAGCTCGTTGGGAGAAGGAAAAACATTTTAGTGTGTGTGTAGGGCTGCAGTATATATCCTAGGCCTTTCGAGATAAAACAGAACATTTCATTAAAAGAAACAGCAGCCAGCAACACACAAACTCCATTATTCTCCCCAGGGAGCCAGCAAGCTCCTACAAGGCTCGGATCCCATACATTTTTATTTTCATTACTCAAAATTTCTCCATAACACCGGAGCACAAAACAACACCGCTGGGGGTAGAACGCAGGGGAATATAGGCTTTGAAACACCTATGAGGCCTTCAATTAATCCTGAGAGCACGTTATGTTACAGATACCTCAATAAAACATGTCTGGCTGGCTCTCTGCCGCTGGCAAATGGGGCATGGCGGATGACGAAAGAAACACGACTGAATTCATACAAGCTGCATACAGGCTTCATACTGATCAAGACATCATTCAGGTTTCATACAGGCTTCATACGAGCCACAAAGAGGATTCAGAAGACTGATTCACGACCACTTTTTTTTCAAAGAACCAGGGATTTTGAACTGGAAATGAACATTGGGGTTCTTGGGAAGACGGTCTTTGCCTTTGGGTATAATTTATGAAGGTCAAAATTCTATGACTGTGCTCCATGATTTTAAAGTGAAAATGACATTGTTGACTGCCTCCATTCAGGTTTCAATGACTCAATATTTTGGACAAAAACGGTCGTATGTAACTAAGACTGGTGCATGTCAATACAATCACACTAGCAAGGGCAATGATCACAAGTCAGTCATAACGTGGCTAATAGGCTAGCATATCTATTTATGTATCAAGCTAAAAACATGGAGCCTAGCGTTACCTAGATAAGTAGCTGCTAGGAGAATGTTATATCATTGGAGTGGGTGAGTGACTGACTTTTTCCCTCATATTGTTTTTCGGTGGCGACACAGCTAGAGATGCAGGTGTAATTTGGTTAGCTAACAAGAAATGTGAATCGCTTTGCTAGCTAGCTAGCTATGCTGAACTTGAACAACTGTTATCCAGTTAGTATATCTATTGCGTTTGCAAATTCTCTCTCGCTATCTACTCCGATTTCAGAGAACTCACGTCTGCCAGAGCACAGAATAACTGATTAATTTATGAACGCGCAACACCCGCTGAATATGATCGGTGCCAGTAAACATAGGAGAAAAAAAAGTGAGTTAGTCACGAACACGCTAGATAACATGTAAACAGAATAACCAGCTCTGCTCGGGCGAGTAAAATGGTCAGAGTGAGGTGTTCTCTCGTATGTGTCTGGAAGTAGCTAGCTAGCAAGCTAGCTAACTTTAGCCAGTTAGCTTGGATGCTTGGGACAAGCATGCATTGGTAGGCAAGCTGCAGAAGGACTAGCAGCCAACCATCGTTTAGCAGTGCAATTTTAACGGCCAACTAGCTGAAAAAGCTTTAGAGGGTTTATCTAATGTCCCTTTGTGTCAGGCTCTGGCCATAGAGAAGCCTATTTGCTTCTCTATGTATCCATGGTCAGAGTCTGACAGGTCTATTATTTCTGGTTTTGTGTGGTGTTTTGGTGTGGGATCCCTAATTAGAGGCAGCTGCACTGCATTGTCTCTAATTAGGGATCCTACATATGTTTGTATGTCCCACACCTTTGTGTGGGTCGTTATATATGTCTACATGTCATGAAGTAAGTGTGCTTTACGTTTGTTTGCTGGATCGTGTTTCATTTTGTATAGTTCATCAGTTTGTTGATTAATTCATTAAAAATAAATGTTGAACTATTCCTGCTCTGCGCCTTGGTCTATGTATGCACCCTCTCGTGACAGAACGACCCACCCAAAGGTGACCAAGCAGCGCCAATATACGGTAAGGGAACTCCTCGGAGGGTTCGAGACGGACTCGTCGGAGGAGGACGATAACGACGACGTGCTTCGGTTCCCTCACTCGAGGGGGCTCCTGGAGGAGACCTCACCTGAGGGGGATAGGCGATGGGGAGAGGAAGATCGGGGCAGTCCCAGCCCTCCAACGCCAGTTCCCAACCCGGTGCCTCCAGCGCCGTCCCAGAGCTCGGTACGTTCCGTGCCGACTCCACGCACCACACCATCGGTGCGCTCTCAGCACCCGGAGAGGCTGGAGGAAGAGGATCGCCCACCACTTCGTCTTCCCACAATCCACGATAGGGAGAGACCGGAGGGTTTTTTCAAGAGGTCAGAGAAGGAGCAGACGAGGTAGTGGAGAGCCTGGGACACTCTTCCTCTGGAGGTGCCGAGGGATCCGCAGATCCTCCAAATAGGGGAGGAGAAGGATTCCCAGCGCCGATGGAGTCTAGAGACGAGGCTTATGGCTAGAAGCGAAGGTCCGCAGCCCTGAACCTCTAGCGAAGGTCCGCAGCCCGGAGCCTCCAGCGAAGGTCCGCAGCCCGGAGCCTCCAGCGAATGTCAGCAGCCCGGAGCCTCCAGCGAAGACGGTCCGGCCGTCTGCTCCGCTCAAGAGCCTGAGCAGTCCGCTCCACCGGTGCCCAGTCCGGGTCCGGCCGTCTGCTCTGCTCCTGAGCCAGAGCAGTCCGCTCCACCGGTGCACAGTCCGGGCCCGGTAAAGGGTCCCGCTCCATGTCCAGAGCCGTTTGCCCCACCGGTGCCCAGTCCGGGCCCGGTAAATTGCCCAGCTCCATGGTCGGAGCCGTTTGCCCCACCGGTACCCAGTCCGGGCCAGCGACGGACTAATCTTCCCTCCCGAATAACACCCCCCATGTATTTTGTGGTTGGCGTCCGGGAGTCCGCGCCTTGGGGGGGGGGGTGTACTGTCAGGCTCTCTGTACTGTCAAGCCTATTTGCTTCTCTATGTATCCATGGTCAGAGTCAGGTCTATTATTTCTGGTTATTTCTAATTATTTCTGCTGCACTGCATTGTCTCTAATTAGGGATCCTACATATGTTTGTATGTCCCACACCTTTGTGTGGGTCGTTATATACAGCGGGTGAAATAAGTATTGAACACGTCACCATTTTTCTCAGTAAATATATTTCCAAAGGTGCTATTGACAAGTTTCACCAGATGTTGGTAACAACCCAAGTAATCCATACATACAAAGAAACCAAAACAAATAAGTTCAGAAATGAAGTTATGTGTAATAATGTGAAATGACACAGGGAAAAAGTATTGAACATATGAAGAAAGGGAGGTTCAAAAAGGCATGGAAAGCCAAGACAACAGCTGAAAACTATCAGTAATTAAAAAGCAATCCAGCCCCCTGTCAGTGCAAATTAATATCAGCTGGTTCAGTCCCAACTGATAGCCTACAAAAAGGTCTCATTGCCAAGGTGTCACACGAGACACATCTCATGATGGGTAAAAGCAAAGAGCTGTCTCAAGACATTCACAACCTAATTGTTGCAAAACATAATGATGGCATAGGTGCATTTCTAAGCTTCTGAATGTTCCAGTGAGCACTGTTGGGGCCATAATACAGAAGTGGAAAGACAATCATTTCACCATAAATTTGGATTGCTTTTTAATTACTGATAGTTTTCAGCTGTTGTCTTGGCTTTCCATGCCTTTTTGAACCTCCCTTTCTTCTTGTGTTCAATACTTTTTCCCTGTGTCATTTCACATTATTACACATAACTTAATTTCTGGTTTCTTTGTATGTATGGATTACTTGGGTTGTTACCAACATCTGGTGAAACTTTCATGTCAAATGGTGACGTGTTCAATACTTATTTCACCCGCTGTATGTCTACATGTCATGAAGTAAGTGTGCTTTACGTTTGTTTGCTGGATCGTGTTTCATTTTGTATAGTTCGTCAGTTTGTTCGATTAATTCATCAAAAATAAATGTTGAACTATTCCTGCGCTGCGCCTTGGTCTATGTATGCACCCTCTCGTGACACTTTGTTAGATTTTAGCTCATCTTGCTCTGACTAGTATTAGCTGTTGTTTTTTTTTATAGGGAAATATAGCTTACCTTTTTATGATTGTTTGAACAACAGGACTGTAAAGCTCCCAAATGTAAGAGGACTCCTGTGGTATTTAGAGAAATCCATTCAGGTGGATTTTGTGGATTTTGCCAAATGCGTTCTAATGATCTAAAGTCGCGCTGTTGCAACTGCCTGTAAACACACAGTCCAGTTCAAAGTTAATGATGGCAGGACTGTGTGGCAAATGGCTTGTTTGCATATAGGCCTACTGTAGCTCTGATTGGCTATGGCGCACCGGTCTGCTAGACACTGGTCCTGGATGAGACATATTTTTTTTTTAGGTTTTATTTAGTGCAGTGTCTATTAATTGTCCAAAAGCACGGCCGCTTTCCCACTCTATATTCCTATAGAATTTTCAGAAATGCCTTAGTATACAGTACCAGTCAAAAGTTTGGACACGCCTACTCATTCCAGGGTTTTTCTTTATTTTTACTATTTTCTGCATTTTAGAATAATGGTGAAGACATCAAAACTTTGAAATAATACATATAGAATCATGTAGTAACCAAAAAAGTGTTAAACAAATCAAAATATATTTTATACTTTCTTAAAAGTAACCACCCTTTGCCTTGATAACAGCTTTGCACACTCATTCTCTCTACCAGCTTCATGAGGTAGTCACCTGGAATGTATTTCGATAAACAAGTGTTCCTTGTTAAAAGTTAATTCATGGAATTTCTTTCCTTCTTAATGCATTTGAGCCAATCTGTTGGCTAGGGGTAGTATACAGAAGATAGCCCTATTTTGTAAAATACCAAGTCCATGTTATGGCAAGAGCAGATCAAATAAGCAAAGAGATACAACATTATTTTATGAATATCAGTCATTCTGGAAAATGTCAAGAACATTTAAAGTTTCTTCAAGCGCAGCCGCAAAAACCATCAAGCGCTATGATGAAACTGGCTCTCATGAGGACCACCACAGGAAAGGAAGACCCAGAGTTACCTCTGCTGCAGAGGGTAAGTTCATCAGAGTTGCTAGCCTCAGAAATTGCAGCCCAATAAATGCTTCACTGAGATCAAGTAACAGACACATCTCAACATCAACTGTTCATAGGAGACTGTGAATCAAGCCTTCATGGTTGAATTGAATGGAGGAGGAGGTGTGATGGTGCTTTGCTGGTGACACTGTCAGTGATTTATTTAGTATTCAAGGCCACAGCATTCTGCAGCGATACACCATCCCATCTGGTTTGCGCTTAGTGGGACAATCATTTGCTTTTCAACAGGACAATGACCAAAACCACACCTCCAGGCTGTGTAAGGTCTATTTGACCAAGAAGGAGAGTGATGGAATGCTGCATCAGATGACCTGGACTCCACAATCAACAGACCTCAACCCAGTTGAGTTGGTTTGGGATGAGTTGGACCGCAGAATGAAGGAAAAGCAGCCAACAAGTTCTCAGTATATGTGGGAACTCCTTCAAGACTGTAATTCCAAGTGAAGTGGTTGAGAGAATGCCTAGTGTGTGCAAAGCTGTCTTCAAGGCAATGAGTGGCTACATTGAAGAATCTTGTTTAACACTTTTTTGGTTGCTACATGATTCATATGTGTTATATCACAGTTTTGATTTCTTTATTATTATTCTACAATGTAGTATCTGTACTTTACTTTACTATTTATACTTCCTAAAGAAAATATTGTACTTTTTACTCCATACATTTTCCCTGACAACCCAAAGTACTTGTTACATTTTGAATGCTTAGCAGGACAGGAAAATTGTGAAATTCACACACTTATCAGGAGAGCACGTGGTCAACCCTACTGTCTATGGGCTGGCACAAATGCATCTTTTGTAGTAATGTCTGAGTGTTGGAGTGATCCCCTGGCTAGCCATACATTTGAAAAAAAATAAAATGGTGCTGTCTGCTTTGCTTAATATAAGGAATTTGAAATGATTTATACTATTACTATCGATACTTAAGTATATTTTAGCAATTACATTTACTTTTGATACTTAAGTATATTTTGAACCAAATACTTTTATACTCTTACTCAAGTATTATTTTACTGAGTGACTTTCACTTTTACTTGAGTAACTTTCTATGAACGTAACTATGACGATTGGGTACTTTTTCCACCACTGGAAAACGTGAAAAGGATCATATCTACTGTAAGTGCTCGCTTGTCAGAAATTGCTTGTCAGAAAAGTGTTAAATTCTTCCTGTGTGTGTGTATATGAACATATTTCAATAAGATTTCATGTTGCTGTCAGTTCCACTTTAAACAATTGTCTAATCTACCAAATTCTCTCGACATTGTTTTTGTAAAAGCCTACTACATAGAAAAACTCAGAACTAGAAGGACCTTTGGTACTTGTAGAAATTGGAAGATTGCGTAGTTTCAGTTAAAAAAATAGCATTTTGAAAGCTTTTAGGACTGAGATATTTGTGGAGTACACCTGAACATTGCTCATTAAATGCAAGGGTGGAAAGCTCTCAGAAGGCTGGATAGGACCAATCACCCTTGTGAATCACTGCAGTTAAAAGGATGGCTGAAGAGCTACTCAAGTGACTTGTTCATTCGAGAAGCAGGTCCTCTTTCTGAGTTTTGGACATTGGGTCAAGCCAAACTGCCTAAAGCTTCACCTGCTAGTGTGAATATCATTAATATTTATCCCATATGATTTATTAAACCTACTTCAGTGGTGGTCAAGATGCAGATCTTACATCAAGGACAGTTTTAATATGAGTCTATACAATGTCAAACTCAACTTGTTTATGTTGTCATTGAAAAGTGAAGGAAAGTACTATGTAGCATGACTGAGCAGGTCTCCACAACGTTCATTTCACTATGTTGTACCTACTCCCAAAATAGTGAAATTAAACAGCTGACTTTGGCATTCAGCTCCAGCCATTGATTATGTATATCTTATATTACTTCCTGTTTTATAGGTTCAAGTTTTAAAGAGGGCAGACATTGTGTGCGTCCCAAATGCCACTCTACTCCCTATATAGTTCACTACTTTTGACCAGAGCCCTATAGGCCCTGGTCAAAAGTAGTGCGCTATAAAATAAATGAAATGAATTCACAATTCAAAGGACAGACAGGCAAGCAGGCGTGTTTCATTAACCTAACCTTTATACATCCCTATTGGGTTTATTAACTATATACCTGCATCACTCCCTCATGACTTATTAGCAAGGTTAACATTAGAAAGGAATTTGACATGGTTATATCTGGTGATAATTGGTAATTAAGCTGGTGTATGCTTCACTTTAACACCTGCTTAATTCCTTATGCCGATTGCAAGGTCAACGACCTTAGACAGACAGAGGCACCTTATTTCCAAAATAGTGCACTTCTTGTAGGGAATAGGGTGCCATTTGGGACACAGACAGTGTCTGGCTGATTTGAGTCAAAATGAATGCGTCTGTAATTATGTTGTAAAGAAAAATGAAAGTCAATTAGAAATACATATTTTTCAGAGACCAATTAAATGTGTTTCTGCATTTTAGGCTAGCTGAATAAATGAGTCAGATTGTTCTAATAGAAATGTTCAAGGTAAATAGAAAGCAATCAGATTTTATATTTTTGTCCAACAACCACACACGTTTTCTCTATGTCACTGTTATTAAAAATACCAGTTCAAGTGTATTCTGTTTCTGCAATCACTTTCTTTCCTATCAAACAGTTAGCCTTTTAACGATTAATGGATCCTGTAGGGTTTATCAAAATAAATATTATTCATTGTTCAAAACCAGTGGAGGCTCCTGAGGAGAGGATGGCTCATTATAATGGCTGGAATGGACATGAATGAACACAGCTCTTAGCTGTCTGTAGATAGGGGTATGAAGGGAGAATCCAGCTCTTAGCTGTCTGTAGATAGGGGTATGAAGGGAGAATCCATATCTTAGCTGTAGATGGATGTATGAATGGTAGGTATACTGGCCTTGGTTATAGCTAAATATAAGATACTTTTATGTAGCCACATTTAACAACATAAATGCCAAGTAACAAATGACTGTATGCTAAATAGCTATGTTCCCAACTGCCGTCATGCTCTAGCGCACAAGTAAACAATATGAATTAACCCGTTCATCATGTTGTGGGGGTGCTTTGCTGCAGGAGGGACTGGTGCACTTCACTAAATAGATGGCATCATGAGGAAGGAAAATTATGTGGATATATTGAAGCAACATCTCAAGACATCAGTCAGGAAGTTAAAGCTTGGTCTCAAATGGGTCTTCCAAATGGACAATGACCCCATGCATACTTCCAAAGTTGTGGCAAAATGGCTTAAGGAGAACAAAGTCAAGGTATTGGAGTGGCCATCACAAAGCCCTGACCTCAATCCTTGTGGGCAGAACTGAAAAAGCGTGTGTGAGCAAGGAGGCCTAAAAACCTGACTCAGTTAAACCAGTTCTGTCAGGAGGAATGGGCCAAAATTCACCCAACTTATTGTGGGAAACTTGTGGAAGGCTACCCGAAACGTTTGACCCAAGTTAAACAATTTAAAGGCAATGCTACAGAACACTAATTGAGTGTATGTAAACTTCTGACCCACTGGGAATGTGATGAAAGAAATAAAAGCTGAAATAAATAATTCTCTCTACTATTATTCTGACCTTTCACATTCTTAAAATAAAGTGGTGATCCTAACTGACCTAAGACAGGGAATTTTTTCTAGGAATAAATGTCAGAAATTGTGAAAAACTGAGTTTAAATGTATTTAGGCAAGGTGTATGTAAACTTCCGACTTCCGACTCCCTCCTGTTATCCCCCAGACCGAGGGAGATTGACCGTCATCTTGAACTTCTTCCATTTTCTAATAATTGCACCAACAGTTGTTGCCTTCTCACCAAGCTGCTTGCCTATTGTCCTGTAGCCCATCCCAGCCTTGTGCAGGTCTACAATTTTATCCCTGATGTCCTTACACAGCTCTCTGGTCTTGGCCATTGTGGAGAGGTTGGAGTCTGTTTGATTGAGTGTGTGGACAGGTGTCTTTTATACAGGTAACGAGTTCAAACAGGTGCAGTTAATACAGGTAATGAGTGGAGAACAGGAGGGCTTCTTAAAGAAAAACTAACAGGTCTGTGAGAGCCGGAATTGTTACTGGTTGGTAGGTTATCAAATACTTATGTCATGCAATAAAATGCAAATTAATTATTTAAAAATCATACAATGTGATTTTCTGGATTTTTTTTTTAGATTCCGTCTCTCACAGTTGAAGTGTACCTATGATAAAAATTACAGACCTCTACATGCTTTGTAAGTAGGAAAACCTGCAAAATCGGCAGTGTATCAAATACTTGTTCTCCTCACTGTATATACAGTTGAAGTCAGACGTTTACATACACCTTGCCTAAATACATACACAATTTCTGACATTTATTCCTAGTAAAAATTCCCTGTCTTAGGTCAGGGTCAACTGTATATATATATGGACGAGCGATGTCAGAGCGGCATGGACTAAGTGTCACGCCTCCTCCCGCTCTCCCTCTCTGGTGCTCGAGGGCGCCAGGCTGCCTTTACGCACACCTGTCACCATCATTACGTGCGTCTGCCCTCATTGGACTCACCTGGACTCCTTCACTTTGTTGATCTATATCTGTCTGCTCCACAGTTTGTCCCTGCGTCAGCATTATTGTTGTTTACGTTTCCCCTGTCCAGATGCTGTCCATATTCTGTTCCTGTCCGTTGTTGTATTAAATATTCACTCCCTGTACCTGCTTCTCATCTCCAGCGTCTGTCCTTACACTAAGATACAGTAGAATAGAATAGAATACAGTATATACATATGAGATGAGTAATGTAAGATATGTTAACATTATTAAAGTGACTAGTGTTTCTAGTTTTCTTAGTGGCCAGTAATTTATAGTCTATATCTATAAGCAGCAGACTCTAATGTGCTAGTGATGGCAGTTTAACGCCTTAAGGATCGGACCCTTTTTTAAAAATGTTAGCTTAAAATGACATACCCAAATCTAACTGCCTGAAGCTCAGGACCTGAAGCAAGGACATGCATATTCTTGATACCATTTCAAAGGAAACTTTGAAGTTTGTTGAAATGTGTCATTAATGTAAGAGAATATAACACATTAGATCTGGTAAAAGATAATACAAAGAAAAACACATTTGTTTATTTTTTTGTCACATCATCTTTGAAATGCAAGAGAAAGGTCACCATATTAAACTTAACTGTCCAGGCGCAATTTTGATTCTGGCAATTTTGATTCTGGCCAGCAGTGTATTTGCAACATTTTAGACTGATCCAATGAACCATTGCAATACTGTTCAAAATGTTGTATCAAGTCTGCCCAAATGTGCCTATTGGTTTATTGATACATTTTCAAGTAGATAAATGTGCACTCTCCTCAAACAATAGTGTGGCATTATTTCACTGTAATAGCTACTGTAAATTGGGCATTGCAGATAGATTAATACGAACTCTACTTTGTCTCTATGCTGACATTTTGCTTGTTTGATTGCCTTGTGGAGTGAATAAATACACTGTTTGCATTCTGCCATATTCCCAGTCACCTTGCCATGGTTAAATGCAGTGGTAAAAGCTTTCAGATTTGTGCGAATGCTGCCATCTATCAATGGTTTCTGATTAGGGTAGGTTTCAATAGTCACAGTGGGTACGACATCTCCTATAGACTTCCTAATAAACTCAGTCACCGTTTCAGTATATTCGGCTAAATTATTTTCGCAGGCTACCCAGAACATATCCCAGTCCGCATGATCAAAACAATCTTGAAGCGTGGATTCCGATTGGTCAGACCAGCGTTGAATGGTCCTTAGCACAGGTACTTTCTGTTTGAGTTTCCGCCTATAGGAAGGGAGGAGCAAAATGGAGTCGTGGTCAGATCTGCCAAAAGGAAGGCAGGGGAGGGCCTTGAAAGCATCCCAGAAGTTTGAATAAGCCCTTCTGCTTCCAGGAGAGATATTTATTAGTGTCTGCGCAATGAACTGAGAATCCCCTTGGCTAGACCGATTCCGACAGAGTAAGTAATGCTGGTATTTCTGGTGAGTTACCGCCACTCTGATATTCAATAGTTGTTCCTGGCTGTATGTAATGACACAAAACATTTCCTGAGCTAATAATGAAAAAATAATATGTAAAAAAAATAAAAATACTGCAAAGTTTCCTAAGAGCTAGTCGCGAGGCGGCCATCTCCGCCGACGCCATCTGTCACGATGCGGAGTAATGGAGCGTCATTCCTTTATTATTTTGGAGTTGTTCTCTCGAGGCGCAAAATACCTAAAAGGAGATGACTTGAAAACTAAATACAAAACACTAAACAAGCAAAGTAACTCACGTGCTGGTAACACAAGGCAGACACGAACAATGATCCACACACAGGTGGCTGTGTGTGGAGTCTAAATACTATCCCCAATCAGAGACAACGCTATACAGCTGTCTCTGATTGGGGATGATCATCTCCCTAATAATGTGTGAGAGCTTGGTTGTGTGCCTCTCTCCTCCCCTAGGTGGGAGTAAGAGGCCTTACCACAACCAAGCCCTCACACCATCTTAGTCGCTCCTTAGTGTGTTCCTATTTTCACAGCAAAATGCACACATTTGCACTTCTGTGATTATCTCCTTTGAGATTTTAGGCCACCACACTGACTGATTAGCTATCTCCCTGCATTTAACTAGCCCTTGGTTTCTATCACGAATCCAATGTAGGAATTCTTTCCTCATGCGTGTGGGAATGACTATGCGGTTTACCCTGATCACTAGTCCATGTGTCTATGATAGTTCCCTTCTCACCTGATTAAAGTCTCTTATAGATTCTGGGGTTTTCTTCTAAGTACTCAGGCCACCCATTTCTGATGAACCCCATCTCTGATGGCAGCTGTGGGTCGGATTCTGTGTTCAGTCTGATGTCCTCCATTCTCTGTGGAGAAGCAGGTAGATTAACTTACAACTGATGCTACATACGCTGTCACGTCGCTGTGGGAGTCTGTCAGTGGACACCTGGACAGAGCATCAGCTACGGCAAGTGTCTTTGCTGGTGCGTACTCTGCGATTCCACTGTAACACAGCAACAGTCTTTGACATCTGATAGGAATAGAGATACATCTCAAAGATTTCACAAACCCATACACTCGCTTAATACTCTTTTTCAATCTGAGCGTACCTTGTATTTGCATCACTTAGATACCTCTTGCAGTAGACAACTGGTTTCCAGTGGTTAGTGAGTGTTTAAGTCTCTGAAATGCTGCATTCTGTGTGTCCACAGCCTCGCTCTACCGTTGTTTTTTGGAACTCGTTGAGCGGCTGCCCCTCAGTGGATATCTCCGGAATCTATTTCCTCAGTTACTGTACCGAGGAAATGCTTCAGCTCTCTGACGTTCTGGAGGAAATTGCTTATCCCCGTGACCTTTTCCAGGTTTGGCATGCGTCAATGATGTGCCCCAAGAAGTGAAGCTGGTTTTGTTTGAACTCAACCTTGTTGAGCTTGAGACCTGTTGATTCAATGACTTTGAGGCACGTTTCCCAGGCACTCATCATGTTCCTGCTCAGAATTGGCATAGATCGGTATATCGTCCATGTATATAGCCACACACCTCAAGCCTTTGTAGAGTTTCCATAATTTTCCTTTGAAAAATCTTGGAGGATTCGGTTATCCCGAATGGGAGATGTTTGAAGCGGTATCTCCCAAAAGGGGTGATGAAAGTGGCGGACTGGCCGTCGGGAGCCTGAGGGTTGTTTTGGTGGCCTGCTGTGAATAGTCAACTTGACCAGCGATAATATAGCAAGCAGGAATGAGTTGACGGAGAATCCACGTGTCCGGCGAGACTCTTACTCTCTCGCTGCAGTGTCCCCGCGCGAGGGTGCATGCGCCAAAAATGACATCAGGTCTCTCCACGATGTGGTCTACCTTCTTCTATATGATAACATTTTAGACAAGTCGCATGGCGAAATGGACGGTCAGAAAAGGAAAGGTGTAGCAGAGAGGGAGAGAATAAAAAAGAGAAAGGCACTCGCCAAAGACGGAGCTAAATGCTGCAAAATAAGCGACATGATCGCCAGTAAGGGACTAGGTCAGTCAAAAACAAATCCATTCGATTATTTTGCCCATCCTCAGTCCAAGGATTTTGACTTATTTTTTCAATGCCACCCAAAACAAACCACTCAAAGAGTCATTTCCAATGTATTACACTCCAAAGATGGCACAAACAGAAAATGGCTCCATGTCACTCCATGTTTTGCTCGGTATGTTTGGAATTTGCAAAACCTTCAGCCAGTGCATTTGTCAAAGGAGGCATGCAGGCCTGGAAACATGCCCATCAGAGAGTACAGGAACATGAGAGAAGCAAGACCCATAGAGAAAGTGCAAAAGCCTTTTTCCTCAGAGCCAGCAAAGCAGACATCCGTACCCTTCTGAGTGATAAGCAAATGTCAGTTCAACGAGACCAGGTCAGAAAGAGGAGTCATGTTATGGAACGTGCGATTGATGTAGTTAAAGTTATTGGTAAATGTGGGCTTAGCTACAGAGGACACAGACACGAAGCTGCATATAACTTAGAAAACATGGCCGTCAATCATGGCAAGTTTCAAGTGGCATGGATATCGTAACAGCACAGCACTTGGTGACGGGAACGGAGGATAACCTGAGAAAGTGTGCCCGAGACTTTGAGGGTGTGAAGAGGGAAGCAGTCGACTGTGTTGAGTGGGCCAATGGCAATCTGTAGGAGCAGCAGGACTGTGATGCCAAAGCTCAGACTGCTCTCCCAGAGAAGAGAACAAAAAAAAAGAAGAGAAAGCCAGGTGAGTTGGCAGAAGACGATGGCACTGGACACTGTTGTTGAAAGTATTCACTGACGTTATGCAGGAAATGCAGTGCTGTGTGCAGATGTCTCCTGCATGAATCTGAAGCATTTTCATGAGATCAGAGAAAAGGGCCTTCCAAAGACAGCCATGAAGGAGCTCAGAAAATGCTTACTGGAATTTGATGAACATGCCACTGTTGAGGCATTGCAGGCTGAACTGATCAGCCTTGCACAACAGTGAGAAAGACTGAAACAGTCAGCATTGGAGGAGTACAACACCAGGGCCGCCACCACCATTGATGAATCAGGGGAAGGGTTTGAGGATCCTGATGAAAAGTGTGGAGTTGGTGAGCAGAAGTTGTTCCACATGTAAAAACTGTCCGATATGCTGCTATCTTCTCACGGATGCGTATCACATCATTGATTTGGGCTACAAGTTCCTCCTCACCCTATCCATCACTCAGGTGGCTTGTGAGAGGACCTTCTCCACCCTAAAATGTGTGATGAACGTCCTAAGAACCTCCCTCACTCAAAAGAACCTTGAAGCGTTCCTTTTGATGGCAACAAAGAAGGAGATTCTTATGGGACTTGACAAAGTTGACATCATTGACAAGATGGCAGAGAGCAGTGAATTACTGTGCCGCCTACTGGTTTACTATTGGTAATTACATACTGGTTACTCTGAAGTAGCTATGCTATGACTCTTCCTTAACAGGCTGACAAGGGTGAAATAAAATTTTCTGTGAGTTTAAGCTTTTGACAGAGGCATGTTTTTTGGACTTTCGTATTATACTTGCAGTTATGTAGCCAATGTTCAATTTCATTGACTCAGTGTATAGATGTGTTTATTTGTGTGCTGTTTGCTTTATGGAAACCAGTGAGTGAACATTGTATTCTACATTTTTTTTTAGAGGAGTGCTTTTTCGACTTTTGCATTATAGTTACTTACATTGTTGTAGCTTATGTACAAGTTCTGTGAATGTGTGTGAAGTTTTTTGATACTTTTGACATGCTTGATGCTTGAATATAAAGATAATAATTTGAACATTTGAGCTAACTCTGTATATCTTATTCTCTTTTTAAAAAGTGTAGGCTAATTGTTTTGTATGTCTAGCCTTGTACATTTGTATGCTATGATTGGTGTATTCCTAGTGAGTTTTGAGGGTGCACCCATAACCATATAATACCTTGAAAACTCAGTGTTCAGATAGGCTACTTGTTGGTCAGTCCCAAATGTTTGTATTTTGTAATGTGGATAACTTTCTTCCCAGATGAACATAGTGGCCAAATGTATAACTAGTTTGGTACCCATTACATCAACAAATATGTTTAGCCTACAACATTAGCAGTCTGGTGGTTTGCATGAACAGGGTGGCCTGGGATAGAGTCAAATTCCCGACCTGAATTGTTGTTTCAGTCCGCCCCTGATGAAAGTAGTCAGCTTGCTACTCTCTTCGTATAGAGGGATTTGGTAGAACCCACTAGCTGCATCTAGCGAGGTGAACAATTTGGCTCCTGACAGTTGCGACAGGATTTCCTCCATCTTGGGAAGAATGTACTTTTCTCTTTTCACTACTTTGTGGTTTTAGATCGACACAAATTCGGACGTTGCCATTTGGCTTTGGCACTGGCACCATAGTGAAACACCACTCTGTCGGCTCTGTTACTTTTACTGCTATTTTCTCATTTTCCATGCTATTAAGCTCTATATTTAGCCATTAGAGGCACTGGTTAAAATTGTTGCCTACTCTAGGACCTGAAAACATCACTGAATTCGTTTCTGCGCTCAACCAGGCCCATATCTGCAATATTTACATGGCTAAGCAGATTGTTGACATAACCTCCTGGTATCACAAGGAAACAGTACTGTTGTACCTTGTAGCTAGTATCAGCCTGAAACTGACCTAGACACTTGTCAGGCTCTGGCCATAGAGAAGCACATTTGCTTCTCTATGTAGCCATGGTCAGAGTCTGACAGTTCTATTCTTTCGGTTTTCTGGTGGTGATTTGTGTGGGATCCCTAATTAGAGGCAGCTGTAGCGCATCGTCTCTAATTAGGGATCCTACATAGGTTGGTAGGTTTCACACTGGGTTGTGGGTAATTGTCATATGTTTCGCAGTCACGGTGACAGTAAGTGTGCTTCAGTGTTAGGTCCGTTCATTCATGTCTGTTTTGGTGAATGTGACGTTTTGTCTATTGTGTTTGTTTGTATTGTGTAGTTCGTTCATTTGTAAAATTTATATACATATTAAATAAATAAAAAATCAATGTCGAACTATAATCCCTGTTCTAACGCAGTTCCACCTCAAACACCGACAAAACAACCGCTTTGTGTATATCGGCTAAAGCAGATCTGATTAAATAGAGCCCAATGTTTGAGACACATACAGAGCTTAACATCAAAACTTGCTGTAATTAAGTATAAACTGCTATCTTTGTTTTTCTAAATTAGATGACAATAAAAGGAGCACACGTGTTACAATGAAACAACTCTGTACAAAATTCTTCAGACAAATGCAGAGCTTCTTGTATTGGTAAACTGCTATCATAATTTTGCTGAATTTAAATGAAACAGTTACACTAACCTGGTTTCTATCCAACCTTTTTATGTGAGTAAAGTACATGTTGGATAAAAAATGTCATGACAGGCCTGATGGAAACAGAACATTTGTCTGTAAACTTTCCAAATGTAGACAAAACTAAAGACACTAGACAAGGTGGGATATTTTTGTGTCTGTAAAAATGATTATGGGAGATATGTCGGTGGAAACGCTTTAATGCGCAAATATTGATATAACCATCATATTATAAACTTGGAGTCGCGCAATGACATGTTGTGTGACCCTCCCACTAAGAATCGTTTGGAAACCATGCAGTTTATTAGGCTATAAATTAAACAAGTTTTTATGAACTTCACAGGGTGGTGAAAGTGCAAGGTGATGAGCTTGATGCTCCTTTCCAATACATACTGTATATTGAGGGTCTTATTCTGGTGACATTCTTTTGTCCATAATAATCTGATCATGTACAGTGCATTCGGAAATTATTCAGACCCCTTGACTTCTTCCACATTTTGTTACGTTACAGCCTTATTCTAAAATGGATTAAATAAATACAAAATCCTTAGCAATCTAAACACAATACCCCATAATGACAAAGGGAAAACAGGTTTTCAGAAATGTTTGCTAATTTATTTAAAATAAAAACTTTACATAAGTATTCAGATCCTTTACTCAGTACTTTGTTGAAGCACCTTTGGCAGCAATTACAGCCTTGAGTCTTCTTGGGTATGACACTACAAGCATGGCACACCTGTATTTGGGGAGTTTCTCCCATTCTTCTCTGCAGATCCTCTCAAGCTCTGTCGTTGCACAGCTATTTTCAGGTCTCTCCAGAGATGTCCGATGGGGTTCATGTCCGGGTTCCGGTTGGGCCTCTCAAGGACATTCAGAGACTTGTCCCGAAGCCACTCCTGCGTTGTCTTGGCTGTGTCCTTAGGGTCGATGTCCAGTCTGAGGTCCTGAGTGCTCTGGAGAAGGTTTTCTCTGTACTTTACTCCGTTCATCTTTCCATCGACACTGACTAGCCTCCCAGTCCCTGCCACTGAAAAACATCCCCACAGCATGATGCTGCCACCACCATGCTTTACTGTAGGGATGGTGCCAGGTTTCTTCCAGACGTGACACTTGGCGTTCAGGCCAAAGAGTTCAATCTTGGTTTCGTGACTAGAGAACCTTGTATCTTAAGGTCTGAGAGTCTTTAGGTGCTTTTTGGCAAACTCCAAGCGGGCTCTCATGTGTCTTTTACAGAGGAGTGGTTTCCATCTGGCCACTCTACCATAAAGGCCTGATTGGTTGAGTGATGTAGAGATGGTTGTCCTTCTGGAAGGTTCTCTGTCCTTCTGGAAGGTTCTCCCATCTCCACAGTGAACTTTGGAGCATCGGGTTCTTTGTCACCTCCCTGACTAAGACCCTTCTCCCCGATTGCTCAGTTTTGTCGGGTGGCCAGCTCTAGGAAGAGTCTTGGTGGTTCCAAACTTCATCCATTTAAGAATGATGGAGTGCAGTGTGTTCTTGGAGACCTTCAATGCTGCAGAAATGTTTTTATACCCTCCCCCAGATCTGTGCTTTGACACAATCCTGTCTCAGAGTACAGACAATTCCTTCGACCTCATTGCTTATTTTTTGCTCTGACATGCCCTGTCAACTGTGGCACCTTATATAGACAGGTGTGTGTTTTTCAAAATCATGTCCAATCAATTGAATTTACCACAGGTGGACTCCAATCAAGTTGTAGAAACAACAATTTCAAGTCTCATAGAAAAGGGTCTGAATTCTTAAGTATTCAAATAAGGTGTTTCTGTTGAGGTTTTTTACATTTGCACAAATTTCTAAAAACCTGTTTTTGCTTCATCATTATGAGGTATTGTGTGTAGATTGATGAGGTAAAGTTTTTATTTAATCTATTTTAGAATAAGGATATAACGAAACAAAAGTTTAAAAAAAAGTCAAGTGGTCTAAATACATTCTGAATGCACTGTATTTAAGCTATACCCACACTGTATCTGTGAGCTGCTGGCTAGAGTGCACGTGTCAATACCAGTGGGCATACTCGCTATATAACGCAACAGTTGCTGTGAGAAAACCACCAAGAGTTCAAAATGCGATGGAAACCCATTTAACTTGTATTTTTTATTAGTTACATGGAAATTTAACAACAAAAGGTATTTTTATGTGTACTACTTCACCATGCACAGCCTTTTATCTGCAACAAGTCAATTTGATGGAAACATAGCTAATGAAATAACTAGTGAACAAATAGTGTGGTTGTATATTATAGGGAATCATGGGACGCCCAAATGAGCTGCTCCTCTGACAAAGGCAGACTGTGCTGTGACTGTGGCCTTTTCATTTTTTACAAACTTTATTTAACTAGGCAAGTCAGTTAAAAACAAATTCTTATTTACTATGACGGCCTACACCGGCCAAACTCAGACGACGCTGGGTCAATTGTGCGCCGCCCTATGGGACTCCCAATCACGGCCGGTTGTGATAAAGTCTGGATTGTGATGCAGTCTGGCCTTTAACTGACAATGTGGTGCCACATCAGGCAGTACCCCAGTGCCAGACAGAGGAAGACGCAGGAAGAACTGTCACAGGATCCCTTATCATCCTCCACCTCATTGTGGGTGTCAGGACTCCTGCTCTTTTCATTTTATTTTTATTTTCTGGGTATTTAAGCAGTTTAGGCCACAGACAATCTTCAACCACCCAGCCAGCCCTAAGCCTGAAAGAGCTACCCAATCCGACATGAAGGCTAGGATGGAGGTGAAGGTGAACTGCTAACCTGTGACTGTGGGCCTGGAGTGATAATCATTTCCAACCCACCGGGGAAAATGATTTTAATAACGTTGTAAAGGTAACGTTTGTCTGCCTTATCACATGTGGCAGATGCATTGGAGGGGAGTGAGTGAGAAACACGAGAGAAAAGGAAGGAAAAATAAAGAATCAGATGCTGATAACATTACTCTCCCCAAGGAAGAATGAGTATGGATTTTAAAAGTGCTTCCTTCAGGAAAAGTTGAAGGGATTAGATTTGGTCGCGATTTCTCCTCACCTCATCCCCCTCTTCCTCTCCTCCCTTATCCCTCATCCTCCTATCCAGCTGTTACCACATGGCAGGAGGATTTCTCGCTCATAAAGCACTCCCGCCACAAGGAACACATTCCTTTTTCATTTTGACCAGGCTTTTGTTTTTCTCATTCAGCCCCAAATGGCACCCTATTTGCACTACTTTTGACCATCTAGGGCAGGGTTTCCCAAACTCGGTCCTAGTGCTCGGTCCTGGGTGCACGTTTTGGTTTTTGCCCTAACACTACACAGCTGGTTCAAATAACCAACTCATCATCAAGATTATTTGATTCAGCTGTTTAGTGCTAGGGCAAAAAGAGTTTGGGAAACCCTGATCAAGTGAATAGGGTGCCATTTGGAAGACAACCGTGTCTCCCTTGGAATGGTGTTAAGGAAATTCAAGAGAGGACTAGACTTGAATGCAACCACTTTATCTAGTTGCCATGAACGCAGCTCCCTAGCATCTCAACAAGCACCAGCTGCTACTAATTGCCAATCAGCCTCCACACCCATTTGCAACACTTTAACTAGCTGCCTTGAACGCAGCTACTCAACAAGCATCAGCTGCAACTCAATGCTAATAAGCCTCCACACCTGTCCTCACTCTCACTAATCACCACTGCCAACCCTGAACAAAAACAAACATTTCTCCTCTGACTTGATGTCAGAAGAGTTACAGGGAGTGTTGAGTGGTGGTGTCCCATCCTTTCAGACTGTTGGCCTGATGTAGGACTAGATAGGTTTAAATAGTGGAGCAGGGTGGTGGGTTTTTAATGAGTGTAGGGTTAGATGGTAGGGTATTTGTTTATTTATTTTCCAGTAAGTATAAGGGAGTTGTACTCCAGTACAGTAGCGGTAAGTGGCGGTAATGCAACATTTATTGTATGCCAACCACTGTTAAACCTCATCAAAGAAGACATTACTCCTCTTTGTTCTGCAGTTCAAGTTGCATGACATTCTGGCTTACTAGCCTGATCAAGTTTTACATCACTCCTCCTCTTAGGGTCTTACAAGGATCTCCTGGGGGGGATTCCCACACATGCGGAGACCTCACCTGGCTTAACTGGTGTCTCCAGAGATGCAACCTCTCTCTTCATTACCCAACGCCTAGGTTTACCTCCACTGAACTCACATCCTACCATACCGTTGTCTGTACATTATGCCCTGAATCTATTCTACCACGCCCAGAATTCTGCTCCTTATATTGTCTGTACCCAACGCACTAGACGACCAGTTCTTAAATCCTTCAGCCGTGCCCTAATCCTACTCCTCCTCTGTTCCTCTGGTGATGTAGAGGAAAACCCAGGTCCTGTAGCCCCCAGCACTACACCTATTCCCCAGGCGCTCTCATTTGTTGACTTCTGTAACCGTAAAAGTCTTGGTTTCATGCATGTTAACATTAGAAGCCTCCTCCCTAAGTTTGATTTATTCACTGCATTAGCACACTCCGCCAACCCGGATGTCCTAGCTGTGTCTGAATCCTGGCTCAGGGAGGCCATCCCCAACTACAATATTTCCCGTCAAGATAGAACTGCCAAAGGTGGCGGAGTTGCAATCTACTGCAGAGATAACCTGCAGAGTTCTGTCAATTTATGAAATTTCCCCCCCGGGGGATCAATAAAGTATCTATCTATCTATCCTCTCCAGGTCTGTGCCCAAACAGTTTGAGCTTCTACTCTTAAAAATCCACCTTTCCAGAAATAAGTCTCTCACTGTTGCCGCCTGTTACAGACCCCCCTCAGCCCCCAGCTGTGCCAGCTTTTCTGGTTGTTCTTTAAAAGTGCTTTCCTCACCATCCTAAATAAGCATGCCCCTTTCAAAAAACTTAGAACTAAGAACAGATATAGCCCTTGGTTCACCCCAGACTTGACTGCACTAGACTAACACAAAAATATCCTGTGGCACACTGCATTAGCATCAAATAGCCCCCGCGATATGCAACTATTCAAATTCTTATTTACAATGAGTCAGGAACAAGTACACACAGTCAGTTAGAAAAGCAAAGGCCAGCTTTTTCAAACAGAAATTTGCATCCTCTAGTACTAACTCCAAAAAGTTCTGGGACACTAAAGTCCATGGAGAATAAGAGCATCTCCTCCCAGTTGCCCAATGCACTGACCTAGGAAACACTGTCACCACCGATAAATCCACGATTATCGAAAATTTCAATAAGCATTTTGCTACGGCTGGCCATGCTTTCCACCTGGCTACCCCTACCCCGGCCAACAGCTCTGTACCCCCCGCAGCAACTTGCCCAAGCCGCTTCTCCCTCACCCAAATCCAGACAGCTGATGTTCTGAAAGAGCTGCTAAATCTGGACCCCTACAAATCTGCTGGGCTAGACAATTTGGACCCTTTCTTCCTAAAATTATCAGCCAAAATTGTTGCAACACCTATCACTAGCCTGTTCAACCTCTCTATTGTATCGTCTGAGATCCCTAGAGATTGGAAAGCTGCCGCGGTCATCCCCCTCTTCAAAGGGGGAGACACTCTAGACCCAAACTCTTATAGACCTATATCCATCCTGCCCTGCCTTTCTAAAGTCTTCGAAAGCCAAGTTAACAAACAGATAACTGACCACTTCGAATCCCACCATACCTGGTTTCCGAGCTGTTCATGGGTGCACCTCAGCTACGCTCAAGGTACTGAACGATATCATATCCGCCATCGATAGAAGACAGTACTGTGCAGCCGTCTTCATCGACCTGGCCAAGGCTTTCGACTCTGTCAATCACCGCATTCTTATTGGCAGACTCAACAGCCTTGGTTTCTCAAGTGACTGCCTTGCCTGGTTTTCCAACTACTTCTCAGACAGAGTTCAGTTTGTCAAATCGGAGGGCCTATTGTCCGATCCTCTGGCAGTTTCTATGGGGGTGCCACAGGGTTCAATTCTTGGGCCAACCCTTTTCTCTATATACATCATCGATGTCGCTCTCGCTGCTGGTGACTCTCTGATCCATCTCTATGCAGACGACACCATTCTGTATACATCTGGCCCCTCTTTGGACACTGTGTTAACTAACCTTCAAACAAGCTTCAATGCCATACAACACTCCTTCCGTGGCCTCCAACTGCTCTTAAATTCTAGTAAAACTAAATGCATGCTTTTCTATCGAACGCTGCCCGCACCCGCCCACCGGACTATCATCACTACTCTCGACGGGTCCGACTTAGAATACGTGGACTCCTACAAATACCTAGGCGTCTGGTTAGACTGTAAACTCAACTTCCAGACTCACATTAACCATCTCCAATCCAAAATTAAATCTAGAATTGGCTTCCTATTTCGCAACAAAGCCTCCTTCACTCATGCTGCCAAACATGCCCTTGTAAAACTGACTATCCTACCTATCCTTGACTTCGGCGATGTAATTTACAAAATAGCCTCCAACACTCTGCTCAGCAAATTGGATGTAATCTATCACAGTGCCATCCGTTTTGTTACCAAAGCCCCATATACTACCCACCACTGCGACCTGTATGCTCTCGTTGGCTGGCCCTCATTACATATTCGTCGCCAAACCCACTGGCTCCAGGTCATCTATAAGTCTTTATTAGGTAAATCCCCGCCCTATCTCAGCTCGCTGGTCACCATAGCAACACCCACCCGTAGCATGCTCTCCAGGAGGTATATCTCACTGGTCACCCCCAAAGCCAACACCTCCTTTGGCCGCCATTCCTTCCAGTTCTCTGCTGCCAATGACTGGAACGAATTGCAAAAATCATTGAAGCTAGAGGTTCCTATCTCCCTCACTAACTTTAAGCATCAGCTGTCAAAGCTGCTTATCGATCACTGCACCTGTATATAGCCCTTCTGTAAATAGCCCACCCTACTACCTCATCCCCATATTTATTTTATTATTTTCGCTAATCTTGCACTCCAGTATCTCTATTTGCACATCATCATTTGCACATCCATCATTCCAGTGTTAATGCTAATCTGTAATTTATCTCACCACTATGGCCTACTTTTTGTCCTACCTTCTTAACCTTACTGCATTTTGCACTACATTTGCACTCTGTATATAGATCTTCTATTGTGTTATTGACTGTACGTTTGTTTACTGTGTAACTCTGTGTTGTTTTTTGTCGCACTGCTTTGCTTTGTCTTGGCCAGGTCGCAGTTGTAAATGAGAACTTGTTCTCAACTGACCTACCTGGTTAAATAAAGGTGAAATAAAAAATATATATATAATAATTTGCCATCACCACAGCAGCCTAACTTCCACGGCCTGATGATGTCTACATAAGACTCGAAGCCCAAGTCTACATCGTCCACCCCCTGGATCCTTCCATCTGCAGCCCTCTGCTTCATCCGTTTCATTCTCATTTCCCTCCTGAATCTTTATTCTCACATCCATTTCATCAAGAAATATTCTAAACCCATTTCAATGTCTGGTGCTTAAACTTGTAAAATGTCTGGAGGATGACCACGATCCATCGGCATGGCAATGACATACTGACATAGGTGCATCTCTTTCTCCATGGATTTTTCCCCTTTCATGTTGTGAAGGTTCCATTTTATCCAGGCCCCAGATTAAAAATGAATGGTTTGGTGTTTCAAAGGTTGTTTCTTGGAATTTTTACACTTGACCTATAACAGAATTCAGAGGTCCTGAGTGGGACAGAGGAAAAGTGACTTGATGTTTTCATACGGAGTGCTGCCCTTTTATCTGAGGAGTTATGGGATGCTTTCATATTTTTCTGTTATAGAGACCTGGACACAGGCCATATATTGACCCTTTGGGGATATTGCTCTCTGGCTAATACAGTATGACATTGTTCCCTCATTATAGGTTTGTGTTTTACCTCAAATGTTTTGAAATACATATTTCATACATTATGCCATTATATTTAACATTATATTGGTCCCCTTAGACCAATTATATTTTGGAATATTCTAATGCAAATAGGAGCAGGAGCTACCTTAAGTAAAATACAGTCCATTAAGAGGAGAGGTAGAATTGTCAATCATGAGATATTGCAGTACAGAGCCAACTGGAGTCAGTGTACAGTATAGGTACATTTGATTGACAGTGATTTCTTTTCAATGGGATATGGATTGGCCTTTGGCTGTGATGACATTTTGTCAGCCGATGATTGTCAAGAAAATAGCTTCCTGTCTCACGGTAATTGACCGTTAATCAACATAAACACATTTAGCATCTCATGGCTTCCACGAATAGCCTACAAGCCACTGATGCATACCTTTTGGAACATCTACATTTTAAAAAGTCAAATAAATCCATGTAATATAGCCTACACCATAAAAATAAATCCATTATACATTTTAGACTGGTCGAAAGAAACATGATATGAAGAAAACGTAATCTATTCCAGAATAACAGAATAGCATAATCTGAGTCTTATGTTAGGCCCTGATCTGCCATATGGCTGTGGGTTACACTAGTTCAGCAGACAAGATTGGCTTAGAATTCCATGGCATTATTTTATTGTATGAAGAATACAATTGAACAAAGTTGAATAAAATAGAAAGGATATTTTCTCCAAACGATTTGAGGAATTTTTCACAAGCGTCTATTCTGTGTTGAGCAGTTAACAAAGAAACAGGTACTCCTATTTGCTTAATTTAAAATTATTTATGCAACTTTAGTTCTGATACAAACGTTGGGCTATACATTTAGATTTTTTTATACATGCAAAGGCTGCGTGATGCAACGCCAATGATGATTTGAAAAAAGTTGCACGAAAGGCATGAGCTCTTCTTTGTTTTTTTGCACAGGTTGTACACACTTCATCAGTCTCTCATTCACAATTTGACAAGAACTTGATAATGCCTTGAGTTACCCGGCTGTGTGGCCTTAATGCCCCCTAAAAAAATCCATGTATTTTGCGGCCAGTAACCGTGGTGCCCTTGGGCTAGATATAATAATTATAATTCCCTTCTCCTGGCTGCGTGCCGAAGCACCTCTCACTCATATGGCTCTCTCGTTCTCACAGGCTACAAGTGAAGACAGACACAACTCTCCACATTTACTTTTTGTCATCCAACAAGATGATTAGGCCAAACGAATAGCAAAAGCACTACCCTATGTCAATCTATTATCCCCCATAGTACAAAAGTTGATCTATTTTGTGCGATATATAAATATTCCAAACATAGTCTGGGACAGTTAATTAATACAACCATTAGCTACAACCATTTTCATGCCAGCCATGTAGGCTATACTCCTGTTGTAAAGAGAAGCAATGTGCTTAATATTAGGACAGTTGAGAAATAAATATAGTAGGCCTAGCCTATAGAAAGCTGATGGGATCCCCCTCGTTTTAATAGAGACCATTACTCTGTTTTCTCATGCAATTGCATAGCCTATAGAAATGTTGCGCAACATGAGCTCATGGGCTCTAATGAAGTGTTTGATTAGATTTTTGATTTCATTTGCATTGATGTCAGAGTGATTAGAGGGACAATAGAGTGTTGAGTACAAGGCAGTTATCATGTTTGGTAGGCTACTAATGACCATCAGCAACATCAGAGCTTGGAGAAGCCTAATTACCGTGACTAAACAGTCACATGAAATTTGACTGCCGTCATGACTCGTGACCTCTGTTTTGGCGGTAATACGGTCACAGTAACAGCCCTAGGTATGGAGTACGTAAACAATCACTCTGCAACATGTGATTATCAGCAGATGGAAGAGCTGTCTGGGAAAGCCTATTCCCTATATAGTGCACTACTTTTGAACAGAGCCCATATATAGTGACCAGAGCCCACTACAAATGGTGCAGTACATAGAAAATAGGGTTTCACTTAGGATGCATCTCTAAGTGTCAGTACCCATCCACTAAGTCACAATAATGACACCACACAAATCAGCTTTAACCCCTAGAGTCGATGTCCACGCCCCTGTGGGAATCAAATTAGCGTAATACAAAAATCCCCATAAAAATCTGTCAGTTTAAACAACAAATATCAGTTTTGCATTTGATGCGTCTCAATCTACCGCATCCGCCAATGTCTCACTTCTGCATCTGCGGTGAAAGGTTTGTTTGTCAGACCATGAGACATCCCAAATATCGTTCTTGTCACAAAATCTTCTGTAGCGTGTGAACAGTTTGGCGTACAAACTTTTATGACCTATCTATGGATAGATGAGACTGTCACAAACATGGTTTTCCCCTCACAAGCGTCTTGGAACTGAAGTCGGTACAGCCAATCTGCCAACTTCTGTCTGTAGCGTCCATACAGTTTGTGCTACACACTCATACGGTTAGGTGAGACTCTCACGAACATGTACAAGTCGGTTCTTTTGTTCTAGAACACCCACAGGCCTCACAAGGTCCCCCGGTACCAGTCAAACAAATTTATGGAAGTATATATAGAGAAGTTTAGTGCCAATAAGTGGTTAAATACATATTTAGCCCCTTACCATTTAAAGTTTGTGGTCACTTATAAACAGTCTTGTTTTTGAAAGAAAAGCTCGTTTCTTTACCATAAGGGTTTTCTAATGATCAATTAGCCTTTTTAAATGATAAACTTGGATTAGCTAACACAACGTGCCATTGTAACAGAGGAGTGATGGTTGCTGATATTGGGCTCTGTACGCCTGTGTAGATATTCCATAAAAAATCTGCCGTTTCCAGCTACAATAGTAATTTACAACATACAACACATACAACAATGTCTACACTGTATTTCTGCTCAATTTGATGTCACTTTTCAATGGTATATATATATGTTGTTCTATGTAGTGAATCTGTTATTCAATGCATTTGTATGGGCTAATAACAGTAAGGCCAAATACATTTTTTCATCAAACATGTTTTTGGGATAATTCAAAATCAAATAGCAAAATGATCCTTGGTATGACCTTCTTAAAACAATTCCATATAGCTTTGTAGAACCCCCACCCCCCTTCCTCAGCTTAGACAGGATTTAGACCGGAAATGTTCTGTTTGACGCCTTAAAGCCAGTTGGGTTCTAAGTACATTGTGCCGACAGGAATAAATATTTCTCCGGGAAGCAGAACGGTGGAGGTATATGTTTCATGATTAAAGATTTATGGTGTAACTGTGATAACATACAGGAACTCAAGTCCTTCTTTTCACCCGACTTAGAATATCTAACAATAAAATGCTGATCGTTCTACCTCCCAAGGGAATTTTCGGCAATCATTGTGACAGCCGTATATATCCTCCCTCAAGCCGATACCACGTTGGCCCTCAAATAACTTTATTGGACTTTATGTAAACTGGAATCCACATATCCTGAGGCTGCATTTATTGTAGCTGGGGATTTTAACAAAGAAAATCTGAAAATAAGGCTCCCGAAGTCGTACTCGCGGGGCAAACACATTGGAACATTGTTACACTTTCTTCCAAAATGCAAAAAGGCCCTCCCCCACCCACCATTCTGCAAATCGGACCATGATTCCATCTTGCTCCTCCCTTCCTATAGGCAGAAACTCAAACAGGAATTACCCGTGGTTAGGTCTATTCAACGCTGGTCTGACCAATCGGAATCCACGCTTCAAGAATGTTTTGATCATGTGGACATGTTCACGCTAGCTTCAGATAATAATATTGACATATATGCAGACACGGTGAATGAATTTATAAGGAAGTGCATAGGAGTTGTTGTACCCTCTGTGACTATTAAAACATACCCCAACCAGAAACCGTGGATAGATTGGAGTATTCGCGCAAAACTGAAAGCGCAAACCACCGCATTTAACCAGGGCAAGAAGACTGGAAATAAGGAAGAATACAAACAGTGCAGTTATTTCCTCCGCAATGCAATTAAGCTGCTAAATGTTGATATAGGGACAAAGTTGAGCTACAGTTCAATGGCTCAGACACGAGACACATGTGGCAGGGTCTACAGACAATCACAGATTATAAAAGGACACCGACGTCTTGCTTCCAGACAGGCTGAACACCTTCTTCGCTCGCTTTGAGGACAATACAGTGCCGCTACCAAGGACTGTGGGATCTCCTTCTCAGTGGCTGATGTGAGTAAGACATTTAAGCGTGTTAACCCTCTCAAAGCTGCTGGCACAGATGGTATCCCTAGCCATGTCCTCAGAGCATGCGCAGATCAGCTGGCTGTTGTGTTTACGAATTTATTCAAGATGGCCACCATTGTCCCTGTACCTAAGAAAGCTAAGGTAACTGAACTAAATGACTATAGCACTCATCTCTGTCATCACGATGTGCTTTGAGAGATTAGTCAAGGATCATAAAACCTCCACCTTACCTGCCACCCTAGACCCCCTTCAATTTGCTTACCGCCTTAATAGATCCACAGACGATGCAATTGCCACCACATTACACACTGCCCTATCCCTTCTGGATAAGAGGCATACCTATGTAAGAATGCTGTTCATTGACTATAGCTCAGCATTCAACACCATAGTACCCTCCAAGCTCATCATCAAGCTCGAGGCCTAGGGTCTGAACCCTGCCCTGTGCAACTGGCTCCTGGAAGTCCTGACGGGTCGCCCCCAGGTGGTGAAGGTAGGAGACAACACCTCCTCCTCGCTGATCCTCAACACTGGGGCCCCACAAGTGTGTGTGCTCAGCCCCCTCCTGTACTCCCTGTTCACCCGTGACTGCGTGGCCAAGCACGCCTCCAACTCAATCAAGTTTGCAGACGACACAACAGTAGTAGGCTTGATTACCAACAATGACGAGACAGCCTATAGGGCTCTGGGGGTGTGGTGCCAGGAAAATAACCTCTCACTCAATGTCAGCAAAACTAAGGAGATTATCGTGGACTTCAGGAAACAGCAGAGGGCGCACCCCCTGATCCACATCGATGGGACCACAGTGGAGAAGGTGGAAAGCTTAACGTTTCTCAGCGTACACATCACTGGCAAACTGATATGATCCACCCACACAGACAGTGTGGTGAAGAAAGCACAACAGTGCCTCTTCAACCTCAGGAGGCTAAAGAAATGTGGCTTATCACTCAAAACCCTCACAAACTTCTACAGATGCACAATTGTAGAAGTTTGTCGGGCTGCATCACCGCCTGGTATGGCAACTGCACCGGCCATAACCGCAAAGCTTTCCAGAGGGTGGTGCGGTATGCCCAACGCATTACTGGGGGCAAACACCTACAGCACTCGTTGCCACAGGAAGGCCAAAAAGATCATCAGACATCAACCACCCGAGCCACTGCCTGTTCATCTCGCTATCATACGAAAGGCAAGGTCAGTACAGGTGCATCAAACCCGGAACAGAGAGACTGAAAAACAGCTTCTATCTCAAGGCCATCAGACTGCTAAACAGCCATCACTAGCACACCAGAGGTGACTGCCTATAGACACTGATTAGAAATCACTGGCCACTTTAAGGAATAGAACACTAGCCACTTTAATAATGTATCCGTATCTGCTTCACTCATCTCTATGTATAAACTGCACTCTACACTATTCTACAGTATCTTAGTCACTCTAATTGTGTGTACATATTGCATCACCCATCTCATATGTATATAGTAGTATATACTATATACTGTAGTAAGGGGCTAAATATATAGTATATACTATATACTGTATTGTACTCTATACTACGAAACTGACTGCTAAACAACCATCTCTAGAACATCAGAGACTGCTGCCTGTAGACACAGATTAGAAATCACTGGCCACTTTAAGGAAATGAAACACTAGTCACTTTAATAATGTTTTCATATCTTGCACCACTCATCTCATATGATTAAACTGTACGCTATACCATTCTTCGGTATCTTAGTCACTTAATCGTGTTTACATACTGCATCACCAATCTCTTATGTGTATACTGCATACTATAAAGCTTACTATGCCACTGTATCTTAGTCCAATGCCGCCCTGACATTCATGTAAATATTCTCAATCCATTCCTTTATGTGTATTTGGGTATATGTTGTGAAACTGTTAGATATTACTTGTTCCATGTTACTGCACTGTCGGAGCTAGAAGCACAAGCATTTCGCTACACCCGCAAAAACATCTGCTAACCACGTGTATGTGACCAATACCATTTGATTTGATTTGATTTGACTGTAATTGGTTATTAAATCACAATAAGGACACCAATCAAAATCAGTCTTAAATGGAACATGGATGACTGAAGAAAAAATCTGTTTGTTTCAGTAACATCTGGAAAGGTGGAGTAGAGAGAGGAGAGAAAGAAAGAGGGTGAGCTATCACCACTATTGCAGCCAGACATTGAAAGGTGGTCATTTTAGCAAACACCTTTTCTCTCCGCCGAATCACACTTTGAAGTGTTTAGTCGTGTTTAACGTTCCCATTACACTGCAGGCAAAAGACAAACAGTTCTCTCTCTCTCCCTTCCTCTCTCTCTGAGGCATTGAGACTGTTGCTATCTGCACCTTTAGAGTCCCAATTAATTTTCAGCCACCTGCTTTTCAACTCCTAACTGTACATTGTTACACTGCTACACGCCCTAAAGGTATTACATAAGCCTTTCTTTTTTTAATAAAGATACACATGAAGACTATTTTACTTTTGTCTTAGTTTACTGCTGACAGTAATTAAGTAGATTTATTGTTTTGTTACCTTCAACTGACATATAGCTTTCATTAAAACAAACAGCTTGGCTTTGCCACATGTGCTGTTGTTCAAAAGCCAGTTGTGGGACAAGGACAGCGGCAGCAACAGGCAGTCTATTACACTCCTGGGGTTTCCCAAAGCAATGAGCGAAACTATATAGGAGTGTGGAGCAAATCAATAGAATTGAAAAAGGGCTGTGTTTCAGTCATCCTGACCAGGGGCCATTGCTGCTATAAGACAGAAGGGAACCTGTCTGGCAATGATGTGCAAAGCAAGTCAATCATAGACAGAGATTTCACTGCACTGTAGGCTCTCGATCGCAGTGCAACTGCCTTTAACATTGACATTCAAAGAGAGCTGTGATTGACTCTTGGCTTACTGAAAAGATCAGAAAATAACAAAATTAAGTTACCTACAACAAATCATCATATAACATTTGGCAACAATATTGGGTTATGTGTGTGTTTCACCCAAGCTGAATGCACATCCCAAAGGGTACATACTGGTTGAATCAATGTTGTTTACACGTCATTTCAATTAAATGAATAGTCGTTGAATTGACGTCTGTGCCCAGTGGGATGTCTGATAGTGGAATAATGTTTGTTTAGGCTTTGTGTCCATGGCATTACAATAAAAACAGTCAAGTAAAGCAAGGGGTTTGTAAGGTGTTCATGAGGTCAAAGGGGATAATTTGTGTTTGACATTGCACCTTAAGACTCCCATACTCAAAGTGGATGACACCCTTTGAAGGGTTTTCTCTTCTCAGAGATCAGTTGTCAATTTAACATGAGAGAGGGGGGAAGAACCTCAAGATCTTAGGAGAACTCAGAAACCCAGAGTTTTATAGAGAATTGAGATGTAATATACACAACACACAGCAGAAACTGACTGCCAACGCCTCAGACTCACTCATTCTATCCCGACTCGAATCAGTGGATGTGATGATGTGCGTAGATGTGCTTATCTTTGTAGGATATAGAGTCATTTCCAAACAGCCAGCTCTTCTGTGTCTCAGAAATGCATCCCAAATAGCACCCTATTTCCTTTAAGCCTTGGTCAAAATTAGTGCACTACGTAGGAATTGTGGTGCTATTTAGGACACAGTCAGAGCCTTGCCATGCAGCACTCCACCCCAGGCCCAGGGTGTATTTAACACAGACACCTGCCATGCAGGAACATGTTCATAGTTACTTTCATATGTATAACCGCAGGGAGAATAAATCATTTACACTTCCATAAGTACAGCATTCTGCCCCTCCTCATCCTCATGAAGCTGGACAGTGTCTTTAGGTGTGGCTAGGTTAGCCTAGACATTGTCTTAGTCCCAAAAAGCACTATATTCCCTGTAATGTGCACTATGAAGTATACTATATAAGAAAAAGAGGGGAGACTGAGTAAAGCCTTGCTGTAGAGCGAGACAGCTCCCCCCGGTTCCCATTCCCATCTCCTTCTCCATCCACACAGTGGTCCATAGAGGGGAACTGTCTCACTCTACAACAAGGCTTTACTCAGTCTCCCCTCCCTTAGAAGACAGTTTCCATGGCTTGATACATCGTCTCCCCCTTGATAAGCCTTAGTGCTGACTATTTTCCCAATATTTGGATACCCCCAGCGGTTTCCAAATCCATCTCCCTAATCTCTCTGCCTCTCTCTCTGTGGAAGCCTGATGGCGCTGAGACAGACCCAGAACCCAGAACTCATCAGCAGTGGGATGCTCCAGCAGCTAGCCCCTAAAACTCAATTCATGTCCAGACAAAGAGGAGAATCAGCAGTGGTAGAAAAAGTTTTCATCCTGCAGTTACTCTCTCTGTCTAACTCGTTCTTTCCATCTTGCTCTCGTCTTTCTCTCAGTCTCTCTTTCTCTCTTTCTCTCTCTGTATGTTTGCTGTTAGACTGTTTTTTCATGAACTAGAACCTGACAATCTTGTGGCAGAGTGAAGGTGTAAAATCCTCCCTCCTGATGCGTGCGTCTGTCTGTCTGTCTGTCTGTCTGTCTGTCTGTCTGTCTGTCTGTCTGTCTGTCTGTCTGTCTGTCTGTCTGTCTGTCTGTCTGTCTGTATTTTCAGTTCCTGTCTGCAGATGGAAGTGTGTTGTAAAGCAATGGAGAATAACAGAGCACACTTGGTCTTCTCACTCTAAATTTAACCTGGCTGTGAGTTTCTACACGCCCGCAAAACATGGTGTGACACATTCAGTATCTCCCTTTGGGTGACAGGCTCTGCTTCATTTAATTAGACTTTGCAGACACTGTAACTCATGCGGATATCTGCCATCGAAGTTGAGGATGATAGGATAATTGTGTAGCTAAATTCTTTGAGATCTACTGTGAAGGTTATCAGAGTCTGAATATTTGTATTTCATCTGAGAATTTACCACAAATACTTATTACATTTGGTAACATTGAACCTTGCAAAATAATATGTATTCTGTAATCTTCATCCTCTCAGTAGTCACCCAATGCATCTGACTCAGCCCTCCCACGGGTACAGCATAGCTTTTGTCCGACTGATACATGCATCAGCCATCTCTTTCTTTCACATCCAATTTATGAGGGGCTTTATGTTGATCCGACCCTGGATGACATCTTCTGCCGAGGAGATCCTACCTCCCAAGGGATTCGACCCCATCAATAAATCACCTAGCATTACCATAAAAATAACATAGAATACCAAAAACCGCTATAATTGTATTGTTCCACTGCACTGTGTCACTGACTTATCTAATCCTTTAGCATTAACATGTCTATGTTTTATTGATTTCATTATGTCTCCTGCTGCATGAAGAGAGACCAATACATTTCCTCAACTCAACGGTGACCTTGTTTCTTCTCATGAAGGGAAAAATAAAACAACTACATGCATCACTAATATAGATAAGCAGCCCCGTCTGCACTGTTCCACTGCTTTCATGCTGTACAGATGCCTTATCTTAATTTGATCATCCTGTTGTTGCAGGAATTATCCTGCACCGTAGGAAATGCAAACTTGTAGTGTATTCTAGGCTTAGAAATGTTGTATAAAGTATATAATTTCCACTTAGAAATGTCTTACTTGATTTGCCCTATCAAAAAAATGTATCAACCCGAACAAAATATTTCCATTAATTATAATCCGCATAATAATTAATTATTTCCTGTTTCTGCATGATTATTTTCCTGCTTTGAGAAACTGGGTCAAAATAAGATATGGCATCTGTAAACATGTAGCTAACATAAAATACCACTAACAATGACAAATACATAGACACATTACACTACACCCACAGGTGAGGTGAAATATGAAATTACGCTGGTTCTGTTCGAACTACTTTTAGCAACGCTAGCGTTGCTGGAAATTAGCTTGCAAAAAATTGAATAGTCCACCAAAAGTCTGAAATTAAATACAATTATGTTCCAACTTACTCTGTCGATTGTTTGTAGGCTTGGTCCTTATGCAGGGGGGAATTTGAGAAACAAAAGGTCTAATGGAACATACACTGCTCAAAAAAATAAAGGGAACACTTAAACAACACAATGTAACTCCAAGTCAATCACACTTCTGTGAAATCAAATTGTCCACTTAGGAAGCAACACTGATTGACAATACATTTCACATTCTGTTGTGCAAATGGAATAGACAACAGGTGGAACTTATAGGCAATTAGCAAGACACCCCCAATAAAGGAGTGGTTCTGCAGGTGGTGACCACAGACCACTTCTCAGTTCCTATGCTTCCTGGCTGATGTTTTGGTCACTTTTGAATGCTGGCGGTGCTTTCACTCTAGTGGTAGCATGAGACGGAGTCTACAACCCACACAAGTGGCTCAGGTAGTGCAGCTCATCCAGGATGGCACATCAATGCGAGCTGTGGCAAGAAGGTTTGCTGTGTCTGTCAGCGTAGTGTCCAGAGCATGGAGGCGCTACCAGGAGACAGGCCAGTACATCAGGAGACGTGGAGGAGGCCGTAGGAGGGCAACAACCCAGCAGCAGGACCGCTACCTCCGCCTTTGTGCAAGGAGGAGCAGGCGGAGCACTGCCAGAGCCCTGCAAAATGACCTCCAGCAGGCCACAAATGTAAATGTGTCTGCTCAAACGGTCAGAAACAGACTCCATGAGGGTGGTATGAGGGTCCGACGTCCACAGGTGGGGGTTGTGCTTACAGCCCAACACCGTGCAGGACGTTTGGCATTTGCCAGAGAACACCAAGATTGGCAAATTCGCCACTGGCGCCGGCAGCAGAATGTTGCAGGCAGCAGAACGTTCTCCATGGCGTCTCCAGACTCTGTCACGTCTGTCACGTGCTCAGTGTGAACCTGCTTTCATCTGTGAAGAGCACAGGGCGCCAGTGGCGAATTTGCCAATCTTGGTGTTCTCTGGCAAATGCCAAACGTCCCGCACGGTGTTGGGCTGTGAGCACAACCCCCACCTGTGGACGTCGGGCCCTCATACCACCCTCATGGAGTCGGTTTCTGACCGTTTGAGCAGACACATGCACATTTGTGGCCTGCTGGAGGTCATTTTGCAGGGCTCTGGCAGTGCTCCGCCTGCTCCTCCTTGCACAAAGGCGGAGGTAGCGGTCCTGCTGCTGGGTTGTTGCCCTCCTACGGCCTCCTCCACGTCTCCTGATGTACTGGCCTGTCTCCTGGTAGCGCCTCCATCCTCTGGACACTACGCTGACAGACACAGCAAACCTTCTTGCCACAGCTCGCATTGATGTGCCATCCTGGATGAGCTGCAGTACCTGAGCCACTTGTGTGGGTTGTAGACTCCCTCTCATGCTAACACTAGAGTGAAAGCACCGCCAGCATTCAAAAGTGACCAAAACATCAGCCAGGAAGCATAGGAACTGAGAAGTGGTCTGTGGTCACCACCTGCAGAACCACTCCTTTATTGGGGTTGTCTTGCTAATTGCCTATAATTTCCACCTGGTGTCTATTCCATTCGCACAACAGCATGTGACATTTATTGTCAATCAGTGTTGCTTCCTAAGTGGACAGTTTGATTTCACAGAAGTGTGATTGACTTGGAGTTACATTGTGTTGTTTAAGTGTTCCCTTTATTTTTTTGAGTAGTGTATAATTAAATATAATTATGTTCAATTATGTGGCACACCTGCAGGACTTTTTTCTTTACATGAGGTTAGCGAAGAGGAAGTGGGTCTACATCAGACCCACTTTTGGAAAGTCTGTTAAATTGATGTTCTATTAGATTTTTTTTTTTTAACTCCCCCTGCATAAGGACCAACCCAACGGACAATCAGCAGAGTAAGTTGAAATGTAATTAAATGTATCTTCTGGCGGACTACTCTGTTGTTGTTTTTTAAGCTAATTCCTAGCAATGCTAGTGTGTAAATAGCTAGTAATGTTCCAACATCCACTCCTTCATAATACCTAGTATGAGCAATGTATTGGGGATGCATTTTAAGTTGTACTAGTATAGATATTTGAATATCCTATGCCCTCAAACTCATTTTACCACTCAAATAAGTCCAGTTTATTCTTCTGATTCGTTGGATTCTTCCGATTTTCACCACTCTGACTAATTTGAATCCCCATATTCACCTTTGGTTCAGGTTTAGAGTCGTCTGGGCCTAATGTTAACTATAGTGTGACAGCTCTTCCCTGACTCTCCCTCCCTTAGGTCGCCACTTCCATTAGCATCAGCAGCCCCTGACTGCAGCCCTACCCAGGGGTGTAATTGCGGCACACTGAGCTTGAACACTAGAGAACCAGCAGACATATATATTCTCCCCAACCCTAATATATAAATTAGTCAAACATGAAACTAATAAGGAGCTCTCTCTCTCTGTCAGGATGGGGGGAAAGTGTTAATCACCCTATGTACAGTCGTGGTCAAAAGTTCTCAATGGGATTAAGGTCTGGGGAGTTTCCTGGCCATGGACCCAAAATGTCGATGTTTTGTTCCCCGAGACACTTAGTCATCATTTTTGCCTTATGGCAAGGTGCTCCATCATGCTGGAAAAGGCATTGGTTGTCACCAAACTGATCTTGGATGTTTGGGAGAAGTTGCTCTCGGAGGATGTGTTGGTACCATTCTTTATTCATGGCTGTGTTCTTAGGCACAATTGTGAGTGAGCCCACTCCCTTGGCTGAGAAGCAACCCCACACATGAATGGTCTGAGGATGCTTTACTGTTGGCATGACACAGGACTGATGGTAGCGCTCACCTTGTCTTCTCCGGACAAGGTGTTTTCCGGATGGCCCAAACAATCGGAAAGGGGATTCATCAGAGAAAATGACTCTACCCCAGTTCTCAGCAGTCCAATCCCTGTACCTTTTGCAGAATATCAGTCTGTCCCTGATGTTTTTCCTGGAGAGAAGTGGCTTCTTTGCTGCCCTTCTTGACACCAGGCCATCCTCCAAAAGCAATGATGACAGCACGTGTTTCCTTGCAGGTAACCATGGTTGACAGAGGAAGAACAATGATTTGAAGCACCACCCTCCTTTTAAAGCTTCCAGTCTGTTATTCTGTCTCAATCAGCATGACAGAGTGATCTCCAGCCTTGTCCTCGTCAACACTCTCACCTGTGTTAACGAGACAATCACTGACATGATGGCAGCTGGTCCTTTTGTGGCAGGGCTGAAATGCAGTGGAAATGTGTTTTGGGGATTAAGTTCATTTTCATGGCAAAGAGTGACTTTGCAATTAATTGCAATTCATCTAATCACTCTTCATGACATTCTGGAGTATATGCAAATTGCCATCATCAACACTGAGGCAGCAAACTTTGTGGAGACCAATACTTGTGTCATTCTCAAAACTTTTGACCACGACTGTATAACCCCCACTATGGTGAACTTTTTTTCCCACAATGTCTTACTATAGAGGACACTGGGACTCTTTGTCCTGTTCTTAATTGATTGTTATTTTTAAGATCCTTGGTGGAGGCTGGTGTAATTCCCTAAGTTTATATATGTAACTGTATAATCAAAACAGACAGTAATATGGCTTTGCTTCGACCTCCACCTTTTCAGCCCTCTGCTGCTACCCAGACTAACTACTCACCTGCCCTGCTAGCTCCATTAGCTCTTTCCTGTCACCCTTCATGGTGTATCTGCAATGGTCAATGCACTATTCCCTATGTAGTGCACTACTTTTCAACCGGGCAAATATCGGGCTCTGGTCAAAAGTAGTACACTTTCTAGGGAAGATGGTGTGATTTCGGACATATGGCTTTTACCCTGCTCATTGCTGTCACAGATCTTAAGATAAACTGAATCATTTTCAAAATATGAATTACTTATTGTATTTATTAAGTAGGTTGCAGGTATGATTAATTTCTCTCAAGGGTGCAAGGTTATGTTTTTTAAAACACAGAATAAAACAACTATATTTAATGATACTGAAAAGCCATCATCAGACACATTGATATATGCTGTATCCATTCAGGGTAGATTATTAACAAAGAGAGAGAGCGGTAAACAGAATGATATGACACACAATTATTATCTGCTGTTTTCCCCCTCTCATACATACAACATGCCCCAGTTTTAAAGGCATTCATCTAGCATTTCACACCTAAGAACACTTTCAGACAACATGATACTTTGAAGTGGGCACTGACCTGGAATCAGAGATACATTTCCAGATATATAAAAAATAGGTTGAGTCATATTTCCTGGTAAAGTAACCCATCATTATGTAGTCCACTGTTGCAAATAGGATACAGAAGCAACATCAATAATAGTTATAGGATAACATTATCTCTGACTGCAGTTTTGTCATTTATCTAGCTACAGGATCTAACAGGCGTTTACAGTGTGGTCTGAAATTATTGACACCCTTGATAAAGATGAGCAATATTGACTATAAAATAAATAATTCAAATACTGAGCTATATTCTATGCTCAAAACAATGGGGAAATTATATACTTTTTTTACTAATACAATTGCTCAGAGAAAGAGATTTTTTCTAAAGATTTTTATAAATAAAGTAATCAAAAGTGTTGTATTTGAATATAAACTAAACAAAGATCATACCCTCAAGCCATGCTAACCTTTCACTATTACCAATAACAGGGGAGGTTAGACTGGGGGGTATGATCTTTGACCCTCTGTAACGTTCTCACTCATCATAATGTACGATTTCATTATTGATTATCCAGAATCATGGTAGGATCCACATTCATGTAGAAGTGTTTAGAAGCACAATATATTCTTATTTACAACAAAATGATTCTTTGTTTCTATGGGGCACAAAATAATCTGAAACACAACCAAAATGAACTGCAAATGCATCCAAAAAGTCTGTAGAGCCGCACCCTTGATGGTAGTCATTGTGTGAAATGGGACCAAACACTAAACTTGACTACTTTATTTATTAGAATCTTTAGGGGTGTCAATCATTTTGACCCCTACCTTTTTGAGAACAAAATAATAATCATAATAATCTCTTTCTCTGGTAATTGTATTAGTATAAAATAATAAAACATACATTATAGCTCAGTATTTTAATTATGTATTTTATACAGTCATTATTGCTCTTCTTTATCAAGGGTGTCAATAATTTCACACCCCACTTGTGTTCTCCCGTTCTTTCAAGGGTGATTACGATTACTTTGTTTAGTTGTTCATCCCTAAACAGATGAAAACCAGGACGAAATCACCTTGCCAGCGGGATGATGAATGCAACTAGATTAGAAAGCCTAGACTACTTCATCCTAACGTAAGCTAAATGCAAACATTGGCTTTTTATAAAGGAGAACATGTCCAATTTAATTATAATATGTTTTAATTTAATATATGCATGCATTTCAAACAGGAAATAATAATTTAATGAATACACCATTGAAATATTATGAATGCCTTTCTCTCTCCTTGCAGATTAGACAGATGAACTGCAGCCCCCAGAAGCCCAACACTCAAAACCAGAACCATGGGGAGACATCAACACTTTTCCTGTAGATAAGAATACGAACACAAAGTAAATGGTTTAGTAGAATAAACCTTTTAGCGTCCCCAAGTGAGGGACATCAAGGAGATTAACGTTCGAAAACTTGATCAGTACATGAGAGCAAATTTTGTCATGACAGCCACAGGTTTTTTTTATACTGTACATACACAGGACAGGAGTTTGAAGATTTTTGTTCCAGCGTTTTACTAACACTTCAATCAACTAATTGTGGTTTAAATTGTAGACGATGAATAGTGCAATCCTGTAGCAGAAATCACCCAAGTCTGTTTTAGAACGAGCTTCATACTGTATGTTAAAATGAGCTGACAATTCTGCATGATAGAGAATAACGTGTGGATCTACTTCTAAAATAGTGATGATGCACACTGCTGAATAAACTCCTGACAGAACGCCTAGGGGATTTTCACACTGGACGGGAGGCTCCCAAGTTCTTTACATCTGTCTGGGTGATTGGGTGGGATGTGCTTCAACCTGAGGAGAACAGAAACATTAGACCAAGTGAGGAGAAATCAACCTTTTTATATAACCTTTATTTAACTAGGCAAGTCAGTTAAGAACAAAAAGGACGGCCTACCAAAAGGCAAAAGACCTCCTGCGGGCACAGGGGTTGGGATTCCCCCCAAGAAATGTAGGACAAAACATACATCACGACAAGAGAGACACCACAACGCTACATAAAGAGAGACCTAAGACAACAACATAGCATGGTAGCAACACAACATGACAACAACATGGTAGCAGCACAACATGGTAGCACCACAAAACAGGGTACACACATTATTGGGCACAGACAACAGCACAAAGGGCAAGAAGGTAGAGACAACAATACATCACGCAAAGCAGCCACAACTGTCAGTAAGAGTTTCCATGATTGAGTCTTTGAACGAAGAGATTGAGATTAAACTGTCCAGTTTGAGTGTTTTTTGCGGCTCGTTCCAGTCGCTAGCTGAAGCAAATTGAAAAGACGAGCGACCCAGGGATTTGTGTGCTTTGGGGACCTTTAACAGAATGTGACTGGCAGAACGGGTGTTGTATGTGGAGGATGAGGGCTGCAGTAGATATCTCAGATAGGGGGGAGTGAGGCCTAAGAGGGTTTTATAAAAAAGCATCAACCAGTGGGTCTTGCGATGGGTATACAGAGATGACCAGTTTACAGAGGAGTATAGAGTGCAGTGATGTGTCCTATAAGGAGCATTGGTGGCAAATCTGATGTCTGAATGGTAAAGAACATTGTAACTCCTCCCTCTGCTTAGAGAGACACAGCTCATGTGAGCGCTCACACAGGATGGTACCATCCACAACTTAACCTTCACTCAAGATCAAAACTTCATACCTACTTTTTGGACAATATTTACCTGGAAATTTCTATCAAGGATTTCATTTCCCCAAGCTTTACAGGGGGTGCTCTGGCAATCAAAGTCCTGAGATCCTGGAATCTGAGACAGACCTGATACAACTTCAGGTGTGAAGTGTGAAGCGAGAGGTGTCGAAGCCCCACACCCAAATTCACAGCCCCCTCCTGCTGTTCAGAGTCCATTCACTGGCATTTTTCCTCCAGCACACAGGCACTGTTAAAATGGCCAAGTCGTTATATATTAAATTTTTTCTTGCACATTTTTCTATTTTGGCATTTGCCTGATGTCTCATACATGCTTTGTTGACTACAAACTTTCTTTACCCAACCGTGGGACAGACTATGTCTGTTCCCACACTCGGGACTCTCTATTGGTTACACAGACTTTTGGCCTACCATCCCATTCTAACCACCTCCCGCCGGCTTAGTATTCATGTTACCTGATAAAATTGTTGTACAATATGATCTTGTTGCCATCTGATGCACATTCAGATGTCATACATCAGCACTGCAGAGCTCTCCCTATCCTATGCCGTGCCTTGATTGTATTACTGTTGATGATATCTGGTCATGTGCATGTACACCCTGGCCCATCTACTGTTGCTACTGTTGCTAGCCCCAATTCTGACTTGTGCTCTGATATCTGCTTCACTGATTTCTGCTCTCGTAAAAGCCTGGGTGTTCTGCACGTTAACACTAGAAGCTTGTTACCTAAAATCATCAATTTAAAGTGTGGGTTCACAGCTCCAATCCTGATGTGTTGGTCATTACTGAGACGTGGTTAAGGTAGAGTGTTTTGAATACTGATGTTAACCTTTCTGGTTATAACCTTTTTGTCGGCAAGACAGATCTTCCAAAGGTGGGGAAAGGCCTTTTTTTTTTTTTTACCAAGGATCACCTTCAGTGATCGGTTGTCTCCACCAAGTCTGTCCCCTACCAATTTGATTTGCTGGTTTGAAGCATTAAATAACTCTTTGTTGACTGTTGCTGGGTGCTATCGTCCTCCATCAGCACCGGCCTGTACCCTACCTGCCCTATGCTCTCTCCTGGCCCCTAAGTCTGAATGTGTGAAAGTGTGTATCTTTACTGGTGATATCTCAGGGGAGAGATAATAGCGGAGTCATCCTCCTCTCACAGCTAAACGAGGCCAGACAGGTTCTGTAAACAAAGGGATGAATTAAGATTAATCATGTTGCATAGATGGTGTTCCCAGTTTAATAATCTGTATAGATTACTGTCACGTTACAGCTGTAGGAACAGATGCTGGAGGGGTGTAGGGGCAGTCTGGCCTCAAAGGAACAGTTAACTTCACACTCCCTCTCTGTTCTTCACTGTATTATTCCCTTAGAAGAAATTGCACTTACCCAACCCTTTTTTCTCCTTTGCTGTCTGAACAAGGTATACAGTAGTGTAACCTAGCTGCCTTGCAGTCACAGAGCATTAGCCTTGGGAGCTGTTGCTGCGCTGATAAAATATGTAAATAATCTGTGTTGTGCGTGAGCAGCTTTTATGTTTATGTGTGTGAGAGGAGGTGAGCAGGTTTTACCCGAATGGTGATCTGAGAACATAGCGAAAAATACAAAACACATTTAAGATATAGCATCTCAGTTCAGTCTGAAACATACAGTACAAAAACTGAGAAAGTATTCATGAGAATGCTTCACAATACACACAGCATTTTTGGTAATGCAAACCTGGCCAGTAGTTACACAACTATTGATCGGAAATTCATCAGTTGATCTCTACTTCAGTAGACAGACTAGTCCATTACAAGTTGTTATGTGTGAACCCTTGGTAACAAGATAGTTCTTGCTCACTTTCAGACCACTGTACTGCCATAATTGCACTATTAAGTTGTCAACGTTTAGTAAATGCCTGCATTCCATGCCCAGCACAATGAAGTACTCAAATAAATATACTGCTGGCATTATGACCCACGGATGGATGTAAATGGTCTCATCACATGGTGACAGTGGGCAACTTCAATACCCCACAGAAACCAGGCACATAATAATTCTAAGCACTGGACTAAAGTACAAACAACCAAGATTTGCATGATCATCATTGTGTTCAGATACAAAAAAGCCTCCATCGTAGGGTTCTGCCTTCTCCCATCACAACCCCTCCATTGTTAAATAATTCCCACTCCTCAACCCCACGTTCCCTCTCTCTCGTCCCTCCATAAAGGCACCCACCCTCTAATCTGCCCTCATCCTTACCACGCCTCCCTCCTCTTTCACCTCACCATAAACACCTGTGTGATTCCCATTATGTACAATAACAGAAACTATTGAACAACACTACAGTAGTGTGCAACAGTATATTATCCAATATGTACAGTAGGCATGTGTTCCCTTTCAGAGTGAGGGATTTTTTTATGGAAAAGTCTAATGGAATAAGGAGGGAAAAGACATTGGGAAATGTTAGGAATTCATCTTGACATTCCATGTCAGTCCATCTGTAATTGTATCTCCGCAGAACCATAAGAGAGAGAGAGAGCATTCTCACTGCTCAGGAAAGGAAGGAGATCTTTAGGAAAGTTCAGCAAGGATTAATTTTGCACAAGGCAGAGAAGAGATGGTAGCAGGCAAGGATAAAAAAAGGTTTTCTTTTGTGAGAGTAATTGCTCTCAGCCATTCTACTGTGCAAACTGCTAGAGATTATAGGATTTATTCTGCAGAAACGATATGGTTGGTGCAGCCTTTCTGCTCCACACACAGCTGAAGATGGCTCTTCTGTATAAATCCATAAATACAGAATGACTACTATGCTCTTTGTTACCTAAGATAGCGGAACAGGAGGTAAACAAGCATCATAATAGTATATGGAAAACTGGTAGGCCAACATAACAGTTTACAGTGAGCTCAAAGTATTGGGACAGTGTCACATTTTCTGTTTGTTTTGGCTCTGTACTCCAGCACTTTGGATTTGAAATGATACAACGTCTATATTATAATATAGATAATAATAACGTCCAATTATAATTGGGTGAACTGTTTAGAAATTACAGCACTTTTTGTACATAGTCCCCCCCATTTTAGGGGACCAAAAGTATTGGGACAAATTCACTTCTACAGTATTTTGTATAAAACATCATACCCCTATTCTGATAATCCTGAATGAATCATGAATGATGAGTGAGAAAGTTAGACTGTCACGGATTGAGGAGATGAAGTAGCAAGGCTATTAGAATGTGAACGGCGAAAACAACAAAAGAATACATCAACCCGTAACGTACGTGTCGGCTCACACAATTGATATTAACATAGAAATAATGATCCACACACAGGTGGAAAAGGGAAAACACAAAATACAAATTACACCACATAGAGTCTGCTAGACTACTTAACCAACTCCTAAACCTGCCAGCCCTAGAGATGCCTAACCAAACCCTGACAATATGGGACCAAACGTTTGACTACTTTAATACACAGAAGTGAATTTGTCCCAATACATTAGTCTCCTAAAAGGTGGGGACTATGTAGAAAAAGTGCTGTAATTTCTAAACAGTTCAACCGATACGGATGAAAATGCCCTCAAATCTGCACTTTAACATCATAGTAATTTTATGATTTCAAATCCAAAGTGCTGAAGTACAGAGCAAAACAACAAAACAAGTGTTACTGTCCCAGTTGAATGCATTCAGTTGTACAACTGACTAGTACCCCCCTTTACCTTGTCCTAATAATGTTGTAGCTCACTGTATATTAATGTTGTATTGAAATAAGTAGACCAAAAATATGCACTGAGTGTACAAAACCTCTTTCAAAAACAAAAATTATACATCTTTCCATGACATAGACTGACCAGGTGAATCCAGGTGAAAGCTATTATCCCTTATTGATGTCACTTAAATGCACTTCAATCAGTGTAGATCAAGTTGCAGTTTAAAGAAGGGTTTTTAAGCTTTGAGACAACTGAGACATGGATTGTGTATGTGTGCCATTCAGAGTATGAATGGGAAAGACAAAATATTTAAGTGCCTTTGAACGGGTAATGGTAGTAGGTTTTTATTTAACTAGGCAAGTCAGTTAAGTACAAATTCTTATTTACAATGACGGCCTACACCGGCCAAACTCAGACGTTGCTGGGCCAATTGGGACTCCCAATCACGACTGGTTGTGATACAGTCTGGATTTGAACCAGGTTGTCTGTAGTGACGCCTCTAGCACTGAGATGCAGTGTCTTAGACCGCTGCGGCACATGCCAGGCATACCGGTTTGTGTCAAGAACTGCAACGCTGCTGGGTTTTTCACATGTGTATCAAGAATTGTCCACCACCCTAAAGACATCCAGCCAACTTGACACAACTGTGGGAAGCATTGGAGTCGACATGGGCCAGCACACTTGTGGAAAGCTTTCGAGACTCATGTTATACTACAGTAATAAATGTAGTGTTTTTATGGATTGTAGTATACTGTAGTATTTATTGTAGTGTTTTTACAGACTGTAGTATACTGTAGTATTTATGCAGACATTACGGTAGTATTTAATATAGTGCTTTTGTTTTATTATTTTTGACATAGAAATGGAGGCTTTCTCCTTCAGGAAACATACTGGAGAAACTCAAGGTGTTAATGTTTTGTACACTCAGTGTACTGTGTATAAAAGAATGTATCAGGGCCAGGCTGACAGACCATGAACTCATAAAAAAAATGTTTTGTTTTGCTGCGACAAATTAGTATGCTATTAGTTTCTCTACTAAGAACCATATATACCAAAACATAATAATTAGTTCTGCACTTTTCCTCAGGCTTGAGGATATGGGTAGGAATATGTAGTTGTCATGGCTATTACTACTGAAATAAAGCAATTTCAGTAGTAATAGCCATCTATTTGATGTTGCACAAATTCAAAATGAGAAATCTAGAAAGGAGATTATTATTATTATACATTTGAATGTGTTGTTTTACTTTGTTTACCAGCCATAATTCAAATTAATGAAATTCCTATTTCAAAAGAAGTTAAAATCTGTGTGATTCCTCATCCAAACATGAAAACAAGCACAAAGAGTTGACACTAGACATAACAAGCAAGAAATGCAGTAAAATTAACTTAATGTGCCCTTGGCTACACCGCACAATAATAATAGTGCCTTACAGTGTATCGCCACTCTACATAAAAGTGTTTCATGTAGGATGGGCCCCTTAAATACATCTCTAAAGAAACAGAGCAGTCCTTCAACATGTGTGATACATCAACCCTCCAACACAACACTTCTGTTTCCAATCAGGCACTTTGACGGTTGTTACGTCCCCAGAATTCTGGGTTCGTTTTAGTGTCATTTTTGGTCTGGTATTGTTTGTGTTTTTTTCCCTATCAGGCAAGATGGCTGTTTGTGACTGTCCCGGCAGCTGATTGGTGGTTCAACGGCTGATTGGGAATTGGAACTCCGCCCACTCGTCAGTGGCTACAGCTGGCTGCTCTTTTTAAAAAGCCCAGATTTGGACTAGCAAAAGGGTTGCTGCTGGTTTTGGTTTGGTTTGTACCCTGTGTGGGGATATATTATATAACAGTTAGATTCAAATGTTTTGATGGTCTTTAACTGTTTTTGTGTGTGTGTGTTAAAACTAGTTTGTGTTCCATGGTTTTAACTGGTAGCAACCCAGGTAACAAAATGTTTGTTTGTGGATCCTTAGGATCCTACTAATTTTGGGTTAATTATTATTTGTTCCCCTTCTTTTGTTCACAGGGTGTTGGGGAGTAGATTTAGAGCTACCCCGGGGTATACATCACCCGTAGGTATACTTCCTTGTCTAGAAACACCAGCTAGACCTGGGTGGACCACCAACTAAGTTTGGTTAGGGCGCCTCGACTGTGTGCCAGTGTAGGGATTGTATATTCTATTTGGGGCCGGGTTAGTAACAACGGTCTACGCGAGAAAGAGGCGTCTGAAATGATGTCTGTTTAGGGGGCTTTGAATATGACAGGTCCCATTACCTTCACCCAGGCACACCAGGCTATATGCCGTGTGTGTGTCACCGCCACGGGCGCCCGCCTGCCCTCTGCCTCCACAGTGACGGTAGCCTGATGTTGGACCTCCCTCCACTCACAGCACTGGAGCTCCAGGACACACACCATACCACCTGGGAGCAGACTGGCTCATAAAACAGAAATGCACACATTACCATGTTTTAAAGGCCTCAATTACATATACCGCTCTATGAGCAACAGCTATAATTTTAACAACTCCAAGGCTGTCTGTATGGCTCAGGTAGAGCATGCCGCTTGCAACACTAGGATAGTGGGTTTTATTCCCGGGGCCACCAATGCGTATGTTTGCACACGACTGTCAATTGCTTTTGATAAAAGTGTCATGGCATGGAACTAAAACTTTAAATGGGAACAAACCTTGATGAATAATGTTGGATCAAACCATGGTAACAGCTCATTTAGTGTCCTTTTAGCCTATAGCCATAGTACACTACCTAACCCTGTTCACATTCCTTTGGTTTTTCATTTTCTTGACAAGACCTTGACCTTATACAGTTTACAGTTTACTATAATAAGTAAGGCTACTAAGCTACCAAGCTGCTAGGACATTACTGACCTGAACTGGCTGCAACTTCAATTAGCATGGAAGTGTGAAGTGAGGTGGTGTGAAAAATCTTGAGCCTAATAATGGCAGGAGAGTTCCCCAGCCCATGGCTTATCCCTGTGTAGAGGTCATTACAATAAAGTAACCCATGGATAATAAAAATAATACTGCACAGAATAAGTACAAAAAACAGCTCCTCAAGGACAGTCCAGAGACACTTTGCTGACTGCTACAAAGAGGGGCACATAAGCAACTTACTTTTCCATCCAGACCATCCCCTGGCCTGGCACAGTGCTATAAGATAACACTACCTCTATAGACCATCCCCTGGCCTGGTACAGTACTATAAGATAACACTACCTCTATAGACCATCCCCTGGCCTGGCACAGTGCTATAAGATAACACTACCTCTATAGACCATCCCCTGGCCTGGCACAGTGCTATAAGATAACACTACCTCTATAGACCATCCCCTGGCCTGGCACAGTGCTATAAGACCACACTACCTCTATAGACCATCCCCTGGCCTGGCACAGTACTATAACACTACCTCTATAGACCATCCCCTGGCCTGGTACAGTGCTATAACACTACCTCTATAGACCATCCCCTGGCCTGGTACAGTACTATAACACTACCTCTATAGACCATCCCCTGGCCTGGTACAGTACTATAAGATAACACTACCTCTATAGACCATCCCCTGGCCTGGTACAGTGCTATAAGACCACACTACCTCTATAGACCATCCCCTGGCCTGGTACAGTACTATAAGATAACACTACCTCTGTAGACCATCCCCTGGCCTGGTACAGTGCTATAAGACCACACTACCTCTATAGACCATCCCCTGGCCTGGTACAGTACTATAAGATAACACTACCTCTGTAGACCATCCCCTGGCCTGGTACAGTACTATAAGACCACACTACCTCTATAGACCATCCCCTGGCCTGGTACAGTACTATAAGATAACACTACCTCTATAGACCATCCCCTGGCCTGGTACAGTGCTATAAGACCACCCTACCTCTATAGACCATCCCCTGGCCTGGTACAGTACTATAAGATAACACTACCTCTATAGACCATCCCCTGGCCTGGTACAGTACTATAAGATAACACTACCTCTATAGACCATCCCCTGGCCTGGTACAGTACTATAAGATAACATTACCTCTATAGACCATCCCCTGGCCTGGTACAGTACTATAACACTACCTCTATAGACCATCCCCTGGCCTGGCACAGTACTATAACACTACCTCTATAGACCATCCCCTGACCTGGCACAGTGCTATAAGAGCACACTACACCTATGTCAATAGAGAGGGTATTGGCCCAGGTTGGAAACTCAGAATACTAGACATTGAGGAAATTGAAACAAGTCTGGGACAGTAATGGTGCAGGGCATTCTCATGCAGTTCCAGCAGGACTTGTATGGGATCAAAGAGAGAGCACAGCAGGAAAAGCTCCCTCTCTGATCACACCTCTTCAAACTGTCCTACAGACGAGGATAGTCAGCCACCCAGCACTGAACACACCCTGGTCCCACAACTGCACTGCTCCTCCATCATTAAGAGGGATAAATTCACAGAGCTAAAGAGAGACATGGTGGAGCTCAGATAGCTAGTCCACAGATAGCTAGTCCACACAATCTAGAAAGAGCAAACTCACATAACCGACAAGCTCTACGAACCCAGTTGAGAGAACTCAAATATGCACACATGGCGCTGAAGGAAGAGGTGAGAAAGCTGAGGGGTGACAGAGAGCAGGACACTCCCCCAGAGAAGCCAGCAGAACAGCCCACCTCAGACACGGACCACAACATTAACACCACAATGGGTCAGACAACAAAGACCCTAACCCCTCCTAACAGCCCCACTGTCAGCTCACCAACCCAACAGACCCCACACACCCCTAACAGTCCCCCTGTCAGCTCACCAACCCAACAGACCACATCCCCTCCTAACAGCCCCCCTGTCAGCTCCCCTGATAGCCCTCTTGACAACGCCCACACATTCACTGAGGACACACAAAAGCCACAGATTGTGCTCCTCATTAACTCAAATGGCATATACATTTAAGTGGAGAAACGTCTTCACAAAGTAGCTAAACTATGGTGCCCAAACACTAGGCATGCCCTGGAGCTGATGTCAGAGGACAGACTAGGGTCCCCCAGCCACATTATAATTCACACAGGTACAAATGACCTGAGGTCCCAGCAGGAAAGGGTGGCCATAGCACTCAAGGGAGTAATCGAAAAACACACAAGTGGTTATCTCCACCCTGCTACCACGAAAAGATATTCACCCTGCCACCATACAGAGGGTGAATGCAAGCATTTTGCGAGACTGTGCCTCCAAACCTAATGTCTACCTGGCCAACCACTCCAACCTGGACTTGAACAGCCTTTACGACCAGGTCCACCTCTACAAGGCAGCAATCCCAACTTTTTCCAGGACTCAGAAGGACATCACCCTCAACCGTAGGCCCAGCACCTCACATAGGAGCGACAGAGCAACGGACACCCCGCCTAGACCAGCAAGACACCCTCCCAGACCTGCAAGACCCCCTCCTGAAGGACCTGCACCGAGAGAACACACTCCAAGAGGACCTACACCCAGGTCACAGCATCACCAGCCACACACCAACCAGATAAGACCACCTCAAGCAAACCCTGGCCACACCCTATGTAGGCCCCCCCATATCAGACCTATGCCCCTTCTGCCCACCCCATGACCCCACCCCTGCGGCAAGGACCTCAACATGACAGCAGGACATATGCCCTTGCCATGAGCAGAGCAACAGGCCCAACCCCCACTATTAACACCCACCAAATGGTTCCTATGACCTAAGAGGTATGTATCAGATGCTCAACATGCTCTGCTTACACTAACTGTGATGTTCAGGGCCTAAACCACACAAAAATAACACTATACAGTCATGGCCAAAAGTTTTGAGAATGACACAAGTATTGGTCTCCACAAAGTTTGCTGCCTCAGTGTTGATGATGGCAATTTGCATATACTCCCGAATGTCTTGAAGAGTGATCAGATGAATTGCAATTAATTGCAATGTCCCTCTTTGCCATGAAAATGAACTTAATCCCCCAAAAACATTTCCACTGCATTTCAGCCCTGCCACAAAAGGACCAGCTGCCATCATGTCAGTGATTGTCTCGTTAACACAGGTGAGAGTGTTGACGAGGACAAGGCTGGAGATCACTCTGTCATGTGGATTGAGAATAACAGATTGGAAGCTTTAAAAGGAGGATGGTGCTTGAAATCATTGTTCTTCCTCTGTCAACCATTGTTACCTGCAAGGAAACACGTGCCATCATCATTGCTTTGCACAAAAAGGGCTTCACAGGCAAGCATATTGCTGCTGGTAAGATTGCACCTAAATCAACCATTTATCAGATCATCAAGAACTTCAAGGAGAGAGGTTCAATTGTTGTGAAGAAGACGTCAGGGCGCCCAAGAAAGTCCAGCAAGCGCCAGGACCGTCTCCTAAAGTTGATTCAGCTGCGGGATCGGGGCACCACCAGTGCAGAGCTTGCTCAGGAATGGCAGCAGGCAGGTGTGAGTGCATCTGCACACACAGTGAGGTGAATACTTTTGGAGGATGGCCTGGTGTCAAGAAGGGCAGCAAAGAAGCCACTTCTCTCCAGGAAAAACATCAGGGACAGACTGATATTCTGCAAAAGGTACAGGGATTGGACTGCTGAGAACTGGGGTAGAGTCATTTTCTCTGATGAATCCCCTTTCCGATTGTTTGGGCCATCCGGAAAACACCTTGTCCGGAGAAGACAAGGTGAGCGCTACCAACAGGCCTGTGTCATGCCAACAGTAAAGAATCCTGAGACCATTCATGTGTGGGGTTGCTTCTCAGCCAAGGGAGTGGGCTCACTCACAATTGTGCCTAAGAACACAGCCATAAATAAAGAATGGTACCAACACATCCTCCGAGAGCAACTTCTCCCAACCATCCAAGAACAGTTTGGTGACAGGAAACTCCCCAGACCTTAATCCCATTGAGAACTTGTGGTCGATCCTCAAGAGGCGGGTGGACAAACAAAAACTCACAACTTCTGACAAACTCCAAGCATTGATTATGCAAGAATGGCCTGCCATCAGTCAGGATGTGGCCCAGTAGTTAATTGACTTCATGCCAGGGCGGATTGCAGAGGTCTTGAAAAAGAAGGGTCAACATTGCAAATATTGACTCTTTGCATAAACTGAATGTCATTGTCAATGAAAGCCTTTTAAACTTATGTAATACTTGTAATTATACTTCAGTGTACCATAGTAACTACTGACATAAAGATCTAAGAACACTGAAGCAGCAAACTTTGTGGAGAACAATACTTGTGTCATTCTCAAAACTTTTGACCACGACTGTACACTATGGAACACAAAGCTTTTAATATCTCATCCTGGAATATACAATGTCTGAGGTAATCTGCCTTGGCCTAAAGAGCAGGAACCCAGACTTCATCATATACATTGGAAATACAGACAGTCATCCTACAAGAAACATGGTACAAAGGTGAAAGCCCCACTAGGTTACAGAGAGCTGGCAGTCCCATCCACCTAACTACCAGGTGTGTAACAGGGAAGAGACTCAGGGGGTATGCTAATTTGGTATAGAGCAGACCTAACCCACTCTATTAAATTAGTCAAAACAGGGAAATTTGAAATCTGGCTTGAAATGAATAATTGAGGGGGAGATCAACCATTTCCAGGCCCAGGGACATGTACTAGTCTTTGGCGACCTAAATGCCAGAACTGGGGGACACATGGAGACACATGGGGACAAACACCTACCTGGAAGTGACAGCATTCCTTCACCCATGTGCCCTCTCTAGACACAACTACGATAACATAACCAAAAAAAACGTGTTCCCAGTCCAGGGACCCCAGCTCCACGCGATCAATCGTCGGTCAGCCACCCCAGGTTGGAAGATCAACAGCCACCACTTCCGCCTCCGACGGCCGATAACCGGAAGACGCCGGAGTGTTTCTTTGATCGGTCAAAGGAAGAACAGGCGAAGTGGTGGAGAGGCTGTGTGGCCCTTCCTCCCGCGACCGAGCCCAACCCTCACGTTCGGCGGGGAGTTTTGAGGCCAGATTGGCGATCTGGAGGAAGCGTCTGGCTCACCTCTTTCCCGAGGAGAAGAAGGAGGAAGAACCGGAGCTCCTCGCCAGGCCGGTGTCCAGTCCGGGACCAGTAGTCAGTTCAATTGAACAGCTGGAGCGTTCGTCTGCACTGCTGCCCGGGCTGGGCACGGCAGCCGATCCGGCTTCAAAACTCTATTCGTCCCCCGGTCGAGGGTCCAGACCGAAATCACCCGTGCCTGCTCCTCACCCCAGACCACCGGTGCACCTCCACAGTCAGGTATGTCCCGTGCCTGCTCCTCGCACCAGAGCTCCAGTGCGTGTGAATAGCCCGATGTCTCCAGTGCCGGCTGCACGCACCAGACCAACGTTGCGCCTCCACAGCCTGGAGCCTCCAGCTACGGCCCACTGTCTGGAGCCTCCAGCGACAGTTCATACCCCGGAGCCTCCAGGGACGGCCCACTGCCCGGAGCCTCCAGCGATGGCCCACTGCCCGGAGCATCCAGCGACGGCTCAAAGCCCGGAGCCTCCAGCGACGGCCCACAGCCCGGAGCCTCCAGCGACGGCCCACAGCCCGGAGCCTCCAGTGACGGCCCACTGCCCGGAGCCTCCAGCGACGGCCCACTGCCCGGAGCCCCTAGCTATGTCCTACAGCCAGGATTCTCCAGCGACGGTCCACAGCCAGGAGCCTCCAGCGACGGTCCACAGCCGAGAGCCTCTGACTACGGCCGATAGCCTGGAGCCTCCCGTGACGGTTCACAACCCGGAGCCTCCCGTGACGGTCCAGAGCCTGGAGCCTCCCGTGACGGTCCAGAGCCCGGAGCCTCCCGTGACGGTCCAGAGCCCGGAGCCTCCCGTGACTGTCCAGAGCCCGGAGCCTCCTGTGACGGTCCAGAGTCCGGAGAAAGCAGCCAGCACAGCTACATGGCTGGAACACTCCTCTGCGTCGGTGCCCAGGTTGGGCACGGCGTTCAGTCCCGCTTTGGAGCTGGAGCTCCTCAGCGCGCCGGTGGCCAGTCCGGGGCCGGCAGCCAGCCCAACTACATGGGTGGAGCCCTCCTCTGCGTCGGTGCCCAGACTGGGCATGGCGTTCAGTCCCGCTTTGGAGCCGGAGCTCCTCAGCGCGCCGGTGGCCAGTCCGGGGCTGGCAGCCAGCCCAACTACGTGGGTGGAACCCTCCTCTGCGTCGGTGCCCAGACTGGGCATGGCGTTCAGCCCTGCTCCGAGGTTGGGGCTGTACACTGGACCGGGGGCTCAACTGGGACCGGTCGTCTGCTCCACTCCACCTCCAGAGCAGTCCGCTCCACCGCTTCCCAGTCCGGAACCGGTCGTCTGCCCCGTTCCAGTGCCGGAGCAGTCCGCTCCACTGGTTCCCAGTCTGGGATCGGTCGTCTGCCCCGCTACGGTGTTGGAGCAGTCCGCTCCACCGGTACCCAGTCCGGGACCGGTCATCCGATCCAAGCCAGCGCCGGAGCAGTCCGCTCCACTGGTCGTCAGCCCCCCTCCAGGATCGGAGTCTCCCACACCAGGGTCCAGACAGGACTTGGTGCGCCATGGGAGTACTGAGGGGGTGTCCATCGCGCCGGGGTCCGGACAGGACCGGGCATGCAACGCGGAGGCAGGGAGGGAGCTGCCTTCTATGCCTGCGTCACACCCGAAGCCAGAGCAGGAGCCCCCACCAACAACCTCCCCAGTACTCTGCCCTTTCCCCCCTTTTTGTGTTGGGACTTTGTGTCTTTTGGTTGGGGGGAAGTATCGAGGTCGGGAGCCCGCGCCTTGGGGGGGGGGGTACTGTAAGGGCCTGACTGAGGCCAGGTCTCTGACTCCCACTAGAGGGAGTGGGGTGGCCACAGTCAGGTCCTGACAATCACAGGGTTGGTGTTGGGTTTTGGGTGATCCCCAATTAGAGGCAGCTGTCTTGAGTTGTCTATAATTGGGGAGTATATTTATGTGCACTTCACATCCACCTGTGGGTGGATCATTGTGTACGAACCAATGAAATATACGAACCAATTTCCTGGACAAAACATTTCACTGTAATAGTGAAGGTGTAAACTTGGCAGCAGAAAACCTAAAACAGTATATTTGACCTCTCAGCTTCTCTATCAAATCTAAAAATCTTAAACAGAAAACCAAAGAATATTAACAATGACAAATAGTTTGATGAAGAATGCAAAAACCTAAGAAAGACATTGAGAAACCTGTCCAACGAAAAACATAGAGACCCAGAAAACCTGAGTCTACGCCTTCATTATGGTGAAACAATACAGAAATACACTACGGAAAAAGAAGGAACAACACATCAGAAATCAGCTCAATGTAATTGAAGAATCAATAGAATCTAACCACTTCTGGGAAAATTGGAAAACACTAAACAAACAACAACATGAAGAGTTATCTATCCAAAATGGAGATGTATGGGTAAACCACTTCTCCAATATTTTTGGCCCTAAAACAAAGAACAAACAGCAAATAAATATACATGATCAAATGCAAATCATACAATCAACTATTAAAGACTACCAGAACCCATTGGATTCTCCAATTACCTTGAATGAACTTGTAACACCCAACGCAGGAGATGAGCAGCAGGTACAGGGAGTTAAACATTTAATGAATCCAGACATGAAACAGCACAGGATCAGCGTCAGGACATGCACACACAACAACAATTAATACACCAGCAGGGAACAACAGTGAGGAGCAGACAGATATAGGGGAACAATCAACAACGTGAGGGAGTTCAGGTGAGTCCAATGGGAGCTGCTGCGCGTGACAAGGGTGACAGGTGTGCATAATGATGGTGGCAGGACTGGGTAGTGCTGGGCACCAGGGAGGGAGAGTGGGATCAGGCGTGACAGAACTACAGGACAAAATGCAAACCCCCCCAACCCAAAAAGGCCTGTGGTGTTGATGGTATCCTCAATGAAATTATAAAATATACAGACCACATATTCCCAATATTACAATATATACCAAGGACTGATCACCCCAATCCCCAAAAGTGGAGACAAATTTGACCCCAATAACTACTGTGGGATATGTGTCAACAGCAACCTTGGAAAAATGATCTGCATTATCCTTAACAGCAAACTAGTTCATTTCCTCAGTGAAAACAATATACTGAGCAAATGTCAAATTGGCTTTTTACCAAATTACCGTACGACAGACCATGTATTCACCCTGCACACCCTAATTGACAAACAAACAAACCAAAACAAAAGCAAAGTCTTCTCATGCTGATTTCAAAAAAGCATTTGACTCAATTTGGCACTAGGGTCTGCTATACAAATTGATGGAAAGTGGTGTTGGGGGAAAAACATACGACATTATAAAAGCCATGTACACAAACAAAAAGTGTGTGGTTAAATTGGCAAAAAACAAACATCTCTTTCCACAGCCCCACCCTCTTCAACATACAGCGGGTGAAATAAGTATTGAACACGTCACCATTTTTCTCAGTAAATATATTTCCAAAGGTGCTATTGACATGAAATCACCAGATGTTGGTAACAACCCACAGGTAACTTCCACAAAACTGTCAACGATCTGAGAGACAAGTTAAGAAGGGCCTTCTATGCCATCAAAAGTAACATAAAATTCGACATACCAATTAGGATCTAGCAAAAAATACTTGAATCAGTTATAGAACCCCATTGCCCTTTATGGTTGTGAGGTCTGGGGTCCGCTCACCAATCAAGAATTCACAAAATGGGACAAACACCAAATTGAGACTGCATGGAGAATTCTGCAAAAATATAAAACCCCAACGTAAAACACCAAATAATACATGGAGAGCAGAATAAAGCCAATACCTGCTAATTATCAAAATCCAAAAAAGAGACGTTAAATTCTACAACCAGCTAAAAGGAAACGATTCCAGAACCTTCCATTACAAAGCAGTCAGCTACAGAGAGATGAACCTGAAGAAGAGTCCCCTTAGCAAGCTGGTCCTGGGGCTTTGTTCACAAACACAAAAAGACCCCACAGAGCCCCTGGACAACAACACATTTAAACCCAACCAAAACATAAGAAAACAAATAGAGAATTACTTGACACATTGGAAAGAATTAACAAAAAAACTGAGCAAACTAGAATGCTATTTGGCCCTAAACAGAGAGTACACTTTGGCAGAGTACCTAACCACTGTGACTGACCCAAACTTAAGGAACGCTTTGACTATGTACAGACTCAGTGAGCATAGCCTTGCTATTGAGAAAGGCCGCCGTAGGCAGACCTGGCTCTCAAGAGAAGACAGGCTATGTACACACTGCTCACAAAATGAGGTGGAAACTGATCTGCACTTCCTAACCTCCTGCCAAATGGATAATGACCATATTAGAGACACATTTCCACAAAAGATTTGAAAACAAACCCAGTTTTGATAAACTCCCATATCTACTGGGTGAAATACCACAGTGTGCCATCACAGCAGCAATATTTGTGACCTGTTGCCACAAGAAAAGGGCAACCAGTGAAGAACAAACACCATTGTAAATACAACCCATATTTATTTTATTTTCCTATTTGTACATTGTTACAACACTGTATATATACCTAATGACATTTGAAATGTCTTTATTCTTTTGGAACTTATGAGTGTAATATTGACTGTACATTTTTATTGTTTACTTCACTTGCTTTGGCAATGTTAACATATGTTTCCCATGCCGAGAGAGAGAGAGTGAGTGAGAGCTGAATGATTGAATAAAAAAGACAATCCTAAAACCTGGGTCATTAGCGTTTTGTCTCTGAGCCTCCCGTCTCACACGGATGGAAAGCAGCTGCTTCTCACATCTGCTTCTCATGTGGAAATGCCTTACAGGCTAAGAGGACAGACTGAGTTCACTAATCAAATCAACTGCCGATTGGTTGTGAGTTGTGAGTCTGCTGTTGATAATAGAAATAACTTTTTTTTTTTTATAGAGCATTATGAGGAATGTGTTGGGAAGGAAAGGGGGCATTAAACACTCAGCGTAGCTGTTAGAATATGAGTAATGATAGGGGTCACGCTGGAGCAGGGACAGCTTTACAGTCCCCTCAGTCATGCGTTGAGTGCAAACTGATCCAGCAGTGACTGGATACATATACACACTATGACAGATAAATATATATACATAATAAAGTCCTGTTATGTTCATACTGTACATTGTTTTATGATGAGAGCATTTTTAAGACCAAGGTGAAAACAATTTGATTAATAAGGATATTTTCAGTTCTGTCACTTGAGATGATTGTATATGGTTCACTAGTGACCATTCGTCATTGTTTTCTACTCAGTGAGGCCACTAATTTCACCGCTAACTGGAGTGTCAGTTGTACTGTCACTGGACAGGCTAAGACACCACAGGCCAGAAGGTGTTTAATGTGATAGCACTGGGAGCATTATAAGCCCTAGTCAAAAGTAATGCACTATTAAAGGGAATAGGCTGTCAATTGGAACACTGTCTAACACCCAGGTGGATCCTCTCTGGTTCTGTTTAGTTTAGTGATACTGTACTCCATCAAAATCAGTGCTGGGGAAAACTCTCTGGTGTACAGAGCAGAGTTCGTGAGAGAGAGAGCGTGAGCTAGAGAGAGAGACTGAGCGAGAGAGATAGCGAGAGAGCGAGAGAGAGACTGAGCGAGAGAGAGACCGAGCGAGAGAGACTGAGCGAGACTGAGTGAGAGAGAGAGAGAGAGAGACCGAGCGAGAGAGACTGAGCGAGAGAGACTGAGCGAGAGCGAGACTGAGCAAGAGAGAGAGACCGAGCGAGAGAGACCGAGTGAGAGAGAGCGAGAGCGAGACTGAGCGAGAGAGAGACCGAGTGAGAGAGACCGAGTGAGAGAGAGACCGAGCGAGAGAGACCGAGCGAGAGAGACCAAGCGAGAGAGAGCGAGAGAGACTGAGCGGTTGTTGGTAGGCAGGACACAAGGCGCAGAGCTGTAGTAAATCAACATACTTTATTGTCGGAAATACAAAAACAACAAAAGGAAATGAAGCAACCATGAACTGGAGCGCTACATGCACCAACAATAACCCACATGCAGGTGGGAAACTCAACAACTTAAATAGGATCCCCAGTTAGAGACAAAGCAGGGCAGCTGCCTCTGATTGGGGACCAACAAAAACCAAACATAGAATCGCCTAGACAACCCTACTATCAAGCCCTGACAGTGACCTCCAGACACCATAAAGATGCCTAGAGATCTACTCTAGTAAGAACCTGACAGTACCTAACTATCGGTTTTAAAAGATGACGAGTAACAGTCATAAAAATACAATGTGCAGTATTATTCTTATTTCTCTCACATGAGAGAGAGAGAGAGAGAGAGAGAAATAATACAACTTCCCTCCTCCCACTGTGATGAATAAGGGAGTATGGAAATGCCAAATGTGCCTTTTCTCCAGCCCTGTTCTGTTCTGTTCTGTTCCAGTGGCTCAGTGTAATACTTCTGAGGAAGCAAATGAATAAATGACTAGTAGGGTTAATCTACCCTTGCAGACTCCCACCTCCCTTATTCAATACCACTTCTCTCCTATTGCCGTTTCATTGACTCCAAGTGTTTCAACCTCTGCCAAGGTATATTCAAAGACATGGGAGGTATCACAGTACAAGCACTGTTAACAGATACTGACACACACACACACACACACGCACGTACACACACCACACACACACACTTCTCACCCATGCAAACATTAATTACAGAAGTATTGTTTACATATAAATGGCAGTAGAATGAATCAAAATAAAACAGAGATAGTAGTTGTATTTAGGGCTCAGGACAGACAGACAGTCACACAGTGACGCTGTAGTGGAACGCTGTAGTGAACAGTATGTGGTTTCCCGGTAACCACCTTGATGAAACATGTGTTGTGAAGCAGCAGTGAGTTCGGTCAGGACATACTGGCTACAGACTAGCTTTAGTTACAGTCCCCCAGTCATGGCCAAGGCCAAACAGCCGGGGAGAAACACACACACCCTCCTGATCTACCTCTGTCTCCGTCGAGACAACACACCGATACATGTTTTAATGAACAACATGAATTAATAACCCAACCCTGACCCTGTTTTTACTGATGAATCCCTCAGACGACAGGAGTTCACAGTGAAATGAGATCTAAAGGTTTACCTCAGATGAGGATAAGAGGAGAAGGATAGAGGGAGGGAGGGAGGGAGGGAGACAACAAAAGATGAGAAGAACAAACACAAGTGGAGCGAGAGAGGGGTAGAGTGAGAGAGTGAGAAAAGGAGAGCGAAAGAGAAAGGGGAGATCATGTGAGGCTGAGTTTAAATGAGTAGTGTGTCAGAGGCCAGGGGGATTTCCCCTGTAGACAGCTGCTGTGAACTGCAGGGTCATCGGCAAGGTCATAATGAAATCCTGCCCTTATCCCAGAGTTCAGACATGCTGGATTACCCTGTGCTTTTTTATGTCAGCTCGTGCTGACAGCAGCACACATAACCCTGCAGAAATACATCTAGGTTTATATACACTCTAAACACAAATACTTGGAGGTTACACTTGATGTCTTGCATCAGAGGTTGTGAAAATACTGTGGGATGCTGATTGTCAGTTTTGTAGCTACACTGCAGGATGATGAAGTTTTCCAAATACACATGAACTACAGGAGGGGTGAGTAGTGGACTCTTAAGGCAGGGCAGTCTATGGACCACACTTAAAGTAGGACAAGCAGTACGGAAGACAGTCCCAACTGGTGCTTGGGGTGGATAGGATCCTGACTGTAAAGTTTGTTCTTAAAACACCAACATACAAATTAAATCAATATAGCATCTTTGTTGTTCAAACCATTCAACGATACCTAGCTGACTTTATAAAGATCCAGACTCTTATGTTACTGCTGTTGATCACCATCAGTCTCTCCTCCATTCCCCTTAGGAGTAAAATGGCCATTCTTTTTCTGAGCCCTGCAGCATGTTGTGCCTTGCCAGCTGAGACGGAGAGGGGGGCACATCCTGGCGGTGCAGGCTCTTGGGTGGGACCGGGGCTGCGACTGTGGCCTGGGGCAGGGGTGGAGCCTGGACCAGGGTTGGGGTCAGGGCCGGGTGAATGTTATCGTAGCCGGTGTTGTTACTGGGGACCCCCTCCTGTAGTGGGTGGTAGCCTCATATTGGCCTCAGACTGCTCCCTGCATCTCCAGCAGGACGTGGGCGTTGAAGCCGCTGGCCCCATTGTGCAGGTAGCCATTCCTGGAGCCATGGTAGCTGGAATAGTGTGGGTTCTCCTCGCCCGGCGGGTAGGCTTTGTCCCATGACTCCTGGGACACTGTGCTGGGAGTCTTACGAGGATGCCTGGAGGACACAAGAGCAACAGTCTCATGAGCTATGAATTAGATTTCTATTTTTGCAACATGGTTGTATATGCATTTATATAAAACACTTAAATTGTATAATCCACCAGAAACATAAAATGAGACAATAGCGAGATGGAGATCTGTCAAGGTCTTCTTTCTGTAAGATAACATTTAACACATGAAGACATAAAGGCAGGAGACATAAAGATACATTAAGAGAGAGAAGGAAAACAAATAGAGAGTAGTTATTTCCACGGGTGTGAAAACACAAACGTTACTACCTCTACACAAAACTGCAGCTTTCATCCATTTATCTCCATTTACCACAGACACAGTAATGGCAGCCCTTGCTGCTGTGTGATCCGTCTCAGTCGAACCGTCTTCTGACGGCATCTGACTGACTTGACGCATGCAACCTCCAACCACCACCGCACACACAGACATGACACAAACACATACAAACACAACCCCTCCCACCCCTTAAATAATGTCTTAAAGCCATCATTGGGAGATGTCTCCACTTTAGCTAACGTGTGTGTGTCTGGCACACTTCATTATTATATCCATTAAGGAAGCAATGTGATGTGTGATGGAAGACATGTAACATTGGCTTCATCCCCAGTTGCACCCTATTCCCTATATAGGGCACTATAGGTTGCTGATAAAAAGCACTGCACTGTTTAGAGAATAGGGTGCCATTTGGGACACAAGAAGTGTCTACCTTTACTGTAAGTCCGGTGAAAAGAGAGAGCGAGAGATCCCATTCATACTTCACACTTTTTAAAGGGGTTCAGAGTTCACATCACACAGAAGAGAAAGGACTGGAGCAGGGAGCTGGGAACCATGGCATGAAATGCTTTAAGACTAGTGACACGCAGCTCACAGTCCTGCCTGGCTGCTTCCCAAATGGCACCCTATTCCAGGGCCCATAATGCTCTATGTAGGGTATAGGGTGTAATTTGAGATGAAGCCTGGCCTGTTTCTTATCTGTAGAACTGTCATTGGATGGTAGGGAAAGGGTGAGGCTTAGAGTGCAAGCTGTGGTAACACTGACATGGTGAGGTTGGACCCAGCTGCATAGGAATGACCAGACAAGGAATCAATGATTAGGGATACACATAAATACTTTACTGAGAAACGGTAACCGAAGGATCACAGCAACACTGGAAAAACAACAAACGCTAAGTCTCAAACTCACTCATGAAACAAAAACGCACGCGGCAAACAATTCAAGTTTCTGTAAAGAAAAACAGAAAACACACCTGGTTTCTTAACAGGGATATCATAATAAGTAAATAGGACACACCTGAGTGACGTGATCCGAGACAATGTCCTGGGGAAGTCTGTGTAGTTGAAAGACATGGGTAATCATGAGATCAGCAGTCTCCTTGGGTAAGGTGATGAAATGGGCTGTCTTGGAGAACCGATCAACGACCACCTCGGGGGTGAGGGTGCGAAACTCAATGGCAAAGTCAGCCACTGGTCTGGCCTCTTGGCGGATGTTGAACAGTCGGCTGGCCGCTTCTCGTCCGTCGACTGGTTGGTCGAAGACTTGTCACAGCTCGGCAGTGAAGGCTAATATGGAGCTACAGGATGGTGGCTGCTGTTCCCACACCACTGTTGCCCACGCCAGGGCCTTGCCCGAGAGTAGAGCGATGATGTAGGCGATCATGGCCAGATTGGTGTGGAACGAGGAGGACTGTAGCTCAAACACCAGAGAGCACTGAGTGAGGAACTCCTTGCATCCTCCCGGGTGGCAGTCATACTGCTCGGGTTCTGGGATCTTGGGTTCCCGGTGCAGGTTCCCTGGAGGAACTACGGCGATGACTTTAGCACTTGACGATGAGACTTGGGCATTGGCTCCTCCTGGGTTGGGGTTGGACTGTGGTCTCTGATATCTGGGAGAGTTGTTCTTGCTGCCGTCCCAGCAGTGCTCCTTGGTGGGATACAAAATTCATGATCTCTGTGATCTCTGCTGGTTCAAGGTTGGAGGCAGAAGCTTGCTGTGACAGGGTGAGGTTGGACCCAGGAGTAGAGAGGAGACCATATGAGGAATCAGTGGTTAAGGATAAACATAATACTTTACTGAGAAACGGTAACCGAAGGATCACAGTAACACCAGAAAAACAACAAACACTAAATCTTGAAAACTCACTCAGTAGACAAATGCACATGGCAAACAATTTATGCTTCTGAAAAGGACAACAGAAAACACACCTGGTTTCTTAACAGGGAAATCATAATGAGTAAATAGGACACACCTGAGTGTCGTTAATGTCTCTAGGACAGTCTCTGGCGCCCTCTGGTGACAGGTGGAACCATGACAAAAACTTTATTTGGATAGGCTGTAGATCCTCTACAGATGGACTATCAGTAACATTTCAACTAACTACAGTGCATTCGGAAAGTATTCAGACCTCTTGACTTTTTCCACATATTGCTACGTTATAGCCTTATTCTAAAACGGATTAAATAAAAATAAAAACTCATCAATTTAAAACACAATAACCCCTAATGACAAAGTGAATAGTTCTTTTTTTTGCAAATTTACAAAAAAAATTAAAAATAATGACTTGTTTACATTTGTATTCAGAACCTTGAGCTGCTTCTACAACTTGATTGGAGTCCACCTTTGGTAAATTAAATTGATTGGACATGATTTGGAAAGGCACACACCTAGGTCCCACAGTTGACAGTGCATGTCAGAGCATAAACCAAGCCATGAGGACGATGGAATTGTTCGTAGAAAAAAAAAAATGTCTGCAGCATTGAAGGTCCCCAATAACACAGTGACCTCCATCATTCTTAAATGGAAGAAGTTTGGAACCACCAAGACTCTTCCTAGAGCTGGCTGCCCGGCCAAACTGTTCAATCGGCAGGGACTGGGAGACTAGTCAGGATAGAGGGAAAGATGAACGGAGCAAAGTACAGAGAGATTCTTGATGAAAACCTGCTCCCGAACGCTCAGGACCTCAGACTGGGGCGAAGGTTCACATTCTGTCAGGACAACGACACTAAGCACACAGCCAAGACAATACAGGAGTGGCTTCGGAACAAGTCTCTGAATATCCTTGAGTGGCCCAGCCAGAGCCTGGACATGAACCCAATCAAACATCTCTGGAAAGTCTTGAAAATAGCTGTGCAGCGACGCTCCCCATCCAACCCGACAGAGATGGAGTGGATCTGCAAAGAGAGAGAGAGAAACACCCCAAATACAGCTGTGTCAAGTTTGTAGCGGCATACCCAAGAAGACTTGAGTCTATTATCGCTGCCGAAGGTGCTTCAACAAAGTACTGAGTAAAGGGTTATGTGTTTGGCGCCGCCCTGAGTGGTCACCTGTTAACCAGCTCCCGTTGTTCGTGCATAAATTGTTGTTTTAGTTAGTTTTTTTTCTGTCTCATTTCTTTATTTTTATTTTTTATTTTGCTACAGTTGAACTATAATAGTTCAGGATTTTATCGCAGTTGAACGTCGACAGGAGTCGTCAACTGTTATTATTTACAACAGAGCCCAGCTCCTGGATTTAGCCCACGCAGCGCTGCTGCTCCCCAGGGAAAAGTTTGATATTCCGGATGAGTTGAAAAGGCGACGCCGTGGACGCAGGGCGGGATTGAAATGTAAGGCAAAGTGGAGGAAGTACAAGTACAAGCCAGCTATACCGTCTGTTATTATGGGCAATGTGAGGTCACTACAAAACAAGATGGACGATAAAGAATTTATCGGGAAACGAGCCTAATGTTTTTCACGGAGACTTGGCTGAACGATAACATCCCCATAGAGATGGTGTAATACACAGATGGTGTAATCCGAACCATATTACTCTTAAGGAAGAGTTTTGTAGCCCGGACATTGAACTGTTAGCCGTTAGCCTGAGACCATACTATTTGCAGAGGGAATTCACGGCGGCCATTGCTGTTATTGTTTACATCCCGCCCTCTGCTGACGCAAACACAGCGTGTGACGTCATCCACTCTGTTATCGCGAGGTTACAGACAGCGCATCCCAGTGCTTTCTTTGCCATTTCGGGGTATTTTAACCATGCATCTCTCTCTTCAACGCTGCCCACGTTCAAACAGTTCGTGAAGTGCCCAACCAGGAATAATAAAACTCTGGACTTGTTATATGCTAATGTGAAGGACGCATACAACTCCACTGCACTCCCTCCCCTCGGTAGATCGGATCACAAGCTTGTCCACCTCACCCCACTCTACAGGCCTTTGGTCCAACAGCAGCCTGGGACCACCAGGACCATTAGGAGATGGTCCCCGGAGGCGAATGAGGCCCTACAGGACTGCTTTGAAACAACAGACTGGGATGTGCTCTGTGAGGCTCATGGGGAGGACATCGATGGACTTACTGACTGCATAACAGACTATATTAATTTTTGTGTAGACAACACTGTACCCACCAGGAAGGTACGCTGTTTCCCAAACAATAAACCCTGGGTCACCAGCGACCTGAAGGCCCTGCTGAATGAGAAGAAGAGGGCCTTCAAGGAGAGGGACAAGGACAAGGACAAATTGAAATGCGTCCAGAGGGAGCTGAAGTTGCGGATTGCTGAGGGGAAGAGAGTGTATAAGGAGAAGATGGAGGATAAGCTGAGGCGGAGCCAGGTGAGAGAGGTGTGGAAGGGTATGAGAAATATCACTGGCTTCAAAAAGTCAAACAGTGGGCAGACGGAGGGGACCCAGGACAGAGCCAATGAGCTGAACCAATTTTTTAACAGGTTTGATACTGGCCCTGTCCACCTCCCCTCCAGCTCCCCAGACCACACACCCTCACGGCTGTCCCACCCCCACTTTGCTCACAACACCTCTGCTGAGACAATCAGTGACCCCACCTCCACCCCTGCTCCCCCTGGACTGATCCTCAACACCCCCCTTCCCCCCCACCTCCCCACCTGGGCTGGCTTTCACCACCAACCAAGTGAAGAGAGAGCCGGAGAGACTACATCAGTGGAAAGCGGCGGGCCCTGATGGCATCAGCCCAAGGGTGCTTAGGGTCTGTGCTGACCAACTGTGTGGAATACTCCAGCGTGTCTTCAACCTTAGCCTGAGACTAGAAAGGGTCCCTGTGCTGTGGAAAACATCCTGCCTTGTCCCAGTGCCCAAGAAGGCACACCCCACTGTCCCGAATGACTTCAGACCTGTAGCGCTAACATCCCACATCATGAAGACCCTGGAAAGGTTAGTCCTCGCTCACCTCAGACCCCTGGTGTGTACATCAATGGACCCCCTGCAATACCAGCGCAACATCGGGGTGGATGATGCAATCATCTACCTTCTGCAGAGGGCCTACTCTCACCTGGACAACGCAGGTTGCACTGTGAGGGTTATGTTTTTTGACTTCTCCAGTGCCTTCAATACCATTCAGCCCCTGCTACTGGGTGAGAAGATGAGGAGGATGAAAGTGGAAGCACCCTGGGTCACGGTCCCTGGGTCAGTCTCCTGGGTCACGGACTACCTGACCGGTAGGCCACAATTTGTGCGACTACAGAGCTGTGTGTCAGAACAGGCAGTTAGCAACACAGGGGCCCCCCAGAGAACGGTCCTGTCCCCCTTCCTGTTCACCCTCTACACCTCAGACTTCAGATATAACTCTGAAACATGCCACCTACAGAAGTTCGGATGACTCTGCAATTGTAGGGTGCATCAGGGGTGGGCAGGAGGAGGAGTACAGGAGCACAATCAGTGACTTTGTGTTGGTGTAAGCAGAACCACCTTCAGCTCAACATCAGCAAAACAAAGGAGATGGTGGTGGACTTCAGGAGAACCAAGGCACAACTGACTGCAGTCCCTATACAGGGGATGGATGTGGAAATGGTTGGGTCATACAAGTTCCTGGGAGTCCATACGGACAACAGGCTGGAATGGGCTGGTAACACCGGGGCCCTGTACAAAAAGGGCCAGAGCCGACTCTACTTTCTGAGGAGGCTCAGGTCCTTCAACGTGTGCAGTAAACTACTGCGTACCTTCTACCAGTCTGTGGCCAGTGCCATCTTTTTTGCAGTGGTGTGCTGGGGAGCAAACATCAAAGCCGGTGATGCTTCTCGGGTAAATAAGCTGATCAGGAAAGCTAGCTCTGTCCTGGGGATGAGCCTTGACACTCTAGAGGAGGTGGCAGAGAGACGGATCCTGGCCAAATTGCTGGCCATCATGGACAACGTCACCCACCCTCTGCACATTATGGTTATGACGCAGAGGAGCACTTTCAGTCACAGACTGATCCCACCACGGTGTGCCAGAGAGCGCTACAGGAGGTCCTTCCTGCCGGCGGCTATTAGACTATATAATGCCTCACCGGGGTGCCGTGCCGTCGGCTACATAGATCTGGAACTGTTGGGGTGCTAGGACCTAGTTTAACAATTATGCATCCATCCGTGAGTAACTCTGGTCCTTCAGCACTCATTCACTCAGGACCTACTTATTCATGCAGGTCTGTATATACATACTCATGTGCAGTTGTTATATCATATCACGTGCAATATTGCTAGTAATTCTTCGACCTAACTTAGGTAGGCATTCACTCAGGAATGCATCTTAGTATCCTGTCAGTTGCACCTTTTCTCATTGCTTTTAGTATATCGAATGTGCAATACGTGCAGTTGTCTGTAATTAAACCCTGCGCAATAAAGACTGTATTTTAAGGGAATTACTATTATTACCCCAAATTATATCATACACGCATTTAGCTATTAAAGTATCTCTTCCTGTCATTTACCTGTACAGTTTGTGTAACCATGCAAGTATTCACTTATCTGTAAATATAACTGTATACTTACCTGTACAGCTAATTTAACCATGCAAAATTTTCACTTACCTGTTCATTTAGCCAGTCTGTCTATTAAGTAAACTATTATTACCCTCGCTCATATCATACGCATTTTTAGCTACTGAAGTATTTCTCTGCCATCGACCTATATAGTATAGTTAACCATCCAACATCCACCAATGTATAGTGTACATATTCAGCCAACCACCCATACTATGCAATGTCTTTTTATAGCTTTTATTTTTTTGCACTCCAGATATCTTGTATTTCTATACTTTTTCATACTGCCGCTCTATGTATCATGTACCGTGTATCTGTCTTTTGTGTACTTTCATTGTGGCATTTTCTATCTATCTATCTATCTATCTATCTATCTATCTATCTATCTATCTATCTATCTATCTATCTATCTATCTATCTATCTATCTATCTATCTATCTATCTATCTATCTATCTATCTATCTATCTATCTATCTATCTATCTATCTATCTATCTAGAATACTTATGTAAATGTGATATTTCAGTAGTTTATTTTTAATAAATTAGGAAAAATGTCAAAAAAATTGTTTTTGATTTGTCGTGGGGTATTGTGTGTAGATTGATTGGGGGAAAAATTATTGAATCAATTTTAGAATAAGGCTGTAACGTAACAAAATGTGGAACAATTCAAGGGGTCTGAATACTTTCCGAATGCATATGTATCTACTAACTCTAGCCTTAACCTTTATCCTATCCCTTATCATAACTCTTATTCTTAAACTAACCCTAATCCTAACCGTAACCTTAGCAAGCAGTTGCTTATAAACAGATAGTTTGTTGATAGTATGATAGATCATCTACAGATGGACTATCCAGACTATGCAAATAAAGTGTGACCCAAACTGCTAATAAAAACTGTACAAAGCAGTCCTATTTTAGCCTGTCAGCTTTGGACAAAACTTCCCTATTGAAGCCCGGCGAAGCCAGACTTTTTGCACACTCCAACTGTAGCTTAAAAGGGATATGACACACATGGCTCAGTGAATATCTGTTGAGGTTAGTAAAATAAAATGGCTGATAACAAGACATTTGTCAGGATAAGGGATGTGAAAAAGAAACATTTGCATGGAGCTGGTCTGGTCTGGTCTGCCTGCCATTGATATGAACTGAGTTCCTCATGGTGCTGTTTCAAATGAAAAGTCCTTCCATATCATATCACACAATCCACATACTCATGTCACGCATCTGCATTCCTTGGGTCCATTCTCCCAGTCAACACTTCCAGCCATCCCTCCCTCTCTCTTTCCCTTAATCTGTCCTTCTCTCTGTCTGATTTAACTGTGTATCCCCTTGTAAATTAGAAGGACAAATCTCTACCATGGCGAATTGTGGCCCCTGTGGTCTCTTTCTGGCTGAGGAGAAAGGATGAGCTGAAACACATGGCAGTTCTCAGACACTGAATCTTTGTCTGTGTGTGCAGTGTTGGGTAGGTTACTTTCTAAATGTAATCCGTTACAGTTACCTGTCCCAATTTTTTTTTAAAGTTTATTTAACCTTTATTTAACTAGGCAAGTCAGTTAAGAACAAATTATTATTTACAGTGATGGCCTACACCGGCCAAAGTTGGACAACACTGGGCCAATTGTGCGCTGCCCTATGGGACTCCTAATCACGGCCAGCTGTGATACAGTCTGGATTCTAACCAGTTTGTCTGTAGTGACACCTCTAGCACTGAGATGCAGTGTCTTAGACCACTGCACCACTCGGGAGCCAGTGTAATCAGTAATGTAATTTTTGGATTACCCAAACTCAGTAAAGTAATCTGATTACATTCTGTTACTTTTTGATTATTTTCCCTTTAAGAGGCATTAGAAGAAGACAAAAATGTATGTTACCAATTGAACGACATCTATTGCAGGAGAAATCAATGTTAAAGTTTACATAGCTGGCCATATATGGATGTTTTACTTTATGGGTTTGTTATGTAGGCTTCTTCTAACCTATCACTTTCTACTACATACAGTATAATAATATGATTATTATTCCATAGACTTGGATCCGCACTATGCAGCTGTTGCAAGAGCACATTTTTCACTGGCTGTCCACTGGTTTCAAAAACAATGACTGATAGGCAGCTTAAACTTTTTGAATTCAACCATTACTGGGTCCAAATACACGTTTAGATTTGTGAACGTTGCTCTATGTAGATCAATAATAAGTGATATCCGTATCGCTGCCATCCTTACCTCGAAGCGTTTACTCAAGTTGGATAATCTTTGGATGCCGACAGCAGTCACACCATTGGAAGACATAGCTTGGACTGTAGCCTACAAAAGCCTTTTCCTGCTCTTTTCCCGCGATCCATCAAACACATTTGGTGTGTCACCATAGTGGCTTTATTTTTTTTACCTTTGAATTGAAAACAATAACAGTAAGGTATTTTATTTTATTGTTACCCAAAAATGATTTGACATTGAGATAAAAACGTCTGCATTGGACTTTTAAAGTCATTATATAGGGAAGAGAAGAGGAGGACTAATGAGGATCTGTGTGAGTCCGGATATTTGCTACAATGATCCTACTCAAGGTCAAACATCATACAACACTGAGCTGGCTCTGGCTCAAGGTCAAACATCATACAACACTGAGCTGGCCCTGGCTATGAGATTATAGGAGGAATGCATATCAAAGGACATGGTCTGATGATTCTCCTCAGGAGAGAAGGACTTTCCCTAGAGAAACTATGTAGAACGCAGGTAAGCAGAAAGAAATAGTCATGTTTCAAGTTGTGTTTCAAGATACGTATGGATTGGTCAATGTACAGTAGGTATCAAACAAATCCCATGCTGCCACCAAAAGTCAAATATTATTTCTGTTTAAACAACTATTTGGATTGGTCAAAATGCCATTGCACATATTGATTGGTGCATCTGTGTCTGGACCACAAATCCATAGTCATGCATAGGGCCACGTTTTAATCGACCCAAGAGTGACCGCCTAAGATCCCATCTAAGACCATAGCAGTGTGTTTAGATAAGTGTTGCTTGTGTAGACCCGTGCTTTCCATGACTGATTCTAGAACTGGATGTCTCCAGAGACTAAGATAACCATTTCTCTGGCCAATGAAATCAGAATTCCTGCATGTGAGACCACGCACACATAATGGTCTGGTCGGTCATTGTTTAAACGAGGCCATGTAGCAATTATCTAAAGAACACAATTTGATTCAGTGAAAGCTAAATAAATCAGCTATCACTTTTTACATTCTCCATGTTTAAAAAGATTTCATGATACAACCATTAACTTTGGCTTATTGTCTTCAGCACATAACATAGAGGGAGGGGGGGAGAAAATAGTTTATATTGTAGGAAACTGGAAATAAAACAACTCAAACCAACAGTTAGTCAAACTGTGTCAGTCGTTGCCTTCAGTTAAGATTTGCTTTTTTCGTTAAGTATGTAAAGCTTAAGATGAGGAAGCTTTCCATCACTTCAGCATCCCTCCATCCGTTGGCTGTTTGATTTGCATTGACTGAGAACGATTAGAAAAGTGTGTGTGATTTGAGAGGGTTATGCAGTTTAATATTAAACTCATCACAGAGAGACAGCTGGGAAGGCAAACACTGATATCAAAGTGGGCCTGAGGGCTCCCAGATCATCCCAGATACTGCAAGCTTTATTGACATTTCTGACAAATATGCTAAAGAAATGAGAAGGAGATTAACTAATGCAGCTACCGCTCTGAACCCTATAGTGACTGAAGCAATGAAAGAGGCAGGCGGAGGTTATGCCAAGATAAACTGATTTAATTAGATTTTTTACAGCTACTTGTTACTAGACTGAGGGTGGAAGAACATTTTGATTACCATGAGACAAACTCAACACTGACTAAAGAGGAAAGTAAAGTGTTACATGTGATTGTATTAAATCGTTGCATTCAAAGAGTTTTTCCAAAATAATTTACATTTGTCTCGAGATAACTTAAGTAAAGTGTGGCTTTGAAATGTATGACTTTGCGGATATAAGCAAAACACAGAGATAGCAAGAGACACAGAAGATGTGAAAAGAGAAAGAGAGAGATGTCGATAGCTTGTCTTACCGTGGTAGGGAGCTATACTGTCTTTGGGCCTGTGTGAATGAGTCTTGTATCTCGTCTCTGTCTCTGCACCTGTGAATTTTTCTTTGCAACTCTGCCTAGAAGGCCAGCATTCCGGAGTCGCCTCTTCACTGTTGACGTTGAGACTGGTGTTTTGCAGGTACTATTGAATGAAGCTGCCAGTTGAGGACTTGTGAGGCGTCTGTTTCTCAAACTAGACACTCTAATGTACTTGTCTTCTTGCTCAATTGTGCACCGGGGCCTCCCACTCCTCTTTCAATTCTGGTTAGAGCCTGTTTGCGCTGTTCTGTGAAGGGAGAAATACACCGCGTTGTACGAGATCTTCAGTTTCTTGACAATTTCTGCCATGTAATAGGCTTCATTTCGCAGATCAAGAATAGACTGACGAGTTTCAGAGGAAAGTTATTTGTTTCTGGCCATTTTAAGCCAGTAATCAAACCCACACATTAACAATGTCTGAACTGTATTTCTGATCAATTTTATGTTATTTTAATGGACAAAAAATTTGCTTTTCTTTAAAAAACAAGGACATTTCTAAGTGACCCCAAGCTTTTGAATGGTAGTGTTAACACGCGCACGCACACACACACACACACACACACACACACACACACACACACACACACACACACACACACACACACACACACACACACACACACACACACACACACACACACACACACACACACACACAGACACACACAGTACATTTACAGCACAATTATACAATTATTGAATATTCTATTTACACAGTGAATCCTTCAATAAAGCCCAATACAAATGCATTGTGTAGTTCTATTAACAAGCTAGAGCTTGAGGGAAGCCAGGTTTCTCATGTGCAAGAGGTTATTTGTTGGAGGATGTTAGTGGATGGTAGTAGGTGTTAATGAAGCAAACACCTGCCCCTCTGACCCTGCAGTAGACTCATACTGTCAGCCCACACGTCCTTGACCCAGAGTGCAGAGCCTTAGAGGGTGCCACCATTATTTACATGCTTAAGCTGGTAGCTGGAGATCTTGACCACCAGATCCAGATGAGGAAGTGACTCTGTTGTATGTAGTCATCAGAGTGGTTGACATGGTATAATCATCACACACACACCCCCAACGCTAACCACATCACTAATGAGCTAGCTGATTAAAAACATGACAAACTTATTAAGCAGTAGAGCCATGCAAGTGCTTGTACCATTGTGGATTGGTGCCATCCTGTGTGGTCGCCTGTTAAGCAGCTCCCATTGTTCTTGCATAAATTGTTGTTTTAGTATGTTTTTCGTCAGTTCTTCATCAGTCTTCATCTATCTATCTATCTATCTATCTATCTATCTATCTATCTATCTATCTATCTATCTATCTATCTATCTATCTATCTATCTATCTATCTATCTATCTATCTATCTATCTATCTATCTATCTATCTATCTATCTATCTATCTATCTATCTATCTATCTATCTATCTATCTATCTATCTATCTATCTATCTATCTATCTATCTATCTAACTATCTATCTAACTATTGGAGGATGTGTGAGAAGAACTGTTGCCTTGATTGTTTATGTATTTAATATTTATTTATATAAGGCTTTGAAAGATATCTGGCTTAGGAGAATATGCTGTCAGTATAGGTACTATATCATCAAGAGACTGTCGTATTGTGGATAAAATGTCTGCTGCAGTCTTCCGCGTGGACAGCTGCAATAACAGCCTAACAGGCCAATTACAGTCAGAAATCACACCAATCACTCTCCCCAAGCCCTTGGAGGTAAGAAATCATGCTATTACACGTGTCAATTTAATTGAGCTCAATGTTTCAAGTTTCCCTGAAATAACAAATCTCCCTCCACTCAAAAACGCTTATGCACATAAACAAATATCAGGTTAGCTACAAGGGAAATGTGAAAATATTTTATTGGGCTAAAAGCGGAAGATGAGAAAATAATTAGGCACGCAGAAATAATTAAAATTTTAATGTAAATGTAACGGGGGCTAGGTTCCTGAATTCAGGTTTCTTATTGTAGGGAGCTCAGGTCTAACCATATAAGAGCCTGCGTCACAAATGACACCCTATTTCCTATATAGTGTACCACTTTTGAACATGAGCCATTTGGGACTCAGAAGAAGGCAAGATAAATGACTGGGAGACAGAATCAGTCAGACTTACAGCCATTAACTAGGAAGGACAATCTAATTATTCACTGTTCTGCTGGAATAAAATGCCTTATAAAAACTGACAGTTGTCGAAATTGAATCAAAATACATCCATGTTCGTTTTTATTCAATAACAATAAAAAAAAACTTGCCTATAGCCTACCCTAGCCTGAACATGTCATATACCACCTGTTAAAACATAAGAACGATTGAGACATAATTATACAAAATTATGTGCAGCTATCAACAATAAAAAAAAAAACATAAAACAGATGGAGAGAAAGGGGAGAGTGTGAGACCTATGGGCCCTGGTCAAAAGTAGCACACTATATAGGGAATAGGGGGGTCATGTGTGACGCACCCACTGTTTACCCCATAGCATAGACAATGACTTCCAGAGCTCAGCTCAGCTCCACCTTACACAAACAGCCATATCAAACGCATTTCCCTGCTAATGTACATGACTGCTCCACATAAAGGCTGAGGGTGTGTCCCAAATGGCACCATATTCCCATATTCCGCTTTTAATTAAGGCCCATAGGGCTCTGGTCAAAAGTAATGCAGTAAATAGGGAATACGTTGCCATTTGGTATGTTGCCAAAGACAGACAGTATGAAAATAGAAGGCAAGGCTAGGCCAGGGTGGACAAAACCTCAGATAATGGATAATGACTCCACTCCCCTCTTTAAACTGTTTCACACAGATCCAATTCCTGCCAATTTATTAACAGCAGGCCTAGTCTATTTGTGGAGGGGTGTGCTGCTCCAGGCTACAGCTCCGTCCGCATAGCGCTCCGTGTGGTCCACCACTTCCTCAACCTGGCCCAGAGAACCAGAGTTCGACACAAACGGGAAGTGGCTTCTTTAATCTCCAGATCGCAGACTTCAAGTACCTCCGATGTATAATAACTAGAACAAAAACAGTCCAGGTTGGCTATTAGGACTGTATGCAAGCATCCTCCTAAGAGGTTAAGAGGTACATCTAAATAGAATGACATATAGAGTTAAAGGATATATATGTGCATCTCATTCTGAATCTTAACCTTTCAGTGTTCCTAGCAGTAGTATGCTATATGTACCAGAGAATATGGATGAAAAATGTTATTACATAGAAAGAATAATGGAAAATAATAATTCAATGTTCCCCTTGAGTTCCCTCTCTCCCAGAGGCTTTTTCTCATTACTCTGCACCATATCTTATCTCAGGACAAAAATACAATTTTGTATCTAAGTAACAACTACAGTACAATAAAACCAAGGCCCATGAATAGTAGTGCCTGTGTGTGTTATCTGTGAATAGCCATTATCATACAACCATACAACATAACCCCCTCTTCTACATGTGAATCCCTATATTGTTCCCTGCAGAGAGCATGGCTGTGCTTGGGTTTATGCAACATTTTAGCTGATGCACTGTCACATAACACAGCACAGAGTTGTATTATGATTATGAACTGTCTTGCCCCTGACCCCTACCAAAGTCAAGTGACTGCCCTTATAAATGACTACATTGGATTGAGTTCAACATGCTGTTTCTCTCTCTTGCTTCTTGATTAACGCTTCTATGGTGACTGAGTTTGTAGCCTTGTAGGTACGGACGGATTGATTGTAAATCAAAGGAATGAATAAAGGTTTTAATAGGAGCCAGTGGTGTTTTTTGATCCAAGTACCAGTATAATGGTAGAAAACCTTTTGGTTCTGTGTGGTCATGGTCATGCTCAACAGGCTTCTCCCTTCTTTATGGATTTGTCTCAAATGGCACCCTACTCCCTATATAGTGCACAGGGCCCATAGGGCTCAAGTCAAAAGTAGTGCACTACATAAGGTGCCATTCGGGACACAATCTATCTCTCCCACCCAACAACAAAGATTGATGTTATTGCTTAAGACAGATAGGTAACCCTCTGGAAAATGTATGTGGTTTATTATGATGAACATCTGGAAATCCCCTCTCAGAAGGAATCTGCACGTTAGGACTATAATGTGAAAGGGAGAAAAAACAAGCCTTGAGCTAATTGTGTGAATTGGCTCAGGTTGTGTGACAGCCAGAGAGCCTAGGCATGGACTGCATTACCATCATTATTCTATTCTAGAAGGCTGGGGGAGTCAATGTTCTAACCTGAACATTCTCGTTACAGAGCCTGAGGCAGGGTTCTAACCTGAACATTCTCGTTACAGAGCCTGAGGCAGGGTTCTAACCTGAACATTCTCGTTACAGAGCCTGAGGCAGGGTTCTCGGGAGAGAGAGTCAGACACAGCAGAGCAGCGATATCTCAGTTCACTTTACTCTCAGAAGAGATCTGGGCCTAAACCTTCACTGGCAACGCACCTTTAAAAACTCACTCTCCTCGCTCTGTCTGTCTTTCTTCCTCTCTGGCGGTCTCTCTCTCTCCTTTCTTTCTCTTATCAACTTCATACCTTCTTCTGTTGTGTTAATGCATTTGGTTAGTTGACATAACACTCCGACATTATTTACATTACAACCAGTTATGTACAGTGCATTCAGACCTCTTGACTTTTTCCACAGTTTGTTACGTTACAGCCCTACTTTGTTGAAGCACCTTTGGCAGCGATACAGCCTCAAGGGTGGCAGTTAGCCTAGCGTTTACAGCATTGGGCCAGTAACCAGAAGGTTGCTGGTTTGAATACCCAACCCTAATTTGCTCCAGGGGTGCCGTACTACCATGGCTGACCCTGTAGGTAGGCTGTCATTGTAAATAAGAATTTGTTCTTAACTGACTTGCCTAATTAAATAAAGGTTAAATAAAAATAACAATTATTCTTGGGTATGACACTACAAGCTTGGCACACCTGTATTTGGAGAGGTGTGCCCCCATTTTTCTCTGCAGATCCTCTCTAGCTCTGTCAGGTTGGATTGGTAGCGTTGCTGCACAACTATTTTCAGGTTTCTCCATAGATGCTCTGGCTGGACCACTCAAGGTCATTCAGAGACTTGTCCCGAAGCCACTCCTGCATTGTCTTGGCTGTGTGCTTACGGTCGTTGTCCAGTTGGACGGTGAACCTTCACCCCAGTCATAGGTTCTGAGTGCTCTGGAGCAGGTTTTCATCAAAGATCTCTCTGTACTTTTCTCTGTTCATCTTCCCCTCGATCCTGACTAGTCTCCCAGTCCCTGCCGCTGAAAAACACCCTCACAGCTTGATGCTGCCACCACCATGCTTCACCGTAGGGATGGTGCCAGGTTTCCTCCAGACGTGACGCTTGGCATTCAGGCCAAAGAGTTCAATCTTGGTTTCATCAGAACAGAGAATCTTGTTTCTCATGGTCTCAGAGACCTTAAGGTGGATTTTGGCAAACTCCAAGCGGGCTGTCATGAGCCTTTTACTTAGGAGTGGCTTCCGTCTGGCCACTCTACCATAAAGTCCAGATTTGGTTGTGTGCTACAGAGATGGTTGTCCTTCTGGAAGGTTATGTTTACTATGGAGCTCTGACAGAGTAACCAATGGGTTCTTGGTCACCTCCCTGACCAAGGCCCTTCTCCCACGAGTGCTCAGTTTGGCCGGGCGGCCAGCTTTAGGAAGAGTCTTGGTGGTTCCAAACTTCTTCCATTTAAGAATGATGGAGGCCACTGTGTTCTTGGGAACCTTCAATGCTGCAGAAATGTTTTGGTACCCTTACCCAGATTTGTGCCTCGACACAATCCTGTCTCGGATCTCTACGGACAATTCCATCGACCTCTTGCACTGTCAACTGTGGGACCTTATATAGACAGGTGTGTGCCTTTCCAAATCATGACCAATCAATGAATTTACTAAAGGTGGACTCCAATCAAGTTGTAGAAACATCTCAAGGATGATCAATTGAAACTGGATGCACCTGAGCTCAATTTTTAGTCACATATCAAAGGGTCTGAATACTTATGTAAGAGTATTTCTGTTGTTATTTTCAATACATTTGCAAAAATGTCCTTAAACCTGTTTTTCGCTTTGTCGTTATTGGGTATTGTGTGTAGATTTATGAGAAGAAAAAATATTTAATCCATTTTAGAAAAAGTCCAGGGGTCTGAAAACTTTCCGAATGCACTGTATATAAATGTCTCCCGAGTAGCGCAGTGAGCGGTCTAAGGCACTGCATATCAGTGAAAGAGGCATCACTACAGTCCCTGGTTCGAATCCAGTCTGTGTCACATCCGGCCATGCAGCGCACAATTGGCCCAGCGTCGTCCAGGTTTGGCCGGGGTAGGCCGTCATTGTAAATAAGAATTTGTGGTTGATTAAAAAAAAAAATAAACATATGTCTATGGTTACCACATGAGGCTGATGAGTAAGTTTCACACATCCCCATGTGCTACACAGGCAATGCTTTATTTTACACATGCATGTGTAATATGAATGAAAATTGACACTTGTAAACAGTTTTTCTTTATCATAAATCATTGTTAACCTAACATAATTAATAATATTATCGCATTGAATTTCAGTCAATGTTAAATCCATGCACACTATTTCAGTTGAAAAGTCCAAATTGTGTATCCCCTACCATCTCCCTCAACCAGTTCTGTGTGAAACTATGTTATGACAAAAGGACATAAAATAACATTACTTCTGGAACCACCTATATCTTATAACAGAGCATTAGCGGGAGACTTTCAACAATGTAAACAATCAGGAACAATTAGGCTCTTCGTGGCCTTCCTCCCTCAGACTGCTCTGTCTGTGTCCAAAATTGCACCCTATTCCCTTTTTAGTGCACAACTTTATTTTTTTACCAAGGCCAATAGGGCTATTAGTGCACTATATAGTGAATAGGGTGCCATTTGTGAGTCCCTGAGTAAATAGTCAAATGTTCCTTCGCTTCACATAACAGGGGAGACAATGTGACACCATTAAACAAATCTAAAGGGCTTTCATCATTCAATAAGGCAAACACTGAGGCTAAGCTATGGTAAATATAGACCATTTTATTTATTTTTTAACACTAAAGCTAAGCTATGGTAAAGCTATAGTAAAGCTATGGTAAACAGAGACCGTTTTTCTTCTCTATGTGTGAGGAGACTAGTGTTACAACTGAGCTTGAGCAAACTGGAAAGACAATGGTTCACATAATGCGTTAAACAATGAGAGCAATGCAAATATGGCCGTTACAGTCATAACAGTGCTCTGTCTCAAATCAACTTTAGTCACAAATTAGGAATGGTAAGGTTGAAAATCTGGAAATGTTGGTCCTACGAGAGAGAAAAGAAGGCCAAATCTCATTGACGGGGCTGTAGTTGAGCAGGTTGAGAGCTTCAAGTTCCTTGGTGTCCACATCACCAACAAACTTTCATGGTCCAAACACACTAAGACAGTCGTATGCCATTGAGATCATCCTGACGGGTTGCATCACCACCTAGTATGACAACTGCCTGGTATGACAACTGCTTGGCCTCAGACTGCAAGCCACTATAGAGGGTAGTGCGTACGGCCCAGTACATCACTGGGGCCAAGCTTACTGTCATCCAAGAACTCTATAATAGGCGGTGTCAGAGTAAAGGCCCTAAAAATTGTCAGCCACCCTAGTCATAGACTGTTCTCTCTGCTACCGCACGGCAAGTGGTACCGGAGCGCCAAGTCTAGGTCCAAAAGGCTTCTTAACAGCTTCTACCCCCAAGCCATAAGACTCCTGAATAGCTAATCAAAGGGCCACCAGACTCCATTTTTACTCTGCTGCTACTCTCTGTGTATTATCTAAGCATAGTCACTTTAACTCTATCTACATGTACATAATACCTCAATTACCTCGACTAACCTGTGCCCTGTACATTGACTCTGTAACGGTACCCCTGTATATAGCCTCGCTATTGTTATTTTACTGCCACTGTTGAATTATTTATTACTTATTTACATGTTTAACGCATTGTTGGTTAAGGGCTTGTAGGTAAGCATTTCACTGTAAGGTCTTCACCTGTTGTATTCGGCGCATGTGATTGGATTTGAAATATTTTAACCAGGGTTCAACACGTTGACCCGTAATTGAGGAAATGGTTCTATTCCACATGGCAATTAGCCTGTCCGTCTTTTCACAGGAAAAGCCGCCATGTCTGTCTCAAACCATTACATCGCAAAGATGCACAGCTATTTGAACTTTGATCTGGTGACTCAGTTCCCACCATTCAGGATCTGTCAGGGTGTATATTCTGGCTGCATCCCAAATAGTGCACTACATACGACCAGAGCCCATAGGGACTCCATTTGGCCTCCATTTTCCCATAAGGCTCTTGTCAAAAGTTAACTATATAGGGAATAGGGTGTCATTTGAGAAGCAACCTTAAATGTTCTTAGATCAGGTTAAATCATGAATTACCTCTGACTTTTGGATGCAAACTACTGATAAGATAAACATTGTAAGAGGTATTATCATTTACTATTTTAATGTTGCAGAATGTTTGTTTGTGAGGATGGCAAGATGAATAATGTTTTCTTACCCTATGAGTATGCACAAAAATACCAAAAAACATTTGTTGGAAATCTAAATACATTAAAGCAACTGAACTTCTAGAAATAGCCACCAACTTTTCACATGCAGCAGGAGGAGAAGTAGTATATAAGCCATATCTAAATAACCAAAGGAATGACGTTGGTTAAACTTTGCCAATAAAAACATTTCCCTTAGAATCTAAGTATAGACAGACATTTATTTCCTTAGAATAACATTTTAAAGTATTTGTTGCTACAACATGTTTGTCTTTCTCCTATCTTCCTTTATAGTGTGTGTGCGTGGTTCAGAGCGGTTGTTCTCTGTTTGTGTGTGTGGTTCAGAGTGGTTGTTCTCTGTTTGTGTGTGTGGTTCAGAGTGGTTGTTCTCTGTTTGTGTGTGTGGTTCGGAGTGGTTGTTCTCTGTTTGTGTGTGTGGTTCAGAGTGGTTGTTCTCTGTGTGTGTGTGGTTCAGAGCGGTTGTTCTCTGTTTGTGTGTGTGGTTCAGAGTGGTTGTTCTCTGTTTGTGTGTGGTTCAGAGTGGTTGTTCTCTGTTCGTGTGTGTGGTTCAGAGTGGTTGTTCTCTGTTTGTATGTGTGTGGTTCGGAGTGGTTGTTCTCTGTTTGTGTGTGTGGTTCAGAGTGGTTGTTCTCTGTGTGTGTGTGGTTCAGAGCAGTTGTTCTCTGTTTGTGCGTGTGGTTCAGAATGGTTGTTCTCTGTTTGTGTGTGTGTGGTTCGGAGTGGTTGTTCTCTGTTTGTGTGTGTGTGGTTCAGAGGGGTTGTTCTCTGTTTGTGTGTTTGGTTCAGAGTGGTTGTTCTCTGTTTGTGTGTGTGGTTCAGAGTGGTTGTTCTCTGTTTGTGTGTGTGTGGTTCGGAGTGGTTGTTCTCTGTTTGTGTGTGTGGTTCAGAGCGGTTGTTCTCTGTTTGTGTGTGTGGTTCAGAGTGGTTGTTCTCTGTTTGTGTGTGTGTGGTTCGGAGTGGTTGTTCTCTGTTTGTGTGTGTGTGGTTCAGAGGGGTTGTTCTCTGTGTGTGTATGGTTCAGAGTGGTTGTTCTCTGTTTGTGTGTGTGGTTCAGAGTGGTTGTTCTCTGTTTGTGTGTGTGTGGTTCAGAGTGGTTGTTCTCTGTTTGTGTGTGTGGTTCAGAGTGGTTGTTCTCTGTTTGTGTGTGTGTGGTTCAGAGTGGTTGTTCACTGTGTGTGTGTGTGTGTGTGTGGTTCAGAGTGGTTGTTCTCTGTTTGTGTGTGTGGTTCAGAGTGGTTGTTGTCTGTTTTTGTGTGTGTGGTTCAGAGTGGTTGTTCTCTGTTTGTGTGTGTGTGGTTGTTTTGTCTGTTTGTGTGTGTGGTTCAGAGTGGTTGTTCTCTGTGTGTTTGTGTGTGTGGTTCAGAGTGGTTGTTCTCTGTTTGTGTGTGTGTGGTTCAGAGTGGTTGTTCTCTGTTTGTGTGTGTGTGGTTCAGAGGGGTTGTTCTCTGTGTGTGTATGGTTCAGAGTGGTTGTTGTCTGTTTTTATGTGTGTGGTTCAGAGTGGTTGTTCTCTGTTTGTGTGTGTGTGGTTCAGAGTGGTTGTTCTCTGTTTGTGTGTGTGTGGTTCAGAGTGGTTGTTCTCTGTGTGTTTGTGTGTGTGGTTCAGAGTGGTTGTTATCTGTTTGTGTGTGTTTCAGAGTGGTTGTTCTCTGTTTGTGTGTGTATTGTCTGTTTGTGTGTGTGTGGTTCAGAGTGGTTGTTCTCTGTTTGTGTGTGTGTTGTCTGGTGATTACAGGTGTTCTGAGTTGCGGCTGACGATGGTGGGCGTGGCAAGTCCTGGCAGCTGTGGTTGATTGAGTGACTGATTGACCTGAGTATATAAACTGTTTGCCTTGTGAGCTCAAGGAGGGGAGAGCGGTTTAAAATGTGAAATTGAGATATGGCGGAAGTGGATGTAGATCTCGAATTATGCAGCGCGTCGTGTAAATGTGGTGAAGGCAAAGGTTCAGAATGGGCTCCTCCATCTTCACCCCCTCCGGAGCAATACGATATCCTAGGAAAGAGACGGCCGTCTGGTGGAAGGCGCATTTTTCCTCCTTGACATACAGATGATTCTACCGGAGAGCACAACTGGGCAACAGAAAGGACTGGCGATATTAACAGTTCTAGAAACACTTACTGTGCCCACCTGAACCCCCCGGCCACTTACCCCTTTCCTGCGTCCAGTTGGAAGAGAGGGGCATGCCCTCCTTACATGCCCCCTCTCTCTGCAGAAAAGGCACAGTCCCTGACGACTCTGCCTTTTTCTTTCCTCTGCGGAGAGCCTCGTTATTCCCACCTCCATCGGCTCATGTTCCGGCTCTGATCGAGGAAGGGGAAGATTCACGCGGCGCGCCAGCTGGTCACGGTCCCGGATCTGGCCATCGATGGCAATGGCCCGGGCGATGTAGGCGTCCAGCGTCATGGATTGGCTTACACAAGCCAGCTCCATCCGGACCTCCACCCGCAGACCCCTACGGAAGGCTGTCCGAAGAGCCGGCTCGTTCCACCCACTGGGCGCCGCCAGCGTCCGGAATGATAGCGCATACTCCGAGGCCGTGCCCCTTCCGTGTTCCAGGCGCATAATTCGCTCGCCCGCATCTCTCCCCTCCGCGGGATGGTCAAATACAGCTCGGAACTGCTCGATGAATATGGGAACTGACCATAACTCCTCAGCCCCGCTCCCCCACAGTGACGTTGCCCAGTTGAGTGCACGCCCCGTGAGGAGAGTGATCATCGTGCGTACCTTCCTGGAGAAGGGAAAGGTAGTTCTGCCCATGGGTGTACATTCGCACGTAGGTAACCCACTGTTTTACACACTAGGTTAGCCGGGCGGGAGTCACCCCTGTATTTTTAGTAACAGGTAGGAAAGCTGGTTATTGATTAGGCTGTGTTAGGAAGATTTAGGTGTGTAGAAGAGGAGGGACCTTTTGTTTATTTTCATTACTTGGACACCGTTCCCACAATTGCCTTCTCCTACCTTTCCTGGTTTGTGTTTGCTGGGCCTTTGTTTAATTACTCTTTGATTGTTTGTTTGTATTTGTATATATATAAAATACATTGAGTTCTGGATGTCTGGTTGTTTTAGTTTCCTACACCCCACATTTCTTCCCCATCCATCTGGTTTACATTGTGTGCGCCGGCACGGCGAATGAGGCCCTACAGGACTGCTTTGAAACAACAGACTGGGATGTGCTCTGTGAGGCTCATGGGGAGGACATTAATGGAATTACAGACTGCATAACGGACTATATTAATTTTTGTGTAGAAAACACCGCACCCACCTGGAAGGTACGTTGTTTTCCAAATAATAAACCCTGGATCACCAGTGACCTGAAGGCCCTGCTGAATGAGAAGAAGAGGGCCTTTAAGGACAGGGACAAGGACAAATTGAAATGCGTCCAGAGGGAGCTGAAGTTGCGGATTGCTGAGGGGAAGAGAGGGTATAAGGAGAAGATGGAGGACAAGCTAAGGCAGAGCCAGGTGAGAGAGGTGTGGAAGGGCCCTGGCCCTGTCCACCTCCCTTCCAGCTCCCCAGGCCACACACCCTCATGGCTGTCCCATCCCCACTTTTCTCACACACAATACCTCTGCTGAGACAATCAGTGACCCCACCTCCACACCTGCTCTCCCTGGACTGATCCTCAACACCCCCCTTTCCCCCACCTCCCCACCTGGGCTGGCTTTCACCACCAACCAAGTGAAGAGAGAGCTGGAGAGACTACATCAGTGGAAAGCGGCAGGCCCTGATGGCATCAGCCCAAGGGTGCTTAGGGTCTGTGCTGACCAACTGTGTGGAATACTCCAGTGTGTCTTCAACCTTAGCCTGAGCCTAGAAAGGGTCCCTGTGCTGTGGATAACATCCTAAGAAGGCACACCCCACTGTCCCGAATGACTTCAGACCTGTAGCGCTAACATCCCACATCATGAAGACCCTTGAAAGGTTAGTCCTCGCTCACCTCAGACCCCTGGTGTGTACATCACTGGACCCCCTGCAGTTTGCATACCAGCGCAACATCGGGGTGGATGATGCAATCATCTACATTCTGCAGAGGGCCTACTCTCACCTGGACAACGCAGGTTGTACTGTGAGGGTTATGTTTTTTGACTTCTCCAGTGCCTTCAATACCATTCAGCCCCTGCTACTGGGTGAGAAGATGAAGAGGATGAAAGTGGAAGCACCCTTAGTCTCCTGGGTCACGGACTACCTGACCGGTAGGCCACAATTTGTGTGACTACAGAGCTGTGTCAGAACGGGTAGTTAGCAACACAGGGGCCCCCCAGGGAACGGTCCTGTCCCCCTTCCTGTTCACCCTCTACACCTCGGACTTCAGATATAACTCTGAAACATGCCACCTACAGAGGTTCTCGGATGACTCCGCAATTGTAGGGTGCATCAGGGGTGGGCAGGAGGAGGAGTACAGGAGCAAAATCAGTGACTTTGTGTTGTGGTGTAAGCAGAACCACCTTCAGCTCAACATCAGCAAAACAAAGGAGATGGTGGTGGACTTCAGGAGAACCAAGGCACAACTGACTGCAGTCCCTATACAGGGGATGGATGTGGAAATGGTTGGGTCCTACAAGTTCCTGGGAGTCAATATGGACAATAGGCTGTACAAAAAGGGCCAGAGCCGACTCTACTTTCTGAGGAGGCTCAGGTCCTTCAACGTGTGTAGTAAACTACTTCATACCTTCTACCAGTCTGTTTTGCAGTGGTGTGCTGGGGAGCCAACATAAAAGCCGGTGATGCTTCTCGGGTAAATAAGCTGATCAGGAAGGCTAGCTCTGTCCTGGGGATGAGCCTTGACACTCTAGAGGAGGTGGCAGAGAGACGGATCCTGGCCAAACTGCTGGCCATCATGGACAACGTCACCCACCCTCTGCATGCCATGGTTATGACTCAGAGGAGCACCTTCAGTCACAGACTGATCCCAACACGGTGTGCCAGAGAGCGCTACAGGAGGTCCTTCCTGCCGGCGGCTATTAGACTATATAATGCCTCTCCGGGGTGCCGTGCCGTCGGCAACATAGACCTGGAACTGCTGGGGTGCTAGGACCTAGATTAACAATTATGCATCCATCCGTGAGTAACTCTGGTCCGTAATCACTCATTCACACAGGACTTATTTATTCATTCAGGTCTGTATATACATACTCATGTACAGTTGTTATATCATATCACGTGCGATATTGCAAGTAATTCTTGGACTTAACTTACGTAGTCATTATTAGTATCCTTACGGAATGCATATTAGTATCCTGTAAGTTGTATCTTTTCTCATTGCTTTTAGTATATCGAATGTGCAATACGTGCTTTTATCTGTAATTAAACCCTGCGCACTAAGGACTGCATTTTAAGGGAATTACTATTATTACATCATACACACATTTAGCTATTTAAGTATCTCTACCTGTCATTTACCTGTACAGTTAATGTAACCATGCAAGTATTCACTTACCTGTAAATATAACTGTATATTTACCTGTACAGCTAATTTAACCATGCAAAATATTCACTTACCTGTTCATTTAACCAGTCTATTAAGTAAACTATTATATCCCTCGCTCATATCATATGCATTTTTAGCCAATGTATAGTGTACATATTCATCCAACCACCCATACTATGCAATGTCTTTTTATAGCTTTTTTGCACTCCAGATATCTTGTATTTCTATACTTTTTCATATTGCCGCTCTATGTATCATGTACCGTGTATCTGTCTTTTGTGTATTTTCGTTCTGGCATTTTGCACCTGCCCTATGTTTTGTTGTAGCTGCTTGACAAAGAAATTTTCCCCTCTGGGATCAATAAAGTATCTATCTATCTATCTATCTATCTATCTATCTATCTATCTATCTATCTATCTATCTATCTATCTATCTATCTATCTATCTATCTATCTATCTATCTATCTATCTATCTATCTATCTATCTATCTATCTATCTATCTATCTATCTATCTATCTATCTATCTAATGAAGAAAGCAATTTTAACATTTCTCTCTCAATTGGTCTCATCACTGTAACCTCATCTCCAATGTTTCAGAGTATTTCCCCAAAAGCCATGAAAAGAATGGTTTATTTTGTAATTAGTAATACTTCCAGGTCAGAGGCCACAGCTGGGGCTTAGAAGTAAAGTATTTTAGGAGAAGCCTAAGGAGCAAAGGTTGTCCAGCACCAATTGTAGATCAATCAATCACATTTATTTACAAAGCCCTTTGTACATCAGCAGATGTCACAAAGTGCTTATACAGAAACGCAGCCTAAAACCCCAAAGAGCAAGCAATGCAGACGCACGGTGGCTAGGGAAAGTCTAGAAAGTCAGAAACCTAGAAATGAACCAGGCTCTGAGGGGTGGCCGGTTCTCTTCTGGCTGTGCCCTGTGGAGATTATGAGTACAATAAGGCCAGATCATTCTTCAAGATTTTTAAATGTTCATAGATGACCAGCAGGGTCAAATAATTAATATGTTCTAGGTTTGCATTAGTGACAGGTAGGTAGAGGTAGGTAAGCAGCCAGGCAGAGAAGAAGGTGTTGGGTTGGGTTGGTTGGATTAGGTTGTCTTTGGCTGGTAGTTACAGTTAGTGTGGAGGTCCGTGCAGCATTGAGCTAGGGAGTTGGCTTAGGTTAGGCTGGTGGCTGGTTTGGGTTAGGTGGTTGAGGTTAGTGTGAAGGTCCGTGCAGCAATGAGCAGGGTTGGCTTGGGTTGGGTGGTTGAGGTTAGTGTGGAGATCCGTGCAGCAATGAGCTGGGTTGGGTTGGGTTGGGTGGTTGAGGTTAGTGTGGAGGTCCGTGCAGCAATGAGCTGGGTTGGGTTGGGTTAGGTGGTTGAGGTTAGTGTGGAGGTCCGTGCAGCAATGAGCTGGGTTGGGTTGGGTTGGGTTTTGCTGGTTGTTGGCGTTAATGCGTAGGTCCGTAATGCAGGTTGTTGGACACTCACCCAGGGCTGCTCGAAGCTATATGTGCGTTGTTGGTCATCAGGATCCTCCTACCTTCTGGCCTGCTGGAACTCAACCCTCAGATGCCGTACCCCATCATGGTTGCTAGGTGCCAGTCGTTGCTGTGGAACCATGGAGGACAGTGGTGTTATAAAAAGTGAACCAATTAACTGTACAAGCATCAATATTATCCATGTGAAGGGAATGAAAAAAGATTTTCCCAAAAATTGTATTAATATAATTTCCAAGCATTTTAGAATGAAACGTGTTGTAAAAATTGAGTTCCATACAGAATGAATGAACTAATAGCTCGCCAAACGTTTCCCCAAATGACATCCATTCGTACTGTAGATGGGGCATGAAGAGAGAGAGAGCGAGAGAGATATACATGTGTGTGTATATATATATATACATATATATATTTCAGGCAGTTATTGCAAAAGAATACAGGAGAATATAACAAATTAATCTAACCAAATACAAATGCAGTGACAACAGAAGGTATGAAGTTGATAAGAGAAAGAAAGGAGAGAGAGAGACCGCCAGAGAGGAAGAAAGACAGACAGAGCGAGGAGAGTGAGTTTTTAAAGGTGCGTTGCCAGTGAAGGTTTAGGCCCAGATCTCTCCTGAGAGTAAAGTGAACTGAGATATCGCTGCTCTGCTGTGTCTGACTCTCTCTCCCGAGAACCCTGCCTCAGGCTCTGTAACGAGAATGTTCAGGTTAGAACCCTGCCTCAGGCTCTGTAACGAGAATGTTCAGGTTAGAACCCTGCCTCAGGCTCTGTAACGAGAATGTTCAGGTTAGAACATTGACTCCCCCAGCCTTCTAGAATAGAATAATGATGGTAATGCAGTCCATGCCTAGGCTCTCTGGCTGTCACACAACCTGAGCCAATTCACACAATTAGCTCAAGGCTTGTTTTTTCTCCCTTTCACATTATAGTCCTAACGTGCAGATTCCTTCTGAGAGGGGATTTCCAGATGTTCATCATAATAAACCACATACATTTTCCAGAGGGTTACCTATCTGTCTTAAGCAATAACATCAATCTTTGTTGTTGGGTGGGAGAGATAGATTGTGTCCCGAATGGCACCTTATGTAGTGCACTACTTTTGACTTGAGCCCTATGGGCCCTGTGCACTATATAGGGAGTAGGGTGCCATTTGAGACAAATCCATAAAGAAGGGAGAAGCCTGTTGAGCATGACCATGACCACACAGAACCAAAAGGTTTTCTACCATTATACTGGTACTTGGATCAAAAAACACCACTGGCTCCTATTAAAACCTTTATTCATTCCTTTGATCTACAATCAATCCGTCCGTACCTACAAGGCTACAAACCATAGAAGCGTTAATCAAGAAGATGTATTTCTAAAGCAAGAGAGAGAAACAGCATATAAGTGCAGTCACTTGACTTTGGTAGAGGTCAGGGCAAAGACAGTTTACAATCATCCGACATCTGTATGGTACAGCAGTCTCTGCGCCGCCTTTAGTCGGAATGCAGCCACCCTGCTCTCCAGTTCCACCAGGCCCTGTCCTCCTTCGTTTACGGACCTATACGACCCACTTCCTAAACCTAAACCGTTTCCTGGGTGAGAGGACACCATGCCCCTCATTTTTCATAGTATGTTGTACTGATCTTACAAACTTTCCCAGGTTGCAAAAAAAAACCCTCAAGATAATTTTTTCTCCCCCTTAGTCTCATTCAGGAACCTTGACAGTTCCCTCACCGTGTACTTTGACCCCTCTGCCTGACTGGCTGTCAGCTCTGGACCCATTGAGGAGGAGTCTGAAAATAAATACTCCTCATCGTCCTCTTTCTCAGACTCACCTTCCTCCTCCTCATCTCCATCTCCCAACCTGACCACCTGCCTTTTCTCTCCAGTCGGGACCTCCCCCCCAGCACCAGGCAAAGGTTCCTTGATGCCTTTGACCACACCAGCCTCTCCCCTCCCACCTCCGTTCTTCTCTCCCTTTTTCCTCTTCCGCATGACACCATCCTCCACCCGCCCTAGTCGCTTCCCCTTTCCCACTATACTCTCCTCATGCTCTAGCATAACCTGACTAGACCCAGCCTCATCTACACCCCCATCCATAACCTGACTAGACCCAATCTCATCTACACCCCCATCTATAACATGACTAGACCCAGCCTCATCTACACCCCCATCTATAACATGACTAGACTCAGTCTCATCTACACCACCATCTATAACATGACTAGACCCAGCCTCTGCTGCCTGTGTCTCATGACCCCCTGCACATTTACCTCGATTGCCCCCACTGGTGCTTGTCCTTTATGTGGGCACTTATGCCCCAAATCTCCACACTCAAAGCACCGTAGACTGTCTGTGCTGGCAAACCCCTTGTAGAGCCCCTCTCCCTTGTAGAGCCCCTCCCTATGCCTCACTTTAAATTGCACATTTAACTTTTGCTCATTGTTATTCAGAAACATGAACACTTGCCTCCGGAATGGAACATGCTTGACGGCATCTGCCTGAAAACCTGCTGACAGTACCAGAAACCACTAGCAAACTTACCAAAACGACTCAGATCTTTCCTGATTTGATAATCCGTAATAAACAGAGGCAAATAAGCAACTACCACCCGAGAAAGAGGAGAAAGAGGAGAAACTCTGGAAGCGGAATGTATAAATTCAGATCCTATATGTTTGCTGACGGCGAGCAGAACCTCCTCCACTTTAATTCCATTCTCGGGAACACACGTGAATCCATGCCGTAAAGACAGCATCTCCTCCGCGCTAGGCTGCGAAGCCATTGCGCACACCACACCGTTCAAAACCCCAGGAAACTAAAACTCTATCTTCTTCCTCCCTAACAATGAAAAAAACAAGTATTAACCCTCCACCATATTAGAGAGAGAGAGAGAGATAGAGAGAGAGAGGCACTTAAGATGGACGTTTGACATCGGAACTGTCACGCTGTCATCCTCACTCTGCTCCAAGGTGGCACGTACAGGTGGTTCACCAGCAGCAGACCTGATTGCTCATTTAAATCCAGAGGATCCTGAACACAATTAGGCCCTTAATTGCAGATTACAGCCAGCACATACTTCTGATGATAATGGCCTCTAGGATGCAGTGGCAATCAACCTTCATTAAAGCACAGCTAAATAGCACCTCATAAAGGACAAATTGAGTTGGATCGAGTTGGATGCACGTCGTTGCTGCAGAGCAAGCGAGCAGTCATTCTGAAACACTCTCAATCTCTCTATCTGTTGTTCCACGCGACAAATAAAATCAATTGTATTAGTTATACCCAATTTGATTCTCATGGCTTTATGTAATGGTCGCTGGTGTGAGCATACTTTAGGCTTTTATGTTCATATGTATGGGTGATGGCTATTAAATGGATCATTGGCCAGTGAGGTTCAGAAAATCAGTGGCGTCGTCACGTTTTACTACATAAAACCCTGTGTGTTTACGCTACAGAATTTGCATGGGCTGATCTCAATTTGCTTAATCCGCCGGTGTCGGCCATAAGCCTATGTGGTAGACAGGTGCTTCCCCAGATTGGTGTTTGTCACACATGAGAGGATGCCTAAAAGTTACTTTTCACAGAAACCTCTGTAATTCTGAACGGTTTGAGCTACAAAACTAATATGACTATGGAAAGGAGAGACTCTCATTATAAGCCATACTAAACATAGATTTCTGAACTGTTTCTGATTTTCATATTATGCCAATCAAATTCTCAAATCAAATAAAATGTTATTTTCGTATGCGCCAAATACAACTAATGTAGACTTTACCATGAAACGCTTTGCTTACGAGCCCTTGTCAACAATGCAGAGTTTAAAAATAAAATAACAACTCAAGAGGAAAAAAATGTATTACACAAGAATGGTGCTATATACAGGGAGTACCAGTACCAGATCAATGTGGAGCTATATACAGGGAGTACCAGTACCAGATCAATGTGGAGCTATATACAGGGAGTACCAGTACCAGATCAATGTGGAGCTATATACAGGGAGTACCAGTACCAGATCAATGTGGAGTTATATACAGGGAGTACCAGTACCAGATCAATGTGGAGCTATATACAGGGAGTACCAGTACCAGATCAATGTGGAGTTATATACGGGGAGTACCAGTACCAGATCAATGTGGAGTTATATACAGGGAGTACCAGTACCAGATCAATGTGGAGTTATATACAGGGAGTACCAGTACCAGATCAATGTGGAGTTATATACAGGGAGTACCAGTACCAGATCAATGTGGAGCTATATACAGGAGGTATCAGTACCAGATCAATGTGGAGCTATATATGGGAAGTACCAGTACCAGATCAATGTGGAGCTATATACGGGAGGTATCAGTACCAGATCAATATGGAGCTATATACAGGAAGTACCAGCAACAGAGCAATGTGAAGAGGTATGAGGTATTTGAGGTAGATAGTGTAGGCACATGAAGGCAGGGTAAAGTGACTAGGCATCAGAATAGGAAATAATAAGACTAAAATAAATAAATAACAGAGTAGCAGCAGCAAATGATGAGTGTAAAAGTGTGTGTGTGTTTAATGTGTATGTATGTATGTATGTATGTATGTATGTATGTATGTATGTATGTATGTATGTATGTATGTATGTATGTATGTATGTATGTATGTATGTCTGTATGTATGTATGTATGTATGTATGTATGTATGTATGTATGTATGTATGTATGTATGTATGTATGTATAGATAGATAGATAGATAGATAGATAGATAGATAGATAGATAGATAGATAGATAGATAGATAGATAGATAGATAGATAGATAGATAGATAGATAGATAGATAGATAGATAGATAGATAGATAGATACTTTATTGATCCCAGAGGGGAAAATTTCTTTGTCAAGCAGCTACAACAAAACATAGGGCAGGTGCAAAATGCCAGAACGAAAATACACAAAAGACAGATACACGGTACATGATACATAGAGCGGCAATATGAAAAAGTATAGCTATAAAAAGACATTGCATAGTATGGGTGGTTGGCTGAATATGTACACTATACATTGGTGGATGTTGGATGGTTAACTATACTATACAGGTCGATGGCAGAGAAATACTTCAGTAGCTAAAAATGTGTATGATATGAGCGACAGACTGGCTAAATGAACAGGTAAGTGAATACTTGCATGGTTACACAAACTGTACAGGTAAATGACAGGAAGAGATACTTTAATAGCTAAATGTGTGTATGATATAATTTTGGGTAATAATAGTAATTCCCTTAAAATACAGTCCTTAGTGTGCAGGGTTTAATTACAGACAACTGCACGTATTGCACATTCGATATACTAAAAGCAATGAGAAAAGGTGCAACTGACAGGATACTAATATGCATTCCTGAGTGAATGCCTACGTAAGTTAGGTCCAAGAATTACTAGCAATATTGCACGTGATATGATATAACAACTGTACATGAGTATGTATATACAGACCTGCATGAATAAGTAGGTCCTGAGTGAATGAGTGCTGACGGACCAGAGTTACTCACTGATGGATGCATAATTGTTAAACTATAAATTACCTTCACATCTGGTGAAACTTTCATGTCAATAGCACCTTTGGAAATATATTTACTGAGAAAAATGGTGACGTGTTCAATACTTATTTCACCCGCTGTATGTATGTATGTATGTATGTATGTATGTATGTATGTATGTATGTATGTATGTATGTATGTATGTATGTATGTATGTATGTATGTATGTATGTATGTATGTATGTATGTATGTATGTATGTATGTACAGCGGGTGAAATAAGTATTGAACACGTCACCATTTTTCTCAGTAAATATATTTCCAAAGGTGCTATTGACATGAAAGTTTCACCAGATGTTGGTAACAACCCAAGTAATCCATACATACAAAAACCAAAACAAATAAGTTCCGAAATTAAGTTATGTGTAATAATGTGAAATGACACAGGGGAAAAGTATTGAACACATGAAAAAGGGAGGTTCAAAAAGGCATGGAAAGCCAAGACAACAGCTGAAAACTATCAGTAATTAAAAAGCAATCCAGTCCCCTGTCAGTGCAAATTAATATCAGCTGGTTCAGTCCCAACTGATGGCCTACAAAAAGGTCTCATTGCCAAGGTGTCACACAAGACACATCTCATGATAGGTAAAAGCAAAGAGCTGTCTCAAGACATTCGCAACCTAATTGTTGCAAAACATAATGATGGCATTGGTTATAGGCGCATTTCTAAGCTTCTGAATGTTCCAGTGAGCACTGTTGGGGCCATAATACGGAAGTGGAAAGACAATCATTTCACCATAAATTTGCCTTCAATACTTTTTCCCTGTGTCATTTCACATTATTACACATAACTTAATTTCTGAACTTATTTGTTTTGGTTTATTTGTATGTATGGATTACTTGGGTTGTTACCAACATCTGGTGAAGATGTCATGTCAATAGCACCTTTGGAAATATATTTACTGAGAAAAATGGTGACGTGTTCAATACTTATTTCACCCGCTGTAGGTATGTATGCATGCATGTATGCATGTATGTATGTATGCATGTATGCATGTATGTACTGTATGTATGTGTTGTGATGGCCTTTGTGTGTGTGTTATGTGAGTGTGTGTTTTTTTGTGGGAGTGTCAATGTAGTTTGTGTGAGTAAGTGTGAATATGGTTTGTATATACAGTATAGTCTAGTGAGTGTGTGTAGGGTCAGTGCAAGATAGAGTCAGTGCAGATAGTTTGGGTACCATTCATTGGCTATTTAGCAGTCTTATGGCTTGAGGACAGAAGCTGTCTTGGAGCCTGTTGATCTGGGAGCCAATGCTGAGGTACTGTTTGCTGGACGGTAGCTGAGGGAACAGTCTATGACTTAGGTGGCTGGAGTCTTTGGCAATTTTTCGGGCCTTCCTCTGACATGCCTGATAAACAGATCGTCCTGGATGGCAGGGAGTTCGGCCCCAGTGATGTACTGTCCGCACCACCCTCTGTAGCGCTTTGCCCCCGTGCACAACTTAAAGGTCTCAACCCGCACCACAACACATTCTATATCACTCAGCCTCAAACTACCAGTAGCTATTGCATCATCTAAACTGTTGCATTATGCTATTTGCTATTAAGCCAAAAGAGAGTTTTAAGGAAAACATTTAATTTTTTGTGTACACAGCCAATCAAAGGGTGTTTGTTTCCTCCAAAGTTATATAAAACCCCAAGTCTTGAAGTCTGTCTAAATACCTTCATATGCTCCATGCTTCCAACAATTACATCTGCTCCTTTTCATCAGACTGTTTACTGAAAATAAAATCAAACCACCATGGGTCTCCCTCCTTACAGATGTTGCACACGTCTCCCAACATGGACAGTCACTGTGGTGCCAGTGTCACACTGAGGTGCTTAGCTGCAGCTCAGAGACACAGGGTGAAAAATGATTTTTTTTTTTTATATACAGGAAGTACCAGCACCAGATCAATATGGAGCTATTTACAGGGAGTACCAGTACCAGATCAATGTGGAGCTATATACAGGGAGTACCAGTACCAGATCAATGTGGAGCTATATACAGGGAGTACCAGTACCAGATCAATGTGGAGCTATATACAGAAAGTACCAGTACCAGATCAATGTGGAGCTATATACAGGAAGTACAGGAAGTACCATCTTAGCTGCAGCTAAGCACCTCAGTGTGACACTGGCACCACAGTGACTGTCCATGGTGGGAGACGTGTGCAACATCTGTAAGGAGGGAGACCCATGGTGGTTTGATTTTATTTTCAGTAAACAGTCTGATGAAAAGGAGCAGATTAAATATTTTTCTGCAAGCAAAATGTATTTTACCATTTGGCTCATGGGTCGTTCCATGTCATTCCAGCAAGCCATGAAACACACTATCTCAGATTGTTTTGAAATAATTTATGTAATTAGAAACAGATAGGATTAGCATTCCTGCAACATTATTTTGTTTAAATATAATTTGATCTCTGAGAAATTAATCTAATTGATTGCACCCAAATTGGCCATTTTAATTTATAGGATTCATATAATATTGAATAAATATAGTACCTAACATCCGATTTGGACCAAACTTTTTTCTAAGAATTGTCAAAAGCCATCCACGGACCCCCCACACCAATCCCACCCTAACAACGAGCATACAGTATCAGCTCTCTTTGTCTCACAAGTAGTATGGAGCTTCGGCTTTGAGTGTTGTTTCTTCATACTATATTATGTATTCTCAGATCATGTTGTGTTTTTCTTTCCCTTTTCAGAGAAATTAGTCATTGAAGTTGTTAGGTTTATGTCCCATCCTACATCTTGATATGCTGTTCCTACTTTTAGGTGTTAAAAAAACCAAAAACAAACAACTTCAGTGACTAATTTCTATGAACAGGGTGAAAATAAAACATCACCAAATTCACCGGGAATACATTACATAGGATGAATAAACAATACTCAGAGCCACAGCTACTATATAGTCATTGTTGGAGTGGGATTGGCGAGGGTTGTGGGGAGTCTGTGGATGACTTTTGACAATTTCTTTCCATTCCTCATGTCAAACTCATCCAAATTGGATGTCAGGTACTACATTTATTGAATACTATATGAATCTTTAACATTAAAATGGCCAATGTGGGTGAATAAATTAGCTTAATATCTCAAGATCAAAATATATTTCAATAATGTTGCAGGAATGCAAATCTTTTACGGCTCTAACAACAGAAACAATTTTAGAACAATCTGAGATGGTGGGTGTCGAAATCTTGTGATTTTTGAGGTGAACCGACCCTCCTATAAAACCTGGGATGGCACAATATCTGCGTGTTGATGTGTGCATCTAGCTGCCATGCCCATGCCTGCAGCATGTGAGGAAGCATAACATATTTCCAATGGTGGAAATGACAGAAGAACACAGTCCTGGGTTTAATTAGTATGAGTTTTTTTTCCCAAATACTTCAGCTGTGCTTGATTGAGATTGCCTGGCACAATGGAAAAAAAAGGAAAACCTGGCGCTCCAGGTAGGCTCAATCAAATGCTCACAGAAAGAAAACAAATACTGTTCGAACACAGGTCTGAAACGGAGGTTGATATATGAACATTCACACACAATGCTTTTAGGTTAATCCTTCTATACCTGTCATACAGAAGGTTCCAGACATTTACTCCAAACAAACACAGTTGTAAACTCATTCTTTCCACGACCCAGAGTCAGGTCTTCCTCCCATCCCTCACCCTCCCCCAGTGTTAATTCAGTGAAAATTGAGAGAATTTTGCACTATTATCACTGCCTCCATGGAGGCTTCAGAGAGTCAATAGGGGTTGAGAGGGGGTTGAGTTGAGACAAGATCACCAGACAAATAAAATGGCAGTATGTAACTTCAATACATTTCCAGTGGTGGAAAAAGTACTCAATTGTCATACAATTGTAAAGATACCTTAACAGAAAATGACTAAAGTAAAAGTGAAAGTTACCCAGAAAAATACATTTTTATTTTTTTATTTAAACTTTATTTTGACAGGGAAAACAGACTGAGACCTAGATCTCTTTTACGGCTGTGCCCTGTGTAAACATGTTAACATGTACAATTTAGACACACAGACAGACATTTTGAAGAAGAAATATCTCAAAACATACAAAACAGAGAAACATTTCAAGAAAACAAAGAAAAACATAGAGTTCAACAGAAACAAACACAGATAACATCATATTGATCCTCTAAAATATTTTTGAAATGGGCAAGGGTCACCAAAGTGTCTAGCTTGAGGTGGGTTTTCAATTTGTTCCACAGAAAAGGTGCAAAGGAACTGAAGGCAGTTCTACCCAAATCTGTGTAGACTGCAGGCGTCTCTAATGTAATCCATGACTGTGATCTGGTATTACAATTAGTATG